>JAWWEV010000037.1:11274746-11340195 GCA_035583235.1 Hafferia zeledoni | reverse complement strand
CTCTCTGGTGGTGGCTGCTGCAGCACAGATGACCTTTGATAAAACGGGAAGCTCTGGCGTGATTTGGAGAGTTGTGGAGTTGTGGTTGCTCAGCCTCACCCAGTGGCAGTTCCCGGCAGGGACAGCTCAGCTGCTCCTGCTCTTCTTGCTGTGCCCCAGTGCAAGATTCACAGGTTAGAAACCAAATCACAGCAGCAGAGCCTGGCAGAGTTCAAGAAGCATTTGGGCAATGCTCTTGGGCACATTTGGGGTGTCCTGTGCAGGACCAAGAGTTGGACTCGGTGGTCCTTGTGGGTCCTGTTTCAGCTCAGCATATTCTATGGCTCTGTAAGTCTTGCTTCCCCAGCAGCTCTTCCCAGAACTTCCAGGTTCTCCACTGTCTGATCCTGCTCTTTCCTTTCAGACTGGGGAGACCAGTAGGAGAGCAGACAGAAGAGGCACCTGCTGGCACAAAATGTGGAGGAAATAATGAATATCTTTGGGATCTACAGGCAAATTTGGCTGAGAGCAGCCAGCAGGTTCCAAAACTCTTGCCAGGATTGTGATAGAGAGAAGCACTTGCAGACCACTTGATGGTCATCAACTCCTGCCTCAGCTGGGCTGGAGCTGCACTCCCAGGGTAGGCAGGAGCTCTGGAGACACTAGGATGGTCCTCATTGAGATCAGCAAAGAGAGAAATACTTTTGGAGAAGGTTCCTGGGCCCCTGTCCTGTCTGCTGTCATCACTCCAGGAAGAGATCAGCTCTGTGTTTCCTGGATAAACTGTCAGTGTGTGGACGTGTCTTCCAGCAGTGTTGAGTTGCTGTATTTCTTACCAGGGTTTGTTTTAGCAGTACCTGAGGGATGTGACAGTGGATTCTTGGTGCTGGAGACACCTGGAGGACTGAAGTGCCTGTAGGACACAGTGTGCAGGTGTGGCCATGCTGAGCTCCTGAGGCTTTTCTGTTTTACAAGACCTAGTCAGACAACTTTGAGACTTCAGAGCAAGCTCTGTTTTAATCCAGTTTCCATCCCTTTGGCAAAGGAGGTGGGATGTAGTTTTAGCATTTTCTATACCTCTGTATTACCTGTGGCTAGTAAAGTAATCCTTTTGCCCCAAATACAACATATGCCATGTCTTTGAATCCCAGCATTTATGACTTTGATGTTTAAAAGCAATTTAACAAGGTTTGGGGCTCTTTTTTTCCCATGTGAATTGCTGTGGTCTAGTGAAGAAAGCTTTTAGTAGCAGCAACCATGTGGAAGTATTGTCTTCCCACAATTAGAAGTTAAGAGTTGACAGCAAATGAGCCAGAGATTATAATTAAAAAACAGGGTAATTCTTTGTGCATGGAGAGAATAAGGAATAAAAACTCGTGGTGTAATGTACTTGTCAGTATGAGATGCAAATGAGAGATAATGTGTCTTGCAGTGGAAGACATTTGGATTGTGGGTATTTTGCTGAGCATGGGAACAATTCCTCCTGTTCCACAGGAGCTGAGGGGTTTGTTCAGTTGGTATTGATGCTCTTTTAGGCAGCTTTTACCTCACTGATTCCTGAGGTCTGACGTGGAAAAGCTTCAACAGGCCCCAGCTGGGGGGGCTTTATCTTTTCAGATCATCACTCGCTCTCCCCCATTCCCAACTAAAATGTGTGTTAAACTTGGCTGTTGTTTGAAGCAGCCCTGCACTGTGTCATGTCATGGAGAAGGAACATGCTGCTCACCCTTCCTCTTTCTTCTGTCACAGGGTCAGCATTCTTCAGGGGAGGACATGGAGATCTCCGACGACGAGACCAACCCAGCGCCCATCACCAGCGCCGAGTGTGCCAAAACCATCGTGGTGAACTCCTCCGTCAGCAACACGGCCGTGATGGCACCATCCATCCCCCCGCTGCCACCGCCGGGCTTCCCTCCTCTCCCTCCTCCCCCTCCTCCCCAGCCAGGCTTCCCCATGCCCCCACCGCTGCCCCCGCCACCTCCACCCACCCACCCCGCGGTCACGGTGCCGCCGCCACCGCTGCCCGCACCGCCCGGGGTGCCCCCGCCCCACATCCTGCCCCCGCTGCCCCCCTTTCACCCCGGCATGTTCCCCGTCATGCAGGTGGACATGATCAGTGTCTTGGGCAACCAGTGGGGGGGCATGCCCATGTCCTTCCAGATGCAGACGCAGATGCTGAGCCGCATGATGCAGGCGCAGAACACGTACCAGTACCCGCCGTTCGTGACGGGCCGGATGCAGTTCGTGAACCTCCCTCCCTACCGCCCCTTCTCCATGGGCGCTGCTCTGGGCCGGGGGCAGCAGTGGCCACCACTGCCCAAGTTCGACCCCTCGGTCCCGCCCCCGGGCTATGAGCCCAAGAAGGAGGATCCCCACAAAGCCACTGTGGATGGAGTGCTGCTGGTCATAGTGAAGGAGCTGAAGGCCATCATGAAAAGGGACCTGAACCGCAAGATGGTGGAAGTGGTGGCGTTTCGGGCGTTTGATGACTGGTGGGACAAGAAGGAGCGTCTGGCCAAGGTAAGACTTTCACATGCTGTCTGCTGGATCCTGGGCACAGCTCTTCTTAGTGCTTGTGGCCAGGGCATGGGGCAGCAGGGGTCTGGAAGGGACTTAAAAAAACCCACAGCCCTAAATTGTTATGGTAACTGAAACAGAACTAAAAAATAAAGCTGTGAAGTAGCTTTGCTGTGAGAAACCCCATTGCCTGAGGCTGCTGAAATTAAATGGGAGACACATGTCCCTGTCCCTCCCCTGGCCCTGTGCCTGCCCGTGGGGCTGGGCTGTGTGCTGGGACAGGCAGCAGCACCAGGCTCAGCCTGCAGGTACCTGAAGGTGCTCAGGCACTGCAGGGCCCTGCCTGGGGACAGCTTAGCCCCGGGTGTTGGACCTGGTGATTTCCATGGTGTCCCTCTGAATATGCAGGCATTTCATGCTGCTTTGCCATCAGGACCAACACGGGCTGGGAATTTTATCCCTTCCTTGGGGAGGTGCCCCAGGCAGAGTCCCCTCTGAGCAGATGTGGAGCCACATCTGCCTACCCTGGAGTGAACTGCTGCTCCAGCCCATGCCATCCCACCGACCTGACTGTGGGTCTGGGGAGGAGGGTTTAATTCCCAGTGTTGTCCCTCTGCTTTGGGGTGGGTCTCCTCCTCATCCCCTGGGCTCACCTGGCAGTGCCACAGGCTGGGTGGCTCCTGGGTGTCCCCACAGCCCCGTGGTGTCTGTGCAGGCTGTCCCTGCTGGGGGGGGCTTGTGTGCTCCTGTCAAAGCTGGAGGCACAGATGGGCCTGGCTGCTCCTGCAGACAGAGCTCCCACCCCTGGGAGAGTCCTTCCCACAGTGGTCCTTTCAGGAAGGCCCTAGAGAGTGGTGATGGGGCTGCTTTAACATCTCAAATGCTCAGGGTTATTCCCTTCCCTCACTTCCTTTCCCTTTTCAGTCTCATTGCAGTATTTCCAGAAAAGTTTTCCTGAAAAGTTTAGCAGATTTTTTTTTTGGTGGTGGTCTGGGGCACAGGCTGAAGTTTAGCTTCAAAAAACTGAAGTCAGATGCAAGAGGATTGTTTGAAAGCACTGAGCACCACTTTGTGTCGTGAGGTCTGTGGGTATTTGCAGCTCTCCCAGCTCCCCAGAGCATGCACAGAGCAGCAATTAACTCAAAAGCTGAGCATTGGCCAAATAAATACGTGAGGAGTTCCAGGGATTAGCTGAGAAAACAGCTTTGCATGAATCATCTGATCCTTTCTCACCCAATTTGAAGGGTACCTCTGCCAGCAAACAGCTCTGTGATCTAATGTGTGGTGAATTTGTCACTACCAAAAAAACCCCTGACACTACAGAAAGGTTCAGGCAAGCCTCAAAATTACCATTACAGTGGATTATTGTAAAAACAACAACAAACCAAGCCACAGCTCTTGTGTCTCAGGGGCCAGTTTTCAGAGCAGTATCTTCACCACCTGCTTTTGTGATCCAGCTGTGTGTTAGTTCTGGTGCCTGGGAGAGCTCCTTGGCTTTCTGGAGAGGTTGGTAATGCTGCTGCTTAACAGCTGGTTTATGGCAGTGCAACTTGCTCTGGCTCAGGGCTGGTGTGATGTGCAGCAAGAAACCCCATCCCTCCCCTGACCAATGCTCAGAGCTTTTCCTCCTGCCAGGAGCCTGTGCTGACAGTTTTGGAGGAGGCCCCTGAGTTTCCAGGGCAATGAGGGAAACAAATCCTGCAAAGAGTTGCAAAAGCAGCATCTGAAATACTCAAGGAATTGTTTTAAACCAGACATGTGCAGTGAAGAAGTAGAAGCATGGCAAGGCAGATCTTCAGGCTCTTTTACTCCTCAGGTTTCAGCAGGATTTGGCATGTTCCTCCCTCACCTGGAATTTGTAACCCATTTTGAGAAGGGAAGCTGCCTGTGCCACAGCAACTCACCACAGCCCTTGCCACAGGTTGTGTTGGATGAGAGCAGTGTAATTGAAAATAGGAAATTGCTCCATGTATGCTTTCTGTCCAGGAAAGAGATGCCAGAACCCTTTCTGCCCCAGGGCACTGCCTGGAGAGCCTTCTGCCAGGCCACGAGTTCCTGCTGTGTGCAGAAAAACCTCCTTTCTGTGGGACTGGACACCCCTGGCACTGGTGTGGGGCAGGAGTCCTTCTCAGTCAGAACCTGCCCACTTTTGCAGGAAACAGAATCATGAGTATTCAGTGTAAAGTGTACCCTCCTGTTGCTGGTGTCTGTGTGTGTGAGGATGAGCTAGTTGGGCTCCTTGGTGGCACTGGAGGTCAGGCCCCCACATGCTTTGCCATCACACTAGTTTGGGCTGCTGTGTTCCATCAAAGGAGTCAGCTGGGCCACTGATGGACTGCCAGGAGGTGTCATGCCAGAGGTGAAAGGTGGGAAGGCTCAAGGACAAAGCTGGTGTCCAGGGTCAGGCAGGGTGGAGAACCTGTGGGATGCAGGCTGGGAAGGAGCATGTTCTAGGGGAAGGAGCATATTTCTAGATCCCATGGACCTGAGCTGGGGGAAGGCTTTTCCCTGTTCCCAAATCTAGTGATGGGTGTGGGTTTGAAAGCCTGGTAAGATGCTTTAAGCAGAGTGCCAGGAATAACCAGTCATCCCTGGGCATGGAGTGCTGCCACTTGGATTCCCTGCTTGATATTCCCATTAGTCTTGTCCCTGATTAGCAGGAGAGCTGAGCCTGTGCTGCCTCTGCAGTGTTTGCAGCCCCTTTCAGCCCATGAGCTCCCTTAGTGTGTGAGAGAAACCAGCCTGTCAGATGCTGTTGTGCCATGGGCTGGTGCAGGGGGGTGTTACCTCCAGTGCCCTTTGCTTGGAGAGAGGTGGCAGAGCATGATGTGCCACCATGTGTGACACTCCACAGCTGCAGGGGCCTGAATTGCTGCTCTTCCTTCACACCTCAGCTCCAGTGGAATGGAATTTGTTGAGGCTCCATGTCCAGTCACTAAATTTTGTAGACCCTTAGGTGTTTCACCTAAGTATTTTGATTTTCCTGTTCTCCAGGACTGGAGCCTTCTGCCAGGTTTTGTGCACTTGGGCTGTGGTTGCTAAGGAGACACAGGGATGTGTGGGATTTTTGATGCACTATATTTTGCCTTACACTCCAAAGAAGGAAGGTCTTCCCCACTGGAGGGTCTGGAGTTGGTTTCAGCTGTGTGGGTTATCAAAGGCAGGTGGATAACAGAGTGGGACTGACCTGCCTAAAGCACCCTGGAGTTGTTTGTGAGAGGTGTGTGTGCAGCTCCATTTTCTTTCAAGTGTGTGTGGCCACGTGGGGCATCCTCAGATGCCCTCAGAGAAACCTGGGCAAGGCAGTGATGTTTCCCAACCCTCAACTGTCTCAGTGGTTCCCAGGGTTTGGTCCTTCCCAGGAAGGTCCCCCTCTGCAGTGTGCTCTCTGTGTTTCAGGCATCTCTCACTCCAGTGAAGTCTGGAGGAGAACTGGAGGAGAAGCCCAAGCCGAAGGATCGGATCGCGTCCTGTCTGCTGGAGAACTGGAACAAAGGGGAGGGCCTGGGCTACGAGGCCATTGGGCTGGGCATTGGGCTGCGAGGGGCCATCCGCCTGCCATCCTTCAAGGTGAGGGCACAGCCCTGGCATCCCGCTGCTGCCAGCCCCCAGGGAGGCTCAGAAGGACACATACACCTCACTGGGTTTGTGCCCCAGAGCCCTCAGGCTGCTCACTCTGCTCAGGGAGTTCTGCTGACCACCCCAGGACCAGAGCAAGGACCCTCTGTCCCAGCCTTCCTTCTCACCTTCCTCTTGTGGGAACTGTGCGTGGAGGATTTCCCTGCTCTGCAAGGGAAATGGGGCTTTTGCCTTTGTTTAGGATGCAGCATTTGAACCTGGGTTTAAAAACACACTGATGCTTGTGGTGCTTTACACAGTCACTGTTCTGTTGGAGTGTGTGGCAGTTTGGCAGCTGAGTCTCACCTGAGGCTGCTCAGTTTACAGAATGAGACCGGCAAGCACAGAGTCACCTATTTTAAAGAACATTTATATGAAACATTTAAAGTATCTTAAAAAAACAAGTGTGGGGTGGGAGAGGGTAGAGAGGATTTCCCTGAAATTAGGATTTTGAATGCACAGAAGGTGCAAGTAGAGGTTTGGGATGAGAGATTCTGCAGTCTATTTAGCATAAAATTTACTTCGAGGTTCTTTAAGATGCTTTAGGCTTGGGCTCTCTTTCTGTTCTGCTACATCTCAGACATGGCTTTGTCAAGAGTCTTCTCTGTCATCCTCAAAGTACCTGGTGATGACATGCCCCGTGCTGGCACCCAGAGTGTTTTGATGCAAATTGAAGGGGTAGAATTTCATTCACAGTGAAATTCTGTTTGCAAGTGAATAAAAGGATCAAGAACTGGGAAGTGGCCCTTGGTTTCTCAGTGTCAGTGGCCATGGCAAAGTGAAGAAGTGGCAATTTGCTTAAGAAGTTGATTTCTGCTGTTTCTAAACTTTCTGAAATGCTAATTGTGTCCTTTGTTCAGGTGAAAAGAAAGGAGCCACCTGAAGCTGCCTCAGCAGGAGATCAGAAGCGGATCCGGCCTTCCACTTCTGTGGATGATGAAGATGAAGGTTTGCAAAGCACATTTGTGGGAAACACAAGAGCAGATGCAAAACCCACACAGGCTGAATCCCTTTAAACTTCACAGCAGTGTCCTCACTGACAGTTAAACAGATCTGAGCCAACCCCTGCTCCTCACAAAGCCCTCAGAGCTGGGAGGTGTCTCCTCGGGCTTCACTTACCTGAAATTCACTGGTGGGACATTTTAGACCCATATTTTAAAACAATTTGTAACCTCTTTTAGCTCTGCTGGGCCCCAGCAAGGGGGGCTCAGGGGAGTTCATGGACTCTTTGAGACGTGCTCACATGTAATGGTTTGTTCTGCATTTGATTTTAAAAGAAAACAAAGTTTTTTTGCCAGAAAGATCTATCTGAAAATATCATAACTTTATTTCCTGTAACCAGGGAAGAGCAGAGAGAAGGCAAAGCTTTGAATCCGATTCATTTTGTATAAAAACAGGGATTCGAGTTAAAGTTTTGACCCTGTGACAAAGTTTTTGAAGCCAAAGTCCTAGAGCAGGGTTTTGTAAAACACTTAAATAAAACAAAAAGGCATTAAATTCAGGTTACCTGTGCTGACATCAGTCATGCCATGTCTTCTGGCTGCTCAGCCTGCAGTGTGGCAGCTTTGGGCACCCACACTTTGCCATCAGCTCTCTGCACCTTTGCACTGTGGCATCAGCAAGTCCCTCTAAGCCTGGGGACTCTCACACCACGTGGGCACTTGGCTCCAAACTTCCATCTCCTTTGTGTAGTTCCCCCTTTGCCTCCCTTGTGAGGTATTTGACAGCAACTTCCATTCTTGTTTTTGCTCCTCAGAGTCGGAGAGGGACAGGGATGCTTCTGACACAACATCTGACCTGTCAAAGAAGGATGGGGAAGCTGTGGGGCTGAGGAGGAGACCAGCAAGGCCCCTGGAGCTGGACAGTGAGGGAGAAGAGGGAGATGAGACATCAGGGAAGGAGGAAGAGTCCTCCTCAGAGAAGGAAGAGGAGCACGAAGAAGAAGGAGGCTTGGTGAAAGCAGCCCCTGGCAAGGTGTGTTGGCCTGTGATGCACTTTCAATGCTGTCTGTCACTAAAAAGGGTGCTGGTAATGCCAGATGCAAAGCTGCCTTCTCAGGAGAGGAGGGAGTGCTCCTGGTGGGGTCTGTCCTCAGAGAGCCTCTGTAAGGTCATTCCCTCTTCAGGTTCTCTGATCAGCCTCTCTGGGAGTCACTGGTGGCCACTCAATGACAGCCAGGTCAGAGTCAGGCTCTGTTCATTTCATGCTTTCTTGCAAAGGAGGAAGAGGAGGATGACGAGGATGAAGATGATGAGGATGAAGATGAAGATGAGGACGACGAGGATGAAGATGATGAGGAGGAGACAGGCATAGACACAAGTGACAAGGAGGAGGAGCAGGACTCCGAGGAGGGTAAGCAGTTCCAGTGGAAGCAGCAGGGACACCCCTGGGTCAGCTGTGCTCTCCCTTCTGCACTTGTGGGCTCATTTTGTAACTTGTGCACCTTCTTTCACTGACAGCAGTTTCATACAAGGTATAACAGCTATTGTTAATTGTTACCTGTGAGACTCCCATGATCTCTCAGTCTGTGGGTCCCTTTGCAGCAGCTCTGCAGCCTCTGAGTGGTCTCAGCCCAGCCTGGCAGGAGGGCAGAGGTCTTGGAGCCACCCAAGTGCGTCCTTGTTTTATGGAACATGAGTGGTGGGAGGAGAAGGGACCAGATTTCAAACAGGGGGAGTTTGGCCACTAATAACTTTCTGTCCTATCAGTCTCTTCCTTCTCTGGAAGGTGGTAGTTTCTACTTTTTAAATCTGTGTGTAAAGGCAGTGGAAGATCTTAGTAAAGGACACAATCCATGTGGGCAAGGAGCCAGGAGCACTGCTCATGGAGCTGCTGTTTGGTGGTTGTTGTAAGCACCACAAGGCAGGATTTATAAATCTCTGCAAGAATAAATGAATTGAGTTGCCACTCCTTCAAACCCACACCCTGCTGTCCATGCTGTTTCTGTGCTCCTGCAGTGTTGCAGGGGTATTTGCCCCTCCCTGTTCAAATCAGGAAGCACAACTGATGGTGATTTGTTCTCCTTGTAGATGTAGCAAGTCCCTCGTCTTCCAAGGCTGAAGTTGAATCATCCGATGAAAGTGAGGACTCCTCTGACTTCGAGTCAAGCTCAGACTCAGATGATGATGATGAGGATGATGAGGAGGAGGAAGAGGAGGAGGAGGAGGAAGAGGAGGAGGAGGTGGCTGAAGATCAGGACAGAGAAGCCATGGTTGCTGAGACAGAGCATGAACCTGCTGGTCCTGAGATTCCTGATGATGAGAGGGAGACTATTTTGGAGCTGTATCCTGTGGATGACTACATGGATGCCACAGGCCTGGGACTCACCGAGCCAGCTTTGGCAGTGAAAGATGAAGGCCATGAAGAAATCAAGGCAGGGGAAAGTGAGTCTGGCCAAGTCCCAGGGGTATCCCTTGCTGCTGAAACTTTGAAACCCTTGGTTATGGAAAGAGACCAGGAGACAAAACTTGTTTTCTCCCCCATCTGTAGGCCAGGTATGTCCTTCCTTGTGCTTTGGCACTTTTTGCCACATCTCCAAGTCAATTTTCTGACAGTATCCAATATGTCTGTGTCTGCATTTCCATTGTCCATTTCCTTCCTCTTGGCTCTAGGCTGGAATTATCTATACTGGGAAGGAGGTCTGTGCTGCACTTTCCTTCCTAGTAAGGAGCTTTACACAATCCATCTGCTACTAAAAATACAGTGGTTACTGTGTCCAAATCTTGTCCTGGGCCAGTTTAGTGTCCCACGGGAACAGTTGTCATCAGCTGAGGGTGACTGAGCAACTGGGGTGGTGGCTGAAGCTCAAGACAGAAAAACCATGGCTGCTAAAACAGAACAGGAATCTGTGCTTACTGTGTCACTACTGCCTTTTATTTTGTTTTAATATCAAAGCAGTTTGTGACTAGGGGGCTACATGGGGCAGGTGAGTGGAGTCTCACAGTTGTATCTGGTTCCTGATATTATTTGTGGGGTTTTTTTTCAATGAGTGATACTCCCTGGTTTTCTGCAAAAAGGAAATTGTCTTCCTTCAATACAGAGTTGTATTGAACCCAAGGAAATTGGAAACCTTTTGCTAAAACAGGAGTAAGGCAAAGCAAAGTTGGCAGCTGGGGGAAATGAAAAAGTTAAAACTGGAGCCAACAGGGAGAGCACAAGTAGTGTGGCCTCCTGGGGAGCCTTGGACAACACTGGTGTGAGGACTGGGCAGGGTTTGCCACCTGGAGAGCTGGAAATCCAGTCCCTGCACAGGCCAACCCTCCTGGGCTGCCACAGAATCTGAAAGCCATAAAGAGGTAAAATGCTAAACTAGGCAGGGCAAAGAACTGGTTTTGCACTAATCCTTTCTAGAACAGGTCAGTGTGCAGAAAGGACATAATTTGGGGAACACCTGCACTTGGGCACCTTCACATGTGGACTGAGCTTTCCAGGTAAGCTGTGGCAACAGGCCCAAACTGCCACATTCTTCTTGAGCAGCCCAGACCCTTCTGAGAAGGGCTCAGACTCTTCTCCAGCCACTGGTTCATTCAGCACAAGTGGGGAATTCTTCCCTTCCAGCTCTCCAGGCATTTCCACCTCCTGTTGCTCTCCCACTTGAAATTGTTATTTTGAGCTGCCTAACAAGATTCACTGTTGATTCCTTTTGGACCTGGCCCTAAGTGGGTAAATAAACTCCAGACAAATGAGGCTGCTGCAGGGAGAGCAGCATACAAATTGCCTCATTGATACCATCTGAGCGTCTCCTCATTCGTCACAAGGGCTTCCCTTTTCCTTCATGGGTTGTTCAAGAGTGTTCTGCTCCTCCTCTCATGGAGAGCTGAGGGTGCTCCTTGGCCTTGCAATGAGTTTACCTTCCCACATTAGAAAAGCTGATGGCTCAGGGCTCCAAGAGCCTTCAGAGTCCTCACCCCACAATCTGCTGGCTCTTGTTATGTCTGTACAAAAGGTTGTCAGGGATTTTGAAGGCAGAAAACCTTCACTCTGGTCTGTGTCGTAGCTAATCCTCAAATTAATAGTGTGGGGTTTTTATGGTCCATTAGGAGTGTCTGTGGTGGTGTCTAATTACTCTGTGCCTCCAAAGTGTAAAGCATTGGAGTTTTCAAGCCTCCCAGTGGAATTGAGCTGTTCTCTAATTGTAGCATCTCAAACGTGCCTTTCCTGGCAAGTGGAGGCCAAGCTCCTGATTCTGCTCTTTTCCCTTCCAGAGGAAGAGCCTGACCCCACTCCCATGCTGGAGCCAGAGGTGCAGGAAGGTCCAAAGCCTGAATCTCCAGACGAGGAGGCGCCGCTCTCTATCTCTGCTCCAGTGGGAGTCTTTGGAGAAGCTCTGCCCAGCAAAAGCAGCTTCTTTGGCAAGCCTGAGGACAGCAGCTCAGAAGTTCGTGCTGCAGCCCAGCTGCCCTCGGTGGTGGAGGAGGACGAGCGGCTGCCGCGCACACCGGGGCGCGAGGGGACGGTCCCTTCGGACACCGACGCTCTCCTGCTGCCAGCCCACAAGGTGCCATCCTCTGTGCTCCCCCTGCCATCCACTCCCGGGAAGGAAGAACCCTCAGTCCCTCCGGAGAAGTTCCCTGAACAATTAATGGTGACCAAAACATCTGTGGAAGAGGAGATTCCGAGGACTCCGGGGCGGGACATTGTGGCCAAGGCGTCCCACCCGCTGGCGAAGTCGCAGAGCACGGACACCGTTCCAGCCACGCCGGGAAGTGACGCTCCCCTCACGGGAAGCAGCTTGACCCTCAGTTCCCCTCAGGTCCCAGGGAGCCCCTTTTCCTACCCATCCCAGTCTCCTGGCATTAACAGTGGCATTCCTCGGACTCCTGGGAGAGACTTCAATTTCACACCCACTTTCCCAGAGGCTGGTGCTACCATTCCTTGCCTTCTGTCTGGCAAGAAACAGTCAGAGGATGAGCTGGACGAGAAACCCTTTAAAGAGCCTCTTGGTGCTTCCCTTACCATCAGCATGAACAGTGTTCCCTCCCCTATCCCCTTTGCCAGCCCCCCCCAGGCAGATTTCCACATGGACTTGGTTTTGCCACCTGATGAGCCAATCCCTGTAGCGACCCTGCCCTGCATGCACGGGGATGGCAGAATGCCCATGGAGGAATGCAAGGCAGAAGTCAAATCTGGTTTGCTCTCACCAGAAGTACCCCCTGGGGCCTCTCTTCTTCCTCCCCCACCGCCACCTTCTGTTCTTCCCAAAAGGAGGCCAGGTCGGCCAAGGCGGTCACCGCCCTCTGTGCTCTCGTTGGATGGGTACCCAGGCAAACCCATAGAACCTCCCCCTGTGCCAGTGGCCTTGGTGGAAGGTGCTGTGGGCAAGGAGCTGTTGAGTGGACATCCTGATGCTTACTATGGACTGAAGGACCCTGAAGCCGTCCCCCTGGACTTCAGGAATGACGGTTTCCATGAGAAAATGGCAGCTGAGACAGTTGCAGAGAAACTGCCATTCAAGGAACTGGAGAACCAGTGGAATGAGGACTTCAAGGAGGAAGAAGCTAAACCTAAAAGGCAGTGGCGAAGGCAGAAGAAAACATCTGAGGACCTGCCCGTGATCCCTTCCCCTGAGTACTCCCCGCCCCGGCCCCAGTTCAGGCCACGCTCCGAGTTCGAGGAGATGACCATTTTGTATGACATCTGGAACGGGGGCATAGACGAGGAGGACATCAAGTTCATGTGCATCACCTACGACCGGCTGTTGCAGCAGGACAATGGCATGGACTGGCTCAATGACACCCTGTGGGTGTTCCATCCCTATATCCTTTCTCAGCGTCCCACGCCACGTGTGAGATGCACGAGACGGTCCCTGGGTGGGACTTGAAGTGCAACAGACTGAGTTTGTTGGTGGGAGAAGCTTATGAGAATAGCAAAGGGAATTTCAGGCCATTTATTCTCTGAAGCTGCAACACAAAAATGCTGCAGAAGTGGCTGTTCTGCTGCACGTTCAGGCTGGGACTGCAGGGACAGTGTGTAGGCACCTCTGCTGGGGAGGTTTCCTTCCTAGCTGGAAGAGCTGCTGTCTGCACATAACCAGACTCTCTTTCCAGCTGGCCTGTGGAATTTCTAGTCTGCACATACAGAGCTTTAACTTGAGGCTAAAACTTGCTGTAAAAATAATCTCACCATCTGTACCCAAAACTGTGAGTTAGTGGTTTTAGCAGCTTTAACTTGCTTTGGGTTTGAGATACTGATAAAAATCAGTTTCTGTGTGGCACATCAGGGCCAGACAGAGCCCAGGATGGATGGGGAATGTGCTGCTGGTGCTGCAGCGAGGAGCACATGTTGCACCAGCTGGTGCTGGTGGGGCAGGACTGGCCCCATCCCCTCCCTCCCTGCCCAAGGTCTGACAATCAGCAGTGTGGACTGTAGCTTTGAACCTTTGGGAGCATTTTTGAGGCACACAGGCTGTCTCGGCATGAGGCCCTCTGTGTGTGCAGCCACCAGAGCAGAGCCTAAAAGGCTGTCCTAAAAACCTCAGAATGTTCCAGTACTACCTTTTAGGAAGGATACACCTGTTTATGTGTTGAAGAAGACAAACACCACCACCCTGTGTGTTGCTAGAGATTGTGTGGAGTCCAAATTTCTCATCCCTTGCACCTTCCAAGACAGGAAAGCAAAACCAAAACTGCCCAAAACACTTAAAATAGTCAGCAATAACTAACAAACCCCAGAGTGCAAGTACTGCACATCTCTCTCCCTGCTGATAAGGAGTATTGCAACAGCAAAACTGCATCCACTTTTTGAACCATTTAAAGACCACCTGCAGCCAGTTGCTGGTTCATCCTGTGCCACACTGGGATGGGTGTGAAAGGATCTGCAGGTTCACCTGCTCTGCAGCAAACTCACACTTCTGGTTTTGAGACCATCACCTCTTGCTTTTATGGTCCCTCGGCTTCAATTTTCTGCTGTTAAGGATATGTTTGCCCTCCCAGGGAGCTTTTTGGGGTCAATGTCAGTCATTGTAGGCTTCATGGCTGTTATTTGTGGGGTGAGCTGGCAGTGGGTTTGCTCCACAGTCCTTCCAGAAGCCAAAGCCCTGAAGGTGCCTTCAAACCTGAAGGCTTGAAACATGTGCCCAGGGTGTTTCCTTTTCCATGAGGGGCTGAAGGAACTGATTTACTGAGGTCTGTCCAAGCCCTCTGGGCTGAGGAGCATCTCTTACCCCTCTGTGCTGCTCCTGGCCCTGCTTGGAGGGGGGTGTTGCTGCTGTGAGGTCCATGTGATGTCCTCAGGGAGGTCCTGGAGGCAGAACAGGAGCGAGTCACTCAAAGCAGAGCAATGGCACATCCAGCCTGGGTGTGTGGTGGGTGCTGTGGGGAGATCCCTTCTCAGACAGCTTTCTCTTGACAGCTTAACCTTTATAAGTTAAATTTTTCACTGTTTCTTTAGTTTCCTGGGACATGTGGCTAAGAAGGAAAGAGGCTGCTTGGTTTTCCTGTAGGCAAGTGGGTTCCACTGATGGTTCTTTATTTTTCAGAAGTGTTGTTATTTTTTTTGGTGCCCCAAAACCTTCCTAATTTCCCAAGCTCCCAACATCAGCTCCATGTAAATGTAGCAAGTTCAGTCTGATACCCACCTCTGGCTGTGTTGCTCCTTAACCCCTTCCCACCCACCAGCCTTTCCACCCCCAAGAAGAAGAAGAGGGACGACGGGATGCGGGAGCACGTGACGGGCTGTGCGCGGAGTGAAGGCTACTACAAAATTGATAAGAAGGACAAACTCAAATACCTCAACAATAGCAGAGCTTTTGCAGAGGAGCCTCCAGCTGACACACAGGTGAGGAGTCCTCTGCTCAGTGCCAGGTGTGAATGGGATTTGGCTTTACCAAATGGATGCTTCCATTTGGAGGGAGGGGAGGTTGCTGTGCCTGTGTCAGGCTGATCATCCTGGGGCTGCATGGGAGGTGTCAGTGTTTGGTGTCACCTGTTCTGTGGGGATGTGGCACAAAGGGTTGCTCACAGGGGGCCTGCAGGGTGTTGGGTCAGCTCTGATCACCCATTTGTCCTCTCAGGGGATGAGCATCCCTGCCCAACCTCATGCTTCCACCCGGGCTGGCTCCGAGAGGCGGTCAGAGCAACGCAGGCTCCTCTCCTCCTTCACTGGGAGCTGTGACAGTGACCTGCTCAAGTTCAACCAGCTCAAGGTGAGTCACTCTGTGCTGCAGATTCTGGACCCAGGGACATCCTTTCCCTTTCTGTGCCATGGCTAATTTGGGGTTGGGGTTTTGGGGTGTTTTTCTTCACGCAGTTCCGGAAGAAAAAACTAAAATTCTGCAAGAGCCACATTCATGACTGGGGCCTTTTTGCTATGGAGCCCATTGCAGCTGATGAGATGGTGATCGAGTACGTGGGTCAGAACATCAGGCAGGTGAGCTGGACTGTGGGTGAAACCTGAGCAGAAAGGAAGCCTTAAGAAAGTGCTCCCAGTGGGGGTTGGGGCCGTGCCGTGGGGTGTCAGCTCCATGTGCTGCACAGGGGGTGGTGTGTGGTTGGAGGTACAAGGGTGGGATTCTCAGCACCCCGTAGGTACAGAAAAATCAAAGGTGGGGAATTCAGATCTATATAAGACCCTGTGAGACTGAAAGCAGCCAAGAATAATCAAGGCTGCAGCTGCTGCAGATCATTGGAGGAGAAATCACTCCCCGAGGGTTCTTAGCAACTCCCCAGAGGTTTCTCCTGAGAACTCCTCAGGTCTCCCACAAGACTCCAGAGGTGCTCCTGAAAACAGTCAGGATGAGTTCACCAAAACACTGGACTTGTGAGATATGGATTATAACCAATTGGGACATGCAATTAGATGGTGTGAGGTTCAATTTAGCCAATTGAACATAGCCTTAACTCTATATAAACCATGTGCAGTGTGTAATGAAGGACATTCACTTGATCATACTGGTCTGTGTGTGATGTCCGTTTTCCTCCACGTTATTTATTGTTTACTTTAACACCCCATGAAAACTGAGCACTCGGGAGAATCCTGAATAAGCCCACCCCGATCTGTGCTTTCAGTCAGGTTTTTGGGGGGTCCCAGAAGCAGGTGCTGCCTGGCAGAGCTCAGCAGGCTGAGGGGTGCAGTCACTGCCATGGTGTGCCCTCACGCTGCCCGTGGTGCCCGCAGGTCATCGCCGACATGCGCGAGAAGCGCTACGAGGACGAGGGCATTGGCAGCAGTTACATGTTCAGGGTGGACCACGACACCATCATCGATGCCACCAAGTGTGGGAACTTCGCCAGGTTCATCAACCACAGCTGCAACGTGAGTGTGGGGCTGCCCGGGCACTGGCACCCCCGGGGTCCTGCCTGGTAGTGGCAGCGGGCACGGGGTGTTGGGTAAATGTTCATGAGCTGCAGCAGGTCAGAGCAGGGGCTAAAGGAGTGTAAAGGGTTTGGAGAGACCTGAGAAAGGAAACACGCAGAAACAGAGCACTCAGAGTCCTCCTGTCCCTGCAGGACACTGAGCAAGCATCTCTAACAGGTATTTCCTTAAAACATGCCAAATTGTAGCCCTGTTATTCTGTGGGAACATCTCCTTCTAGTGCCCACTGAGGACAAGTCTTCCCTGCCTCTGCAAGCAGAAAAGCTGCTGTCCCCTCTGCTCATCTGCCCTCAGACTTGGCTGACCAGCCAAATTGTTGAGCTCTGAGCTGCTCTTAACCTGTGACAAATTTGGTGGAGCATCAACCAGGCTATTTGGCTCCACAGATGACCAGAATGTGGATATTTTGGAGCAGCACAAAGAGGGCTGCTCTGTTGTCTTGGCTTCATTCCTCCCTCTCCAGGCTTGCCCTGCTCCAGGCTGAGGCTGTCAAGGGAAAGGGCTGCCCTGTTTTGTTTTATCTTGGAATAAATGTGTGAAGGCTGGGAAGCCACGGCCGTCAGGAACCTAAACCATTGTCTGTTCTGTCCCCCCTGCAGCCCAATTGTTATGCTAAAGTGATCACCGTGGAGTCCCAAAAGAAGATCGTCATCTACTCCAAGCAGCACATCAACGTGAACGAGGAAATCACCTACGACTACAAGTTCCCAATTGAGGATGTAAAGATCCCGTGTCTCTGTGGCTCTGAGAACTGCAGGGGAACCCTGAACTGAACTCGAGGTTTCTCCTCACACTTGCACCTTCGGCCATGTCAAAACTGTGGTAACCAGGTGTGGTTGCACTTTGCCAAAAAAAAAAAAAAAAAAAAGAGTTAAAAAAAAACCTAAGAAAAAAGGAAGAAAAAAAAATTTAAAAGGATAAAAAATACTTAAAAAAAAAAAAAAGAGAGGAAAAAGAGAAGAAGAAAACCAAGCAAGTTTCGCACTTCTGCCGGATCATGAGCGAAGCAAAACGCGCACACGCTGACGAGGACTGGTCACGTTTCAGGTGCTCTTTCCTTTTCAGATCCCACACGCACACAAAGAGGGGATTGTTCCCCTTTTGTGGCATGGTCTATCCAAACACTATCTTCTCTGGTCAGTCCCTGCAGTGATGCTCCGCAATGGGATAATGGTACCTTTTGTTGTTTTTTTTTTTTAATTGTTGTTATAAACCTTCATCTTTTCATAAATGCTGCTACCTTTTTCTCATCAGTTTCGTTGGTTGAAAAAGACATTCAACGTTTAAATGTGAAGCAGAGACTGAAAATGCCATATAGGGTTTGTTGGGAGCTTGATTGGCTGAAATTGCACAGATTTCTCAGAGTAAGCTGTAAATAAATGTAAGGTTGATGTTACAGAGCAAGCCAGAGGCTTGAGGGTGTGTGAGTGAGTGTGTGTGTGCCTGGGGATGTGTGTGATGTGTCCACAGTGAGACTAGAGGTGAACTGTCCTGCCTTTTCATTAGGGCTGAGCCTGAACAAGTCCCCCCAGCCCGACCCCTGGGGCAGGGGCAGCTCAGCACAGACCCCACAGCCCTGGGCTGGTCTCACCTCCCATGCCATGCTGGGCTGGGGGGGATCCAAACCCCTGCAACCCAGTGTGGGAAATCTGGGACCCTGCAGTCACCAGGGAGCACTGGGGGCAGCTGGGTGGCCTTTGGGGATGCCCATTCCTGGGGATGGGTTTGTCTTGCCCACAGAAGGGGCTGGGGCTGAGCTGAATGGGCAGCTCAGCTGTGGAAATTCTGCTCTGCTTGTGGGCAAAGACCACAGCCCATGTTTGTAGGAGGATTTTCTCCCTGGAGGTGGCAAACAGGCTGGTGTGTGTCTCCTATGCATTTTCCTCCCTTTCATCTGCATTTCCCTGCCCTCTCCCGTGTTTCACGTGGGGTGTTTGCTCTGTCCTTGAACGGGGGAGGCCCTGCTGGGATAGGAGCAGCCTGTGCTGCCGCTCCCCTCCCTCTGTTACTCAGTAACTTGGCCTGGGGTGGTCCCATCCCTGCAGTGAAATCATGGCAAAAGTGTCCCTGAGAACAATCCTGTCCCCCCCATCTACAGCCTGGAAGTGGAGGCTTCTCTAACTGGGAAGGCACATCTTGAACTGATTTCTCGGTGTGTTTTGTCCTTGTAGCTGTGCTGAGGTGAAGGCTGCAGTTCCTCAAGAGGCTCCTTTTAAAAATGGGGCAAACTCACCAAAGAAACAGTTCTTTGGATGTGATCTGGAAGTGCCACACAATGTTCAGGTATAGACAGGATCAGTTTTCCCACTTGCATTGAATTTCTTCTGCTTTAAAAGTAGAGATTAGTTGTACTAAACCCTTTTAAATTGGCTTACAAGGGGAAGTTGCAATGTCATTATGAAATGGGAAGATTATCTGCATAACCCAACATCTCCCCACAGAAGGAATTGCACAGCTGATTTCTTGTAGCCTTTCAAACCTCCCTAAGCAGAGGTTACAACCTTGCAAAAGAGGTTCCTGGGAAGTTTTTTCAGCTATTCCATGGGATTGCCAGGCCTGCCCTGCTGAGAGGAGCTTGTAATGTAGGTTAGACCTTGCATCTGAATTTCTTCTTCAGACAAAAGGCCTGAAGGAGCAGGAACACTCAGACTGCTCCAGCTGCCTTAAAACCTCCTGTATTTCTGTCTGAGGGTGAGCAGGTTGTTGCTGAGGTTGGGCAGTCTCATCTCTGCTTTTGGTTTGGTTTGGTTTTGTTGTTTCCCCCCTTACAAATCTCTCCAGCAACTGGGTATTGGTGGCCCAGAATCTGAAATTGTGAGAAGCACAACCAGTTTCTGGCACTGGCTGTTGGTTGAGCTGCAGTGATGGCATTTGGGGGTTAAACCAGCTGCTCAGTTTAGGTGATTTCTTTTTTGAATAAGGTTTGTCTTGCTGTGTTGATGCTCCAGTTGGCATCTCCACAGCTTGGCCTTTGCCTTTCAAAGCTTTGGAAATGCACAGAAGATTCCTGAGTCTCCTGTGTGGCATTTGGCCCATGGCCTTGGCCCTCCCCTTCTCTGGTTCATCCAACCAGGACATCAGCAGTGGATTTGGGGGGTGAGGACCCCCCAAATGGCCCAGCCCCAAGAACCTGAGGGCAGTTCTGTGTTTCCCAGCGTGTCTGTGTGCTCTGGGTGGGATTAGCCCCTGCAGTTTGCCTTAACCTTTGGGGAGGAAGGTGGGGAGGAAGGTCACAGTCACCTCAGGACCTTCACTGCATTTTTAGGAGCACCAAAGGGATTTGGGTGCCAGAGACCACAAGCACCTACATCACTTGGGTACTTCTGAAACTGCCTGTAATCCATCCCTTTTTAGGATCCTGGACAAATAATGTGAGTTTTTGAAAGAGTTGAGCTCCCAGTAGTTCCCCAGGAACAAACAGAGCTGTTGGACCCATAGCACTTCCAAAAAATTATGTTGGTCTGGTCTCAAAGCCAAACCTGAGGCTTCTCTTTTCTTCCCCATAAATCTTGGCTTGCAGAGTCCTACCTGGGAGATTTCTCTCAGACTGGGGAGCTGCCCTGACCCCAAAGCAGATCATTTTGTGGTGGGGACTGCAGGGCTGGAGCAGTGGAGCCCCTCAGCTGTGCTGGGGAGGGCAGTTTGGAGGTGCCCCCAGCCCCTCCAGGGGATTTGGCTTGTCCTTGTTCTTCCCCCCAGCCTGGGGCACCCCCAGCACAGCCCCCCATGGGGACAGGGACTAAAGGGAACCCTCCCCAGCAGGTGCTGCTGACAGAGAGGCTGAGGTGGGTTTGGTATCCCCTGTTTATTGTCACTTAAATTGGAGCCCAAGACACCAGTGAGGGGACAGTGACTGTCCCTGCAAAACTGCCCCTCCCGTGGGGAAGGCACAGGAGAGAACAGGGCAAAGGTTTGGAAGGAGCTGAGACTCTGGTTTGCCAGCTGGGTGGGTTCAGGGTGCAGGTGCCTCCACGTTGGCACCACAGGAATGGGTGCCCAGCACCCCCTGCAGTGCCAGGCTGGTCCCAAAGTGGGTCTGTGGCTCTGGGGGCTCCAGGAGGGGAAGGGGCTCATCTTGCAGTTATTTATATTGTATAGAGCAGCTTATTTCTACAAGGAAAGAAACCCAACAACATTTTTAAACTCCAACAAATTATACAGTAGTTTTAGTTCCGGTTTTTGTGACCTTTTTTCAGGGATCATTTCAGTGCATTTCTGTATAAAATAAAAATTTAAGGAAAAAAAAGGGTTTTGAAGTATAAAAAAATGCATCCTCTGTACATAGGCAAACTAAAGAATCTTCTCTTCAGACACTGTTTCTTGTAGAAACATGTTGAAATTTTTTTGCTGATTTCTTTGTACTTCAAGAGCATGTAAATAGTTTATTAAAAGTGACTATTGTAATTTGGAGTTCTTTTTAAACAGATTCCAGCTCTAAACCATGTCAAGATGGGGAGGAAGGAGGACTGAGTAGAGCAAAGGAGCTGGTGGCATTTACAGCTTGTGTCAAGCTTTGTATAATGTAAATTCTGTATAAATATGAGGGGTTTTTGTCAAATAAATAGGTGAAATTAGAAGCATTAAGAAACTGAAGACAAAAAATTGCCAAGTCAAGGCTTCTTCTTTCCCCCCTCCCTCAGTCTGAAACCTGATGTGCAAAATCTATTTATTTCAAGCGAGGAAATGTGTACAGTCTAATAGACACCCTAAAATCTATTTAAGCGAGTTTGCAACTGGATTTTTTTTTCAGTTTAATGTTTGTTTTGTTTTTATGAGTTTCCTCCTTAATTGCCACTGTAGGATTTGTCCAAGTGAAAAGAAACACATCGAGATGGACACTCTAAACCAACAGAGTTTTAACCATGGAAGAACACCCAGCTCCCAATCCCTGCAGATTCCTGGTGGTTTTAATTCCCAGTGTGGAAATCAAGGGCCTCCTTTAAAAGTAGGAAGGTCAAATGGTTTGCAATAAATGGAAAAAAAATACCTTTTTTTTTCTTTAAGTTCCTTCAAAAAAAAAAAAAAACCACCAACAACTCTGCTTTGAAGATTTAGGATTTCTGCTTTTTCTTTTGTTAAGCAAATTTACGACTTTAGGGCTGTTTTGTGCATATAGAATCTGTCACCAGTATGTATCTTGTTTTGAAGAAAGTGTTTTTGTTGTGGATGTGTCATGCTGTATATATTTGTTCATATTTTTGTGAATTGAATACTATGTACCATTGTATTATAGTAACTTTTATAAAGCAAACCATAAATATACTGACTTTTCTTACAGAAAAATTATGTTGTGCTTAATGTGTAGCCAGGGCGGTTTTTTGTCTTGGGAACTGCCAGAGCTCAGAGGCAGATCCAGAACCAGAACAGTGTGAAGAACTGGTTTTCAGCAAAGTTCACTGAAAATATTAACTCTGATGAGCAAGAAACGAATTTAAGCAATATTATATTACATGAAAGAAATATGTGAATGATTCAAGTCTATAAACCTGAGGAAAATGTCTCAGTATTAACCATCCTTACAACCTGGAGCAGCACAACCCCCTGCCAAAAACAGGAGTCCCAAAAACATCCAACCCCAGGCCAGCTGAGGGGTCCCTGCCCCTCCAGCCTCTGCCCTGCATTTCTCTGAGTTCATATCCTTCTTTAATTTATTCTTTTTAACTTTATGAGGCCCAAAGCTCTTCACCACGAAGCAAAGTGTTAAGTGATGCTGTGAGGCTGATGGGGCCACAGGTTTCTTTCTTTTTAAATCAGTTTATTCAATCCAAGAGTTGGATCTCAGTGATCCTTGTGGGTCCCTTCCAGCTCAGGGTGTTCTGTGATTCTGTGAAACCTGAACTGAATTCTGCTCCTTTGGGTCTACAGGAGGAGGGAAAACCACTGGGGCTGGGCCCAGGAGTCACAGTGGCCTCTCTGAGCTTTACAAAACCAAATCCCTGGAGCAGAGACAAAGGGAATGGCTGATGGGGGAGGAAAGGGAAGAGCCAGGGCAGAGCCTGGGCAGAGCTCAGCTCTTGGGTTCCAGGGGTGACCTTGGCATGAAGGGACAGGGCTGCAGGACAGCCCAGCTCCGGGGGCAGCAGGAGCAGCAGGACTCAGCCTGGCAGGGCAGGGATGGGGGTGGTGGAAGGACTTGTGTCTGAGGAGCTCACCCTGAGTCGAGGGCTCAGCAGGGAATTTGGCTTCCCAGAGCTTGGGCAGCTTTTCCATGCTGGGACACGGAGCAGGAGGGAGGATGTGAGCACTGGGGAGCCCTGTGGGCACTGGAGCCCCCGGGGTGCCCCTCTGGGCTGGGGTTTGTGCCTCTGGGGAGCTGCAGCCCCAGGGCAGGTGGGCACAGGGGCTCCAGCCCCACACGGGGCTCACCAGGCTCTGGGGCTGAGCCAGAGAGGGGTTTTATTGTGACACTGAGGGAAGTCCCCGTGCAAAGGGCAGTGACAACACCAGAGCCATGCCCAGAGGGCACTTTGCACACGCAGCCAGGACCTGAGCCAGGAAATCTCTGCCAGTGCCAGCAATTACTGCTTGAAACATGGGAGGAACCCAACCCTTCATTAATTCAGGAATTTGCAGGTATTAGAGCAAGTCTGTTGCCTTGGGAAGGCTGAAATATGTAAATTAGATTAATTCTCATTCCAGAGTGTTGTAGCTACCCTAAAACAGTATTTATTCTCCAAATTCAAGATTGAATCTAAAAGCAATTAAAACAAAATCTTACAAAAGGAGATGCACAGAAAGGCAAACACCTCCGTGCTTTCCCAGCTTCCCACAGAGCCAAAATTAAAACTTTGGATAGACTAAATCTGAGCCCTCCCAGTTGTTTCTTCTGTTTTCCTCCATAGCTGAGTATCTGGCACATGCCCTAAATCTGCCTTTTGTTAAGAACTCCGTGGTTTGGATCAGATTAAGCTGCTTTTTAAGAGTGTGTTTGCTGTTTCCAGGAAGTCACCAGAGGGCAGTGCCAGGGCTGGGTCGGGGTCGGCGTTGAGTCCTTTGGCATGTCCAGCTGGGCAGTGGCTTCCCTGGGGTTATGACACTTAAGTCTGGGCTGTTTATAAACCCTCAGCTGTTTCCCAGTTAGTTTGGGAATCAGCTCGTTGGGGGCGAGGGCGGCACCTCCTGACATGCTCTACATGCGCTTGGTCTCCCCGTTGGGCTCCAGGATGGTCAGGTTCCCTCTGGCATCCTGATCCATCTCTATGGCTTCAAACAGAGACTTGAAATTCCCAGCACCAAAGCCCTGTGGAGACAACGGTGTTCCAGAGCAGAGGGTTTGGAGCCAGCTGGGAAGGAGCAGCACTGAGAGCTGGCTGGGGATGGGGCTGGATGGCCCTGAGGGCTCCCAGCCAAGATCATTGTGAGACCCTCAGACCCACCTGGTGGTTGTGCCTCTGGATCACCTCCAGAAAGACCGTGGGTCTGTCTTGGACTGGTTTGGTGAAGATCTGGAGCAAGTAGCCTTTCTCATCAAAATCCACCAGGATTTTCAGTTCCTGAAGAAAAGAAACAGGACAACTCATAGACCCACAGGGGAGCAAGGGGGTCTCTCTGCATCACTCTGAGGATCCAGCCCAGCCCTGGGCAGAGCTCTGCCCCCTGAGGCTGCCCTGACTCACCGCCAGCTTGTCAATGTTCTCCTTCACTTTGATTTTGGCTGTTTTGAGCCTCTCCCGCAGCACCTGGTAGTAGCTGGAGGGCACATCCATGAACTGCATGCCCCGCTGCTTCAGGTTGGTGATCTGCAAGGCACAGGAGACCCGGCGTGGGTCAGGCTGGAAGCAGTTTGTGCCGGGGGGGTGGATGTCCTGGCACAGACAGTGCTTGGAGCCAGATGCTTTCCCATGATTTTAGTCATCCTCATCATCTGGCTTTGGGCATTGGGAAGGTGAGGGTCCAAGCTGCCCTCTCCAGGCAGTGCAGAGAGCTGACCACTGGGCAAATGAAGATGCTTCATCCCACCCTGCCCCCAGTCCCTCTGGAAGCCCTTTGGTCTGGAGAGGAGCCCAAACCCAGATGTTGAGCAGCAGCTGGGCTGAACCCAGCCCTGCTGAGGGTGGGTGGTGGGCTCTGGGGGCTCAGCCCAGCAGCCTGGCCTGCCCAAGCTCCCACCAGGCCCCCTGAGGATGGAGGTGCCATCGGGGGCCCTGCAGACCCCCATTGCTTTAAGCTGCAGACAGGTCCCCTTGCAAGGACTCGCCGGGCAGTTAATCCTGGTTGTAAAACAACCACGGCACAAAGCCCGTTCCCTCTGCCCGTGTCCTCACACCCTGCAGGGGTCATGGTCCACCCCTGCCCTGTGATGGGGGCTGTGCCTGGAGCTGCTGGGGAGGACAGGCTGGCACAGGGGGCTCCTGGGGGCACTCACTGCTGAGATGATGTCCGAGGTGTTCAGGGCAATGTGCTGAACTCCGGCCCCTCCGTAGTAGTCAATGTATTCCTGCAGGGAGAAGATTTTAATGACAGCACAACTGTAGCTGCAAAGAGCTGGGTGTGGGCTCAAAAAACGTGAAGGCAGAAGCAGCTCAGGGCACCATGAAAGACAAAAAACCACTGTGGATGAGATTGGGGTAATCCAGCTCTGCCCAGCAGCTCCTGAAGGTTTGGCAAAGCCAGGACTGATTTCCAGCAGCCACCTTAGCACAACAGATCTGCTCTGGCTCCAAATCACTGACCCCTGGTCCCTCTTCCTTCACCAAAGCCCTGCTGGAGGTGGAGGCAGCCTGATGGATCAACCACCAGCATCTGCTCACCTGAATCTGGGATTTCTTCTTGCCAGGTGCTGGCTCATTGATGGGCATCTTAATGGTCTCCTCGTAGTTGGTGACCACGATGGAGCGCAGGGCACTGAACTCAGTGTGCAGCTGCTTGTCATCCACTGACCAGAAGCGGTGGAAGAGCAGGTTCTTCTGGTACCTGCCCAGGCCACAAAGGGTACAATCAGTCCCTCACCCCATCCCGACATTAACACCACCATGGGAAGCAGTGGGGCCAGCAGAGCAGTGCTGCCACTCCATCCCACCTCCCACCAGCCCTCCCACTCTTACCAGTCTGCCACTGGGACCATCTGGAGGTCGGGCTGGTTCCCCACAACGTGGTCAACAAAGCTCAGCTTGGCACTCGGTCTGTGGGGGGAACGGGGCGGGGGGATCTCAGCCCAACTCAGGGGCTCCCCACAGCATGAGGAGCTCCAGGGCGAGGTGGTGGGGACCTGTCCAGCTCCTCGGTGGGACATCCCACCAGGATGTGGTGGCAAAGAGCAAGGCAGGACCCTCTGGAAAGTACTCACAACTTGGGCAGCAGGGGGTCCTTGAAGAGGGGTGGGTGATACCCTGGTAGGAACAGGCCCTTGTAGTTGAGCTTCTCTATCAAGGTGTGGGTGGTGTCACCGTACTGCGAGGGGGGGAAAGTGGTTGTGTGGAGGCCTCGTTTGTTTTGGGACCTCCCAGGTCCCTCCTGCTCCATGGCCCCCACTCTGCCCTGCCCTTACCGTCTGGATCACTGCAAACTTCACCTTCCCAAACTTGTCCTGCTCCACCCAGGGCTCTTTCACCACCACGGCTCCACGCTCCTTGGCTTTCTGAGCAGGAGAGAGAGCCCCTCCTGTCACAGCTCCCCTGGGCAGGGGGGACACATCCCCAGGCCCTTCCCTGCCTCCCCTCCCTGCTCCCTGGGGCTGTGTGGGAGTGGAGGGGCTGCCTACCTGCACGATGAAGTCACAGTCCTCCACTTCGAAGGCAACGTCCTTTACCCCATCGCCGTGTTTCACCAGGTGCTCCCCCATCTCTGCCCGGAGCAAGGACAGCCACAGGTGAGCAGAGCTGCTTTGCTCCCCCTCAGCCATTTCCCACTCCATGCCCCCCATGACACCTACCCTCATTCCCTGGGTTGAGAGCGGACGAGAGAACAAAGATGATCTGGTGAGGAAGAGGAAGAAAGGTGAGGATGGAGCTGCAGTGGTGGGGCTGAGGCACCACTGGTGATGAGTTTCATGGTGCAAACTGAGTTTGGCAGCACCCACACGTCTGACACCACTTCATCTGCCCCCACCCTGGAAGAGGCACCTCCACAGGTGTAGCAGCCCCCTTACCTTGTCCTGCTTGATGACATGTGACACCACCTCCCTGCTGCCAGTCTCCAGCCCCCGGTACGCCAGCTCCTCGAACCCCAGCTTGTTGCAGTAGTAGGATGCAGCCTGTGGGCAGGTTAGAGCCAGCCCAGGTGAAGCTGTGGCACTGGTGGGCCCCAGTTCCCACAGGGCACCCCCTGTTCCCGCAGGGCAACCCCTGCTTCCTACAGGGCTCAGCCAACAGCCCAGCAGTGCCAACAGCCCATGGGGAACAGCAACCACAGCTTGTGTGAGTCACACCTCTGTGTGTGTGTGTGTGTGCGTGTGTGTGTGTGTGTGTGTGTGTCACTGTGTGTGTCACTGTGTGTGTGTCATTGTGTGTGTCTCTGTGTGTGCATGCAGTAGCAGCCCAACTCTGCTTCCCTCCAGCAGCCCCAGGGGAACAAGCTGAGGCAAGAAAGTGTCAAGAAAGGGACCACATTGAGGAAAAAACTTGAATTCAGTGGGAAGTGCTGCCTCCAGAGCCTCTTGTACACAGAGCCCAACCCAACCAGGAGCCACCACCGAGCAGAAAACGTGTCTGCCCATCTCCTGTTCTGCAAGGCTGGGCGAAACGCAGTTCAGGTTTGAAGCAGAGGGATTTTAACCCTCGCCGAGGCCGAACAGCTCTGCGGGCTGTGGTGCCCACAGCCTGAGCCCAGCCACGTGCGCTGGTTTGCACATCCCGGGTCCTGCCCGGCACGCCCCCGGCAGCCGCCCCTCGCCTTGCGCAAGGGCCACCAAGGCCAGCGGCCCGCGGGGACAGGCGCCGAGCCAGGGCCAGGCTTTGGGACAGCCGAGGGATGACCCACCCCCGCGGCAGCCAATGCCCGGCGGGGCAGTGCCCGCTCCGACACGCGCCTGGCAGCGCAGCCTCTCACCTGCTTGGCATTGCCGACCCAGAAGGTGATGGAGTGGAAGTGGATGAAGCGGCCTCGGGTGGGCTGAAAGGGAGGGAAAACAGGGCTGAGAACGGCGGCTGCTGCTGCTGGTGCCTTTCCTGCTGCTGGAGCCTTTCCTGCTGCTGGAGCCTTTCCTGCTGCTGGTGCCTTTCCTGCTGCTGGAGCCTTTCCTGCTGCACTGCTCGCCCCGGAGCAGGGAGAAGTGGCAGCTGTGACCCTGCAAATGTGTCTCCTACAAATGCATCTGAACTAACCGTGTGGAACAACCTTGAAACAGCCCTTTTCCAAAGGGCTTTGCGGTCAGGTCACCCAGGATCCTGCACTGCACATTGGAAGGTGCAAAGCCCCAGCTCTCCTGGGGTCACAGCCACAGTCCCAGTTCTCCCAGTGCACCCCAGCAGGTTGCCCACCCATGAACCTCCCTGTATCAAACATTAATTCTGCCCCACCAGCACCAGGACAGATCGCCCCAAGCTCTGTTTCCCACCACTGCCCAGCCTGGCATCGGGCACCTGGCCATGATGGGCACTGGTGGTTGGAAGCACTTTAAAGGGGAAAACCTGGCGAAAAGGTGCAGCATTTTGAAATAAATGCTGCATGAAATGAGGATTCTGCTTAAGGTTTGATTTGACTGGGAAATACCCACAATTTCCAATTTGTCACTCTCCTCCCAAACCAGAAGGAAACCACAAGAATATCGATTATTGATACTAATTCACAACGAGGAGCTTTTGTGGCCCAGCCAGAACAGTTTTATGTCTAATTTTACCAGGTAATCAAGGAGTAAGGAATGGGACACGTTCTTACCTTTTCTCCCTTGTCTGTGTAAGTCGTCTGAAAGAGAATCAGAAAAGAGAAACGTTGACAGGTCAGGTACTGCAGCCCTGGGGAGCTGATCCAAAGGTCAGGAGTGAGGAACAGCTCTGCTGCACCACCAAAAGCTCCCAATCTGAGCAGAGATTAAAGCTCCTGAGACCCCCCACTCCGGAGCCCCGAATATTTCAATGAATTCCCATCTGCTGCCCCTCACCATTTCTGTGGCCTGGCGATGTGACAGCAGCAAAGGGAGCGCGAGTCCAGGAGGGCATTTAATACAGCAGGGGCCGGGAGGCTCCTCCTCGGCTCCACCTTTGCCCACCACCAACCCAGGGATGTGTTTGGTTTGGGCTGCGAACTGCCAGCACCGCCCGGGGGGTGGCGGGGACACTCCGGGGCCAGGGCACAGGGTCCTGTGGCATCCTTGCTGTGGCACAGCTGGTTAAACGGGGAGGAAGGTGAATGTGTAAGAGTGTGAGTGTGCAAGGGTGTGGGTGTGCAAGGGCTGAGTGTGCAGGGCTGTGGGTGTGCAGCATGTGAGCTCCTACTGCCTCCGTAGCCAAACCCGTTGCCCCCGTGGGTGCTGGGCCAGGGTGGGTGACGCAACCACAGCAGCTCATCCCCTGCCCGCCACCCCCGCCCCTGGGGACATTCACCCCTTCATGGGGACGTGTCACCCTGGCCCGTGCTGGGCCAGGACAGCCTGCAGAGTCCAGCTGTGTGTTCGGTGCCTGGGCTCAGGAGCATGTGGTGCCACCTCCATCTCTGGTGCCCCAGCCCTGCCAGGGACCCCAAAATGTGGGAGCAGCAGGAGGAAGGGAAAGGAGGTGGCCCTGGTGGAGAGGCACCGGTGTACAAACACCCACTGCTGGGCCAGGGAGGATGAGCAGGGGGCATCGGGTGGGTGCCAGTGCCAGGCATGGGGGTCTAGTGGCAGGGCTGTCCCCTGCTGCCACCCTCCCTGGGGGATGTGGGTGCTGTGCACCACCCTGGCGGGTGTGCTGGGGCACCGGCTGGAGGGGGGCTGGCAGTGGGGACAGTGCCATAACATGGCACCAGCACAGCTGTGTGACCCAGTGCCACTGGCACTGCTGTGCCACCACACGACACAATCAGAGCTGTGTCACCCCATGTTATTGCCATTGCTGTGTCACCCCATGGCACTACAACAGCTGCGTAAGTGGCAGTAACGCTGCTGTGCCACTCCATGTCACCATCAAAGCAGTGTAACTCTATGATAGTGACACTGCTGTGCCACCCCATATTCCCATCAGAGCAGTGTAACCCAACGATGGTGACACTGCTGCGCCACCTCATCAGGCCTGTGCAACCCAGTGTCGGTGCCACCCCTCTGTAGGCGTGTCCCCGCCCCGCGGGCGTATCCCTGCTATCCTCGCTGTCCCCGCCCCGCTGTCCCTTTTGTCCCCGCCCTGAGGGCGTGTCCCGCTGTCCCCGCAGTCCCCGCTGTCCCGTCCCGGCCGCCGTCGCCCCTCGCTGCCCGCCCCGTCCCGCCCCGTCCCGTCCCGCCCCTCCCGCCGCGGCCATGGCGGATCCCGGCGGGGCCCGGCCCGTCACCGTCAGCGACGTTCAGCAGCTGGTGCGCAGGAAGGACGAGATCGAGGCGCAGATCAAGGCCTGCTACGAACTGCTGGACGGGGTGAGTGCCGGGGCCGGGCCAGGCGGGCAGCGGGGAGGGCAGCGCTTCTATCCCGGTCTGGCCCGATCCCAACTCCAGCCCGGCCCGGCCCGATCCCGGCCCCATTCCAGCCCCAACCGGCTCTTCCCCCGCAGCAAAAGGGCGTTGGGATGCACGAGCCGCTCGTGGACGCCGAGGGCTTCCCCCGCAACGACATCGACCTGTACCAAGTGCGCACCGCGCGGCACAACATCATCTGTGAGCGGGGGACGGGCCGGGAATGCGGGAGGGGTGCGGGGATCGGGGGGTGTGCCGGAGTCCAGGGTGTGTGCGGGGTCTGATCCCTGTTTCCCAGCGGATCCAGTCCCTGTTCCCCAGCGGGTCCGATCCCAGCGGGCTGGCTGAGTCAGTGAAACCCTTTTGTGCCCGTGTTGCTGCGGCAGCAGCATCGGAATCCCGCTGGGATCTGCGCAACACAGCAAAGCCTTCCTTGGGTGGTTCTGGAGCAGACGAGGGGTGAGGACCAGCTGGGCATGGGTTTGATCCTAGGCCTGCCCTGTGCCCAGTCCTTGGGGAGGGTTTTGCTCTTCTTACAGAGCAGCGGGTGGCTTGATGGAAAGACAACTTCAGCTGCCCAGGAGTTCTTGGGGTCCGTGGGACTCCCAGCCCTGCTGCCCTTGCCTGTTTACCAGAACTCATAGGGTGGTTTTCTCAGTCTGATTGTTGCTGGTGAACATCTGCCGGGCTGTCCCCACAGATAGAGGGGCAGAGGTTCTGCTGAGCTCAGACAGCCAGGACAGGCTCTGCAGAGGGGCTGAGGGCCCTGGGGTGGTTCCCACTCCCCGTGTGCTCACTGTGTCACCCCCAGGTCTGCAGAACGATCACAAGGCCCTGATGAAGCAGGTGGAGGAGGCCCTGCACCAGCTGCACGCCCGGGAGAAGGAGAAGCAGGCGAGGGATGAGGCAGAGGCCTTGGCTGAGGCCATGAGCCAGAGCCAGAGCCTGCCCCAGCCCTTTGCCAAAGTGAACGCCGTCACCCCGGGCTCCCCCGCCAGTGTCTCGGTAGGCTGGGACAACTGCTGGGGAAGGCTCTGTGTGCAGCCAGAGAAACACAGCTGAGGGCTTTGTCTGGCTCTTGTTAATAAGTGGGAACAAGCTGGAGGGTTGATTGGGGTGTCCCCCCTTTTTTTGGTCACAGTAGACCCATTGCTGTACAGCACCAAGGTGGGTGCTCTCTCAGCTGTGTTGTGGCACCACACAGCTCATCCCATGCCTCACTGACCTTTCCAGCCTCAGTATTTCTCTTCCCATGAAACAGGACAGAGGAATGAGCACTTACCTCTTCCTAGGAAGACATGGAGAGGGTGTGATGGGAGTTCAGTTGCCTCAATGGTGGGAAGTGTGGGTGGGTGAAGGGGGGTGCTCCTGTGTTATTCCCTGTCTTTGGACAATGCAGATGCTCATCTTTCTTCTGTCTTTGTCCAGGGACTTCAGGTCGATGATGAGATCGTGGAGTTTGGTTCTGTCAACGTAAACAACTTCCAGAACCTGCAGAACATTGCCACAGTGGTGCAGCACAGCGAGGGGGTGAGCTCCTTTCTGCTGGGCCTGCATTCTCTGCCTGTCTCTGTTAGCCACAGCTTTTTCCCTGGGGCTTGGATCTCTGGAACCATCATTTCCACATCAGAAATGTGTCAGATTCACTGTGTGCTGTGGGGTAGCCTTGTTGTCTCACAGCACTGAGGTAACTGGTGGTGGGTGGGAGAGCTGAGAGGTGTGTGCTCTTTGCTGTGAGCAGCAGCCAGCATTGCTGGGCTGGACAAAGAACCTGCCACAGCCATTAAGTGCTTTACAGTGAAAGTGAGAGATTCCCTGGAGATGTCTCCACACAAAACACTCTCTTCTTTCAGTTACAGCCACGGGAATAGGAATGGGTGATGCTGCAGAACAGCTCCTTGGGCATAACGTTGTGGCACTTCAGTACAAGAAGGCAGAAGAGACTTGACTTACTGATGGAAAATTGATTTTTTTTTAAATTTTCAATGTTTTTCCTGCCTTTCAGAGACCCCTGAGTGTGACTGTGCTCCGTGGTGGCAGGAGGGTGCACGTGGGGCTGACTCCGAAGCGCTGGGCTGGGAAGGGCCTCCTGGGGTGAGCTGATGTTTCAGTTCCTAGAGAGGATGAGGCTTTCAGCAGCTCAGAGCACGTTGCCTGAGCAGGGCCAGCTCTGGGCTCTGCCCTGGGTGTGTCACTGCCCACAGTGACAGACTGGGAGCTGGAGGCTTCACGTGGGTGTACAGGGAGTTGGGTCCATCAAACACAAGCATAGAGAGGAAGGTCTGCAGGGGCTGGTTTGCCTCAGAGGAAACCAAAGGAGGAGGGTTGTGGTGGGTCTGAGTCATCCCTTGTCGGAGCTCCTGTTTGAGAACTGACATTTTAATATTTCCTTCTACTCTTTTCTTTTTCAGCTGCAATATCATTCCCTTGCAAAGATGACCATTGCTTGGAAAACAATAAAGCTGAAGCTTGTGCCTGCCTTCTGGACTCTGATCTGGTTTGAGAACTTCCCTACATGTTGTTGCTGTGACCTCTGGTCCCAGAGCCTGAGGGGTCTGGCAGAGCAGGGCCTGCCTGAAATTCAGAATTGCACTGGTTGTCAATGCAGAGTTGCAAGATGTGACTTCTCATCTCTTCCACCTTGTAGCAATTAAGAGTAAGGCTCTAGAGAGACCCAAACCTCACTTGATACAGGCTCTAAAGAGATTGAAATGCTCTTATTTGGTGATAATAGAACATTCCCTTTTTCCACCCATGAAAGTCCTCGCTGAAAACCTTGTAATACATTCTAAAAGCTTCTGGAGCACTTTTTGGTGCTTGTCATAGTAGATGACAGGCAAGAAATATGCAAGGTTGATACTTTATCTCCCCCACAATTTTTAAAGTCACTGAACATACTGAAAGGATTTTTGGAATGCCCAATTCTTTTAAATCACTGAGATCAGGAATAGGGGTTATAATTCTACTTTTGTTTACTTTTGGTAGTTCATGTAGTTATGATGAAAGTGCTTCTAATCTGGCTTCTCTCTCTCTTTTTAAAATTTTTTTTATATTTATTTATGGGAGTTGGTTTTGGGGTGTTTCTCCAGGGTTTACCTCTTTGTGCCTCCCATTCTCCTCTCCATCCATGGGGAGGGTGGGGAGTGAGTGAGTGAGTGGTGCTTGATCTGGGCTGTTTTCAGTGGGAACACTAAACTGGGGAATACCATTCCTAACCCACAGGTGTATAAACTGTTTGAGGGCTTTTCAGGCATGACTGGTTTGTTTGAAGCTTGTTTGCAGCTGAACTGCAAAATACTCTCCCAAAACAATAAAACTGAATATTGCCTCTCTCTGTTCTTGTTATTAAGTTATTAATTGGGACAGAATTGGTGGGTTAAATGCAAATTACACAGACACAGAATCATGACCTCAGAGCTGCAGCCCAGGTAGGGTGCAAGTCCTTCAATAGTGCTTCATAAACAGGTTGTGGCATCAGTAACACATCACACCTAAGGAGTTTTCTAATGATTAACCAGACCTGACACAGACTGGAAAGGTGGGCTATTCCAAGTGGGAATAAAAGCACTGTCTGACAAAGATTTATGCACTGAACACACCTGGCAGAGATGGGCTGTTGGGGTGGTGCATCCCCACTCTCTCCCTTACCCAGGGAGGGGTAAGGAATAAAACCTGCTTTGGTAAGGAGCAAATTCTGCTCGTGGAGCTGTAGAACTCCCTGATTGTTCTATAGAGGAGGCGTTGGAGCAGCCTCTCCAGGTCGAGGAGATAATGGGATCTGATAGAAGTCCTTTCAGCTCCCAGCAGAGTGTGAGATTCTTGCTGGGCAGAAGGCAAAACAAATTAAGTTTAGAAATTGTTATTATTTGAGCTTAACAGCAAGGCTGGGTCAACAGCTGGGAGCACTTGGAGCTGATTATCTGGGGAGTGAAGCCAGAGCGTGGAGTGATCCCTGGGATCAGAGTCTCCTGTGCAAGTGCCATCCTGGCAGAGCGGTGAGGGGGCCTGGCAGGGGTGGGGGAGGATTTTTCTGGGTTTGACTCTGCTTTTCCTGCTCAGAGGAGCCACCGAAGCAGAGCTGCCTACAGCTCCTTGGGAGGTTATTGGGTGTAGAGTCCTCATCCCATTCCCCTGGGCAGGGCGGGGGGTTGATCCCAAAGGGCTCTGGCGATGCCATGAGCAGGATTTAGGCTTGGGCAGGGACAAATGTGCCCCCTCCAGGTCCCTGCTTTGGTCGGGGGGTCAGTGCTGTCTCTCCCAGTGCAGCTGGTGGGGATGAGGAGGGTCACCCTTCCCTCCCGTTCCAGCCCCTCTCTCCCGGCCGCTCCCGGTGCCGCCGCTGGCTCAGCCGGTGCCGCCGGTGCTGCCGTTGCCTGGGAACGGCGGTCGCGGCCGGAGAGACGCGGGGATCGTGTGTCGGTGAGCGAGGGGGCCCAGGGGGGTCTCCCGGCCTGGAGGGGGCTTGGGAACGGCTCTCAGTGACCCCGGTAAGACCCGTGGAGTCCCCGAGCGGCTGTTCCCGAGCTCCCCCCGGGGACGAGGGAGGGTTTTCCCGGGGCCGCATCCCGCTGCCGTGGAAGTTTTCTGTGCCCGAGGTTTCGGTGTTGGCTCAAATGCAACCCGTGAAGCCGGAGATGAACCAGGAGCTGCCCGACTGCCCGGCTGCATGTGGGCACTGGGACAAAACTCCATCCTAAGCGAAATGTCCATGCCCGGGCGGCAGGATGGGGAGGGAGCCTGGTCTGGAATAACTGGGGCTGTACTGGGCTTGCCTGTGCTCAGTGGGAATGTTCCTGGAGCTGAAAGGGGGCTCTGGGACCCGTTTCCCAGAGTCACAGGTGCCCTTTCCCCCTCCTGTGCTCAGTTCCAGCCCACTGTGGTGCAGTCAGACCCTGGGGTAGTATTTCAGAGCATCTCCACATCCCCTGGAAGGGGGTGAAGGTGAGGGTGGATGGTTCGTGGGACGTTATACCGGAGGAACTCGCCGAGGGAAGAGCAGGAATAAGCAGCGAGCCCAAGGACATGTCCCAGGACAGACAGACGGCTCAGGAGATGGATGAGCAGGTGAGGGCAGTGCCATGGCAAGTCCTGTCTGAGACAAGGTCTGGGGCAAAATCTGGTGGAAGCAGAGCCCCCAGCTCCAGGAGAGTGTCTCCAGGATGTGGTTTATCCTGAGACATCCATGGGGGGTGGGAGAGGCAGCACCTCCGTGTAGTGTCAGTCCAGCCATCAGTATTTGCTGACACTTGAGCCGCCCGGAGCCACCCGAGCAGGAGGGAACTCGGCTCATGCCTGTGCTGAATGAAATGTTATTGTATCTCCCTCGCAGCCAGGAATGGTGTCCAAGTTCATACCTTGCAGGAGAGATTGCAAGGTATGCTAGGGGAAATCCAGTAGTCCAGTGGGGAGAGTGGTGTGGATCCCAAGAGCAGCATTAAGTGCTCAGTCCTTGGACTGAGGAACCCCAGGGCTGGTTAGCACAGTCACTGCCAGGCTGGTGAGAGGCTCAGGAAGGTGGTGCTGGGATTTGAAGCTTCTCCTTCTGTCTACTCACCAGGCAGCACGGCTAGGATTGCTGCAGAGCCCTTCACAGCCATCTCAGCCCCAGCTCCAGGACCCAATGCCCCTGGTTTTAACCTCAATTTGCCTTTGCTCCCTCTCCAACCCATGCTCTGGTGCAGCAATCAATAACCAAAGCTGGGGGGTAGTCAGCAGCTGAACATCAGGAAGCACAGAGTTCACAGGACCTACAGGTTCATTTTGGAGGAAAACCTGGCATTTCAGCCCAAGTGATAGAAGGTGCCTGAGGAGGTTCTGATGTGAGGCACAGGATGCTGAGGAGGTGCAAAGAGGGCAACGTTAGATGTACAGAAAGAGAAGCAGTAGCTGTTGGGAAATTTTCCATGGCATTTTTTCCACCTGGTACAAATCCATAGGCAGTTTGGACAGGAGCAGAGCAGTGTCCTGATGTTGGAGCCTGCCCTGAGAGTGATGTAGGTTGGATCTGAGGCATGCTGGGGTTCAATCCTACTACCTGCAGGGCAGTCCCCAGCCAGAGCAGCACCCACTAAAATCTCTCTCCCTTTCCAAGAATTCCCTTGCTGCTGTCAAGGAGAAGGAAGGACCACCAGAGGATGCTGGAGCAGATGTACCCTTGTGTCCCCCATCAAATCCTTCAGGGATGGGGATCCCAGACACCCTACTCAGCACCTGGACTGGGAGCCAGGATGCCCTGTGGGAAGACACTGCTAGGACATCATGCCTGAAGGGTGCTGGATCCCCTGGACCAGCCCCAGCGCTGTCTGAGCCCGTCTCCAGCCCTCACTCAGGTTGCAGGAAGCAGGACAACCAGCATGATGACTGTGCCAGCCTGGTGTGGGCAGCCACACCAGGGATGCTATTCCAGAAGGACAGGGACAGCAGCCCTCACTCCCTTGTGAGTAGCAACAGCATGGTGCCACCATGATGGCCCACTGTGATGGCAGCCAGTGCTCCTCCCCATGCTCTTCCATCTCCCCAGAGGCTTTTTGTAGCCTTTCTGTGCCGGCTACTGAGAGCCAAGAGCTGCCTCTTCCCTGCAGAACCTGTCCTGGGTGTTTGGCTACAACAGCAGCCTGGCCGTGCACAGCCTGATGGACGGGGAGGACCGGGTGCTCCTGTACGTCTCCTCCCACACTGTGGTCATCCACGACATCCTGGGGAACAGGCAGTACCACCTGCAGGTCTGGCACACAGTCCATGTGTCTCCCTTCTCCTCCTCCCCTTTTCCTGAGCTCTCTCCCTACATCTCTTTTCCTGCTGCTCAGGGTCACCCAAGCTCTGCTTTGCCCCCACACCTTTGCAGTTCCCAACACGTGGCGGTGGAAAGCACTTTGTGTTGGGTTGCAGCAGTGCCCTCGTGAGCAGAGCAGCCTGGTGAGTGCCTCAAACAGCCCCAGGTTGGAGCCTCCAAGGCCCTTTGCTGCTTCCCTTTCCCAGGGCCATGCCAATGTCATTTCCTGCCTGTGTGTGAGTGAAGACAAGCGCTGGGTTGCGACTGCTGACCGAGGGCCGGACGCTCTGATCATCGTGTGGGACTCCTTCTCCGGGTAAGCTCCCAGGAACCTCCTCTTTGGAAACCCCCTGTGTCCAGTAAATCACTTAGGACTGACTCCAGCCTTAGCTGAGAGCAAAATGGGAGAACACAGGGATGGACTAAAGCAGCAAAGGAGCCAAAACCAAACCAAGAGCTTCATTGTCCTCATATCACCCACACCCACAGGACACTGAGATGGGGCTGAGCTCCCCCAGACTAAGCACATCACATCTCCAAGCTGTAGTATTTTCTTAAAAAATCCCTGGTGAATTGTTTCCCAGCACCACTTCCTTGGGAGAAAGGGATGGAGGGGACATGAGAACCAGCCACAGTGCTGGCTGCTCCCACAGCAGCCTTGGTATTTGTAGCCTGACTTCCTCCTTCCCTCCACACAGACCAGTGTGGGCTGTGTCACAGATTTTGCCAGGTGGTTGCCTTGGCAAATCCCTGTGCTGCCTGAGCCCCCAGGAGGTGTTTGCTCCGCAGGGTCCCGGTTCGCACCATCTTCGGGAGCCACCCGGAGCACGGGGTCTGTGCTATCGCCATTTCCCAGGATGCCAAGTATTTGGTGACCATTAGTGCTGGTGCAGTGCAGGTAAAGGGAATATCTGCTCTTGCACAGCTTTCCAGGATGGAGGTTTTTCCCAGTGCAGCACAGGGGAGGGGGGAATTTGGATGGGCAGAGTAGAAGAGAGGCAGAACGGGTTTGCAGAGTGATGGCTTCTTGGGTTTGGTGACCCATTAGAAGACAGACCTGGATTTCATTAAAGTAACTGCTGTGGAGTTGAGAAAATGCATCTTAATTTGGGATAAAAGCTTCTGACTTCATCACTTTCATTGGAGCAATTTCTAGCATTATTTCCTGAAATTAATCTCTCTGTTTCCAGGCCATGCTGGGTTTTACCCTATCCCAGTCTGTTACTCCCCCACCCCCTGCAGCAGAGGGGAAAGGGCTTCATGTGGCCCCCCAAAGCTCCCTGAAAGCCACCTGTGTTGTCTGGGTTTTTCTTCCCTTCTCCCCCAGAGAGTTTGTGTTTGGAGGTGGACTTTGCCCACAGAGAAACCCCTATGCAGCACAGAGCTGAGGCCTGAGTTTGGGCATCAGGTGAGTGCTCCTGGCTGAGGAGAGCAGAGAGGCTGGGCTGGGCTGGACTGGGCTGGGCTGGACTGGGCAGCCCAATCCCCACCTGCTCCCAGCCAGAATGGGGCTGGTGCTGGATACTGGCTGGAGATGTGAGGGAGGATCACTCCCTGTCCCTGGGGCACCCTGATTCACTGGAGGGTCCTGAGGGGCTCCCCTGCTCTCCCCCTGCCTGACAGACACCCTGGGGTGCAGAGGGGACCCTGGGGGTGTCCCCCACCACTGAGGGGGACACAGGGAACCTGACCTCTGTTTTCAGTTCAGTGCAGGTGGTGGAGTGGGTTTTGGATAAAAGCAGATGTTTCGCATGGAATAATAAGCAGAAAACGTCGCCCAGCTTGGTGCTAATGCAATTCTCACTTTTGAATCTCAGGATTATGTCATTTTTAACCCTCAAGATCCCCACGAGTTTGTCAGCAACAGCAAAACCCAGGTGATATTTTACCTGTGGGTAAGTAGGGACATGAGCAGTCATATTCCTGGTGCCAGAAAGGAGGTGGTAGGGGGGGAACACACTGGCCAGGAGGTGTGGGCTGTGGGGCCACATGTCTGCCCATGGCTGGGGTCACACTTTGCTTTGCAGATCTGCCCCTGCTCTGACCCCCTGCCCTCTCTGGACTCCAGGGTGGTCTTGGCAGAGTGTAGCCCTCCCTCTATCCCCATGCTGGGTCATTCCTAGCTGTGGCAGGAATGCTCCTGCTTTCCCATGGGCCCTCCATGTGCCTCATGCCAGTTGGCAGCTTTTGGAACAGTAGCAGGTAGAGGGTGTTTTGTGCTCTCTGGAAGGTCTTGGAGAGCCTTTTTGCCAGAGGAGCTCTGCTTTGGTCCCCACAGCGTGGTGCCAGTGCCCAGCTGATGGAGTGGGGGCACACTGGCACTGCAGAGCACAGTCCCCAAATCCTCATCCTGGATGTTTTCCCCAGGGCGATGCCGGTTTGCAGTACGGAACACCATTCCTGAGCAACCAGGTGAGCACAGGGAACCACAGCCTGTCACCCTCTTGGCTTTCCTCCTGGCAGCAGCTCTGTCCCCTCCCATCCCCTTCACCAACACCAGTGGCCGTGTCCCTAGCCTGTCCCCCTCGGTCTCCTGAAGGGACAAGCCGGAGTTGCCTGAGCTGAGGCCAAGATGTCCCTCTGCACCTTCTCCTGGGGCTCTTGTCTGTGACGGTGCTGCCAAGGGACAGGGGGGAATGACCCATGAGGACCCAGCAGGAACATCTCTGCTTGGGGAGGGCAGAGATGGTGCTCAGGATGAACACATGGCCTTGCTGCTCTCCCCACAGACCTTCAAGAGTGTGGTGGGGAAGTTCAGCCAGTCGGTTTTCCACTTCAACAACTCGCAAGCCCTGACGGGCACCTCGGCCGGGAAGCTGGTGGTGTGGGATGCCATCGATCCCCGCATTGCCCCACAGGAACAGCAGCCCAAGCCCCTCGGGATGACAGCCAGCAAGATGGTGTCGATGCAGAAGGACAGTCTCACCGTGCTCCAGGTGTTGGACAGGTAATGGGGAGGCTGTTTCCTGTAGCTGTGGGTACAGTCCTTGGCTTTCCCAGCCACAGCAGTGGCAGAGATAATGTTGATGAACTGCAGCCAAGTGCAGGAGTTTGAAGTCACTTGCAGGCTGCAATGACCAGGAAAACTCTGGAGGAAAGTGCTGCTGGTTTATGAGCAATTTTCCAGCAATGGATTTGGCTGGGAGGCAAAATAAGGTTGAAAACTCGTGGTGATGTGATGCCAGCTCTGCTGGGGTGGCTCAGACACTGGCTCAGCCTCCTGGCCGTCACCGGCAGAGGGAGCAGACAGCCACCAAACGCTGCGACAGCTCTGGGGACAGGGCAGGGGCACGGCAGGGTCACAGCAGAGCCGCTGGTTTCTGCACAGCCCTGGGCTTTCCCCCGCACCTCTGTGCAGGGCTCCTCTCGTGTGCTTGTGCCAAGAATGGGGAAGAGATTTCCTTCTGCCTAAGGATGCTATCCAAGAAGTCCTTGGGAGTTGTTAGTCAGTGTGTTGGTAAGAACTTTCCCTCCCTGCAGCTGCATCGTAACAGGTGATGTGAAGGGGCACGTTAAGTTCTACGATGGGGAGCTGCTGCTCCTCAGCCTCTACAGCCCCAGCAACGTGGGTCCCATTCGCTCCTTCTCCTTCTCCACACCCCTTCGTGATCCTCCTGATGCCTCCCCAGCCAGAAATCGGCCTTTCCTTGCCAGGTGAGTGTCTCTTTACAAACATAGGTTTTGTCCTGTGTTTGCCCTGCAGCTGCAAGCTGGGGAGGAGGTCAGTGGAAGCTGGGGAGGTCAGTGAAAGATGCCCTGTGATAATCTGCCTGGTTTGGAGCAGGTTTCAAACCTGTGCCCAGGCTTCTGGACAGGATAGGGACAGGGAGGCAGGACAGGAAGGGAATCCTTTACTCCCCTTCTCCTTTTCATTTGGGGTATTTGTCCCACCTGCCTGCCAGAAAGAAGCACCCCCTCTCTGCCTGCAGACCCCACGCACCTCCAAGCAGCTGCCAAACTCCAGGTGGGCTCCAGAACATCCTAAATTCTGAGCTTGATGTGATGCCTTGGCATAGACACGGCATCAGTGCGGGCAGGGTGATGATCAGCTTCTCTGTCACGTACCCGGCACACCAGGCAGTGCTAATGCTGAGCCTCCAGTGCTCACTGGGCCCCTTAATCCCCCCCTTAAGCCCCTCCCATGGGTGGCTATATCCAGTTGGATTTTATCATGGCTTGGCAAGCTAATCAGGGCAGTGGCACCAGTGCTGGGCTGCACCACCTCAACTCAGGAGCCTGGGACAGCCCTAGCCTGGTCACCAGCCCCTCTGTGTCCCTCTGTGTGATGTAGCTGTGCCTGAGGATTTAAGAGGAGTCTGCAGGCCAGATGAAGCTGTTGTGTGGCTCCATCCAGCCTGCAAACCATATGTCTGTCACTCCTGTTAAGGCTCTCCTGGCAACGTCTGCTCTTAGCTGCACGTGTTTTCCAAAGAGCCATGAGGGACAGACTCCTGTCCAGCCTGGAGCAGTGCCCTGGGGAACGGTTTGGTGTCCCTGTCCCTCCTCCTGGGTCACTGCTGCAGCTCCTGCTACTTGCAGCTGCTCTGGGCAGCACAAAAGGCAGAAAATCAAAGGGGAAGCCTCGAGCCTGCTCGTCTCAGCAGGCTGGTGGGGCCAGGAATGGCTGGGGAGCCCAGCTAAGGCACAGGAGAGGCACAGAGTCCATCAGTGCCTGGGGCAGATGTGCAGGAACTGATGGCTGTCATGGGCAAAGAGGCTGAGTTTCTGCACTTGTGCAGCCAAGTTTGTGCAACTCCAGGATCCAGCCTGGAGAAGACACCAAGGAGATCTCAAAGCACCTTCTAGTACCTCAAGGGCTTCAAGAGAGCTGGAGAGGGACTTTGGACAAGGGTATGGAGTTATAAGACAAGGAGGGAATGGCTTGGTATTGACAGAGGGCAGGGTTAGATGGGATATAAGGAAGAAATTCCTCCCTGTGAGGGTGGTGAGACCCTGGCACAGGTTGTCCAGAGAAGTTGTGGATGCCTTGTCTCTCAAAGTGTCCAAGGCCAGGTTGGACAGGGCTTGGAGCAACCTGGTCAAGTGGAAGGTGTCCCTGCCCATGGCAGGGTGGTTGGAATGGAATGAGCTTTAAGGTCCCTTCATACCCAAACCAGTCTGGGCTTTCTGTGCAGTCCTTTCTTGTTCCTTTAGCTGGGTCCAGCCCCTCAGACCTCAGCCAGGCTGAAACTACACATATTTGTGCATAATTATCCAGCTGTCTGCTCACACATGCCAGTCACAGTGAGACCCTCCCTCTCGGCTATGCTCCGTGAGCAGACAGGACCCACCCCGTCTGCGGCGCGGCACCAACACTGTTCTCTGACCTTGTCACCGTGGAGCCACTGACAATGGTGGTGTGGAGACGTGAAAAGACTATTCAGAGTATCTTCAATTGCTCATTTGTCTGTCTCACACACCAGCAACTTGCAAACAGCAAAAGCTCCCCAGATGTCATTCATCTGGCTCGCCCAGCCAAGTAGAAAATGGAACTGGCTCCAGCATCTTCCTGTGGCGATTTCCCGGGTCGTGAATACAAAGTGCCACCTGCCTTCCAGGTCAAGGAGCGTTTGCATATTGCACATCCCAAAATACAAGTGACCCTCCAGCGAAGTTGCAAAGAAGAGACTGATGTGTAACATAGCTTGGAGGGAGATGAGCCAGCGAGTTTGATTCATCAAATTCTATTTCTCTCGCACTAAACAGGAACTTTATCCTTTCAACCTCTGATGCAACCGTGTTCCATGTTGCAACAGACAGCACAGACTTTCAAAAAGTCCTGGAAGAGGCGAAGAAAGCCGTGAGTGCCATCGCCTGTCACCCGCAGCAGACGCTGGTGGCTGTGGGGAGTCACTGTGGGCTGCTGAAGGTGTGGGATTACCGGCACACCAAGTACCTCGCCAGCAGGATATTCCCCGGGGCCAGCATCCAGTGCTTATCCTATGACCCTGAAGGTATCCCGGCCCGTGCCCTCCCCGTGTGCCAAGCATGGGCTTCCCGAGAGGAGCGGCGCTGCCCGGAGTTTTCTGGCGTGTTTTCCAGGTCATTTTCTGGCCGCTGGTTTTACTGATGGAAGCGTTTACATCCTCGATGCAATTTCCCTTCAGTCCAGCTGCAAGGAGTTCCAGTTCTCGCAGGGTCCCGTGACTCACATTAGCTTCTCTCACGATTCCGAGTACCTCGCAACAGCTGTAAGCTTGTTTTTTCCGCTCGGTGATTTACAAGCGCCGCTCCTGGTGCGGCTTTGGGAGGGACTGGGAACTGCCGGCCATCCTGCGAGGCACGGAGGGCTGTTCCTCCCCCGGGGCTTCGTGACTCTGAAAAGCTTTTCCTGGCTCAGAGTCACTCTGTAAAAACGTCACCAATCCCAGCTGCTCCGCAGAGCCGCTGCTGGCAGCATCCCATCACTGGCTCTAGTGACAAGTCTTAGCTCTGCGTCCATCCGTAGGAAGGGCTGGACAGGGGTTTCATTCGGGCTGGTGCTCTGGGGTGGGGGCTGCTCCCTCCACCCCGTGTCTCATGTTGAGGCAGCCTTGAAGCAGTTCAGAACAGAAGTTGTAGCAACTGATGATGATGATCTGCTCCAAGAAAAGATTCCCCTTTCCTGCACATATGGCAGGACACAGCAGTGGGAAGCATCTTTCTTGGGATTTCTGGGGAGCCACAGAACTCGATTTACTGCCCCTCTGTGTGAGCATGGCAGGGAGCAGCTTGGATATTCCAGCCATGCTGAGAACTGCCGTGGTGCTGCCCTTGGGAGCAGCTGCCCAAATGTGTCTGGCTCAGTGTATTATCCTGGCTGTGGCTCTAAACCTCCTCGTGGGACTCCAAAAGGGCCAAGCTGAGCCTGGAGGGGACACAAGCCAGCGCTGCCAGCCAGGGGATGTGTGTGGGGATTGTGGCTCCTTGACCTTTGTGCTGCCTTTGCAGGATGAGAAATACTCAGTGGTTGTTTACAAGAGGGTCCTGCAGAACGGGTGCAGATGCTGGGAACACCTGGCAGGGCTGGACTCTCACTACAAACCCATCCGGAGCATCCTCTTTGGGGTCCAACCAGACAGCAACAAGCCCAGGCTCCTGAGCCTCGGGGAGGACCGGCGGCTGGTGGGTGCACGGGAATGTCTAAGGGACAGTGAAGATTGGTGGTTAATGTGGGGGGCTGGACTAGGACATCAGGAGGGACTCCATGATTGGTTGTGTGGCTCCCAACCCTCTCCCCACCAGCTCCACCGCTGGAGGTCGTTTCTCAGCCTGGTCTCAGGGCTGAGGTTCTGATGGTGGGGCTTTTCCCAAGAGATGATGTATTCAGACCACAGGGGAGTTGCTGTGTTTTCTTGTCTTCCCTCCAGGTTGAGTATGACCTGAGCAGCAGCATCAAGGACCACTTGGTGGTCACTCACAGGGACCAGGTGGAGCAGAGTGCGGTGCCCCTGTGCCTGGCCTGGTACCCACCACTCAGCACCGAGTCCTTTATCCTCACTGCCAACAACTGCTACAAAATGAAGCTCCTCAACGCAACAACCAAAATGTGCAGGTAGAGGATTGATTCAGGCCTACAGCTGCCTGGGAGCCCCATCCTGAGTCTGTGTTCTCCTACTCCCTACTCCTACCCATGAGCATGTGTTTGTCCATCTGTGATGTAGACCTTGGGATGACTCTCCAGCCCCCAGGTCTATTTGTGTCCATTCTGCTCTTCACCAGCATGTCACCCAGTAAGGTTGTGGCTGCAGGTGGATCCTTGTCTGCTCAACATGTTGGACTTGAGACGCAGCAGTTCAACTTTAGATAAAGAGATGGAAGTCCAGATGAGGAAAGCACAATAATCCCTGAGCACTGAATTTCTTTTGAGCCCCAGTGTGGTCCCTTCCAGCCAGGGGCCCTGTTCTGTCCTGTTGTCTCAGCTGGTAGTGAAAGCCTTTGCACCCCCCCCACCTCCCAAGTCTAACCATTCTCCCACACAGCAACTGTTCAGAGAGGCAAAATGTTTTGTGAGCCATAGAATGGATAAATATGTTGTTTGCCTTTAGAAAGACCCTTTTGGGACCAACCTATGGCTCCCCGTTGGAGAAGATACAAATCCTCCCAACAACAAGCCCTGCAGACCCCCAGCAGCACTACCTGGTGTACATTACAAAGGACAAGGTATGGAGCCCCTCCTGCCCCAGCTGCACAAGAGCTCCCATTTGCAGGGCTGGTGGTCCTTCAGGAATTTCACTGGAGATGAAACCATGTGCAGGCTGGTCCTGCCTGGGAGCTGAGCAAGCTCCTGGGAGGAGGCAGCACTGCCACAGTGTGCAGTGCCCCAGCCCTCCTGTGGGACCCCCAGCCCTCCCAGACTCTCTTTCCTTACAGGTGGGCTTGCAGATTTTGCCTGTTGATGGCAACCCCCACAAATCCTCAGCCTTCATTTGCCACCCGGATGGTGCCTCTGACCTCGCCAGCTCCTACAATGGACGTTATGTCTTTACAGCAGGGGGGAACGACTGCACTGTTATGAAATGGAAGGTCAACCTAACGTGAGTGTGGCAGGAAGGAGACAGGGGTCCTGTTACTGCTTTCCACAGCTGCTTGGTCAGCACAGCTGAGGCAAATGCCCCTCAGCATTTACACTGAGAATAGGCCTTTTGTCCCATTTTTGTCCCAGGACTCTGCTTGTGTCCAGAGGAGTTAAAGCAGGCAGGGTGGTCATGGAGAGAGATTCTTTGCAGGGCTCTCTTGAGCACGGGTCCTTTGGGAGCAGGTGATAAAGTCCTGCAGGTTCTCTCTCCTTCCACAGCACTGTGCCCATGACCAGGACAACCAACTGCATGTGGCAAGGAGGATTGTGAGATGGAGGACAGGTCCCAGGACTCAGGGAGGCAGGAGACCCACCACTCACTGAGAGGAGCATGAGGGAAGGCTGGCAGCATCTCTACTCCACCCTGTGGGCTGCCAGACAGCTGGCCTGACACTGGGTTCATTAATAGCTTATGAAGAGTTCAGCATGGTGGGGATGGTGGCACAGCAGTGGGGTCAGCCTAGACTGTAATGAGCTGTTGGGCCCCAAGCAGCTGTGTGGGGTGGCAGCTGAAACAGGAGGGACACATTTTTGGGAAGTTTTGTTCCACTCTGTGTGATGTAGCTACACAGTCATAGTGGGGATTTAAGCCAACAAACCTTGCTGGGGGTGGCCACAGCACCTGTAAAATATTCTAGTCTGGAAAATGGTACTTAGATGGTAAGAAGTTGGGCAGAGGAGTCTGTAGTCCTTGTGAGGGCCTGGCCAGTGTGATGGGAGATTGCCAGGGTTAGGCCAGGACCAGAGGAGCGGCACTGGCACTGCTGATACAGAAGTGTCTGCTCTCCAAACGGGATAGGCATTTGCTAGGAAATCCCCCTGCATTTGAAGACTGGATTTAGGACAAGCCACCTTAATCCCATAAAGCTTTGCTTACATGAATTAATGGGCTGCAGTAAATGGGGTGGCTGGAAGAGTGAAGGCAGCTTTAACAAATGAGAATCCCTGGGCTCTGGCCCGGGGCATCCCAATGAACCCTGCCAGGTTCCTTCCATGGCTCTCTGCAGGTTTCCCTCTGCCATCTCCCTCAGCAGCAGTGCCAGTCGTGTGCTCCCACGTGGCAGCAAAGGCAGGGCATATATTTTGGTTTCTCTGCATGTCAAGGACCAAAGCTGCTTGTTGCAATACCCGTGCAGGGCAGAGGGTTCCCCTTTGTGCCCAGTAGATACACATGGTCTTACAAAGGGAGCTGAGAATGACAGCAAAACTCCAGGCCAGCATGGAGTGACTTCACAGTTCAGGGACTGGAAAGGGAGTTTAGTCCCTGGCAGAGCGGGGATAGTGTGGCATGGTCCCTCTCAGTCTGTGCTGGTTTGGATTTTTAAATCCTGCACATCACCCTGCTGACACAGAGCACGTATCCTGGATTCTGGCAAAATCAAGCCCATGGGAGCTGGCTTTTATCTCTCTCTCCCATGTCTGCCTTTTGGTGTGCACCTCTGAGTCCCTCACCTTCCTAGGACAAAGGCTTTGTGGTTTAGACACGTGCTGGTCCTGTGTCAAACACTTCTTGCAGGTACCACTTACTCTCAGAAAAGCCCAAAGGGTGCTGAGCCAGCTCACCTTCATATGCCAGAACAAAGGAAACCTGGGTGGGAAAGCAATGGGTTTATTTATTTTCTTTTCCACTTTGTGTGGCTTAAGCAGTCGGGGGTCAGGATAAGCGACATTTTAAGGAAGGCAATAGAATATAAATGATCCTTCTTTATAATGCTTGGCCAGGGTCCAGGCAACATTGAATTTCTATGTAATTTGTTTTTGGAGTGAAGTTCTTGATGAGCTAATTATCATTTTATTGCTGCTTCTGGCATCTTTTGCATTTCCACTGTGTTTAATACCCAGATAACTTAATTATGAAAAAAGCATGAAGCTTGCAAACCCCCCAGTGAAGCAGCAGTGCCGAGGTGTGTGTGAGAGCTGCAGCCTGGCTGCCAGGCATGGGGCATTGTGTGCCAGTGCCACACCATGGCTGCACTTCCAGCCTGGGTTTCTTTTTACATCTGCACGAGCCAAGCAGATCCTTTTGGCTCCAACTGCCTATGAAATTGAAACAAAGAGGTGGCCACTGAGGCGCTTTCAGTTTGGTGCCGACTGCACCTGCGACAGCGTCACCGCTACAGCTCAGGAAGTGGAGTAATGGATTGCACTGAGTTATTGGGGAAAAACGTGTTAGATCAGGGAACAGGGAGCTTGGGTTTGTGTGGTTTATTGCAAGCACCAAGCGCCAGCCTTCTCTGCATGTTCAAAATGCTGATCTGGCTAATTCATCTCCCTCAATGTCTCTATAAGGAAGCAGAAAAGCTAAATGCCAGACACCAAGTTCGAGTCCATGGAAAAGCTCCTGGCTCCCAGCCCTGTACTCATTCCACTAAACAAGAGGACCATTCAGTAATAATTAATTCCCACACTGTGCTATTGTATGTAAAACCTGGGTATGAAATATGCTGCAGAAGTGCAGCTGATGATAAAATAGCACATGGCTCAAGGCAGTGCTTTTCTTCCCTGAATTCTGAGGCACGGGGATTTTATTTATTGAAAGTGTCTGTGAACAATGACTAGAAAGGGAACTGTGAAAGCTCTCCTCACATGAACCCTTCCTGTACCTTCTTTTCTCCTGCTTTTCATCCAGTGCCTTGGATGCTGCTGCTTTCCTGGGTGGGGAGGACATGATCCCATTCTACAACCTCCTGGATGGTGGCAGAGAAGGCGAATTCTTCAGGGTAATTATGCTCACCATGAACACTGTCTGGCCACATCTAGTTGGAGTTTAAGATTCATTTATACAGGCCTGACATTCCTTTGTTTTTTGTCCAGCTCACCTTTCACAGCAATCTCGTTGATATGCCTTTTAGTAAACCCTAAGAGGAGCCTTATCTTCCATGCCTGTTGGTAACTGAAGTTTACAGTGTTTGTTTGAATCCCTGGCAGGAGCTGGAAGACTATTTTTACTATGCACAGCTGTGCAGCCAAGGTGTTGAAACGCTGGAGAACAGACAGGTGTCAACGCACATTCCCTTGGAGGAAATTCCATTTATAATGAGAGCAATAGGATTTTATCCATCAGAGAAGGAGGTTGGTTTTTACTGTTGTTACTAAAAGAAAAAAGAGCAAGACTGACTGCATTTACCAAGTGTCCCAAGGGCCAGGTTCTGACTATTGCCATGCTGGATGGCTCCGGGTTGCAACAATAGTTGTTGGTTTGCATCAATAGTTTTTTGAGGTCAAATTCCTCAAAAAGTAATGATTCCTGGCTAGCAAGGTGGGCAACTGCAGGAGCTGAGCAAACCTGGAGCCTGATGGTTCAGACAGTGTTCAACAAGACAGCCTCAGGGTCTCCCAGAGGCTGGGGGCTCTGCCAGCACTGCAGAGGTGGGTTTCTTCAGGTGAAAGTAGAGGAATGAATCTTCCTTTGGCTCCCAAGGGCAGCAGCCTCCAGCTTTCCAAAGTCCAAGGGTAAAATGCTTTGGTCTCTCTGTGACTTTTACTAGTGGCTGAGCAGCATGTGGTTGGGAGGATGTGATCAGGTCCCTCAAGGCTGGAGACTCAACCAGAATGTCCTGTGAGTTACCAGTGTGGGTGAGAATATCCAGCGCAATGCACTCATTTGGACATTGATAGAGCCTCCCTTTCCTGTTCTGCCTGGGACTGATGAAAATGATTTTAGATGGAGACAGCAGAGTTTATTGCCATGGAATGTAAAGCTCATTCATAAACTGATAAACTCTGCAGAAGCTCTCTCTGAGGTTGCCTTTCAGGTTCCAACAGCAGAGCTTCCTAGCAAATATTTCTCAAGAGCTTTTTAGCTTCAAATTTAACAGCAGGCAGAGACAAGTGATTTAATAAGGGTGCTGCTTCTTCCCCTTTTGTGGCTGTTTCTCCAAGGCAGTTTGTATTGTATACAAACCTCTTTGTAATGTGTAACCTGACAAAAGGGTAATTAAAGCACGAACAAAAATATGACTGATTCTGATGCAGGGAGATTTAAATAACGGCCTCCTTGCACCAGCCACAGCCCGTCACGGCAGGAGGGCTCTCCCGAGGGAAGTGCTGCATCACTGAGCTCCCTTGTCTTTCCGCGGGGGAGGTTGTTCATCTCTGCTGCTGAGGTGGTGCTGTGAGTCAGTGCCAGCCCATCTGCCCAGGGATGCTCTGCCAGGAGAGCCAGCAGATGGGAGGCAGGACCTTTGCCACAGCCACCATCCGACAGATGAGCTTTGGAGCCCCCACAACCAGCAAATGCTTGTCTGAGCCAGGGCCACTTTGCCCTGGTGTCAAGCTGTGGTGTTATCCCTTCACAATGTGTTAGATATTTTTCCTTAGGTTATTACATTTTTGCCTCTTGGGGACAGAGAGAATATATTCCCCTGGGACATTTCTCTGAAAGAAAAACTGATAACCCCTTCTGACTTTCCGCCCTAAACTAAAATACAGACAGCATTTCAAGCACGGAAACAGAGGTGCTAAGCTGCTGTGAAAGCAGGCAACCTACAATCTGCAACTCGAGGCAGGCAGGACAGTAATAAAATCCAGAAAAAGTTCATCTCTCTAAAGTGTTTTAATAAAGGAAAAGCAGAAGGCAGAAAAGGCAGCTTGGGCTGACCAGCAGAGCTTTTGGGAATTGGTCTTTTTCTTTTGTAGTTCAGTGGAATTGATATAAAACCTAATCCTGGTTCAGCCAGAGCTGAGTGAAAATGACTGTTCTTGCTTAGCGTGACATTCGCTACAGGAAAAATACAAGGCTGAGATTTCCCTCTTCCCCAGGCTTCATTCAGTGGAAAAACTTGTGACACAAGGACAAAGGCCCAAGGCTGAATGCAAAGTCCTCCCCGGGGAGATCTTGCATCAGCCTCGCTTCCCAGGGAGCAGCAGGCTTGGTACGTGTTGGCACAGGGAATTCTCAGGGTGTTTCTCTGCTGCCCCTGTACCTCGGAAGGGGCTGTGAGGGCAATGAAGGCACGGAGCAGATGCTGCCTTTTGGACACACATCTGCACAGCTGCCAGCTGGGCTGACTCACAGCACCAGACGTCAGGACAAGCACCAGCACCCAGCATGGCCAGTGCTTGTCTGTTTGTCCCAGAGAGAGTGCAGGGTGCCAGCCCCACTGAGCATGTTTTGGATTTGGCTTGTGTGGCACCAGAGCCACACCAGACACGTGTCAGAGAGGAGGAAGATTGTTTATGCCAGCCCAGGGTGTGCAGCCTGGGTATGTGGGGACTCTCATGCATGTGCTTCCGCAGCAGGGATGGTGTTTACTGGTTTGTGGTTTGCCTTCCTGCTGTCCCCAGCGCAGACACAGCTGTGGTGAAGGTACCGGTAACAGCTGCAGAGTCACTGAGTGCCTGTCATGAGAGGAAACCCAATATGACAGTGTATGTGCAACCCCCATCTTTGCCTAATGTCATCATGTCAGCAAGTCTGTGGCTGTTGGCCATGCCCGTGCTCAGCTGCTGAGTGCAGCTTCCTGCTGGAATGTCGTCATGGCACCCGTGGTACCAGTACGTGCATGGTTATGGTACCCTGGCATTCACCAGATTGGAAACTGGCCCCATGCTCTTCAAAAAATGTGTAACAATCTGTCTTGTTCTAATCCTTAGATTGAAGAAATGATAAATGAAGTGAAATTCAGCAAGGACGTGGATGCTGGAGAACAAGTGACAGAAATCAATTTGGAGGATTTTATCAAACTTTATATAAATCACCGGCCTGTGCTTGGCTTGTCAATGAAAAACCTACAACGGGCGTTTCAGGTTCTTGGTTATGATAACGAGAAGGGAGACAAAGTTATTGACAGAGGAGACTTACTGTCTCTGCTTCAGTGCAGAGGTGAGTTGTTTCTTTTCTAATATTAGTTTATGCTTGCTAGTTCTGCCTGCAATTTCAGAACTTATTCACTGCAGCAAAAGATGAATCTGGAACTATAGGCTGGTAACCAGGGTGGGCGTGGGGAGCCACCTGTCTCAAGATTTTAAATTGAATAATCACATCTATTGTCTCAGCTACTCTTTTTTCACTGCTCTGGAAATGTCTGCTGGCCTGAGGTATCTTGGCTGTGAAATGATGAGTATGAATCTTGGTAAAATGCATCATTCTTCCAGTATGCCCTTATCAGAATTGTTGTACTCTCTTCCAGTCATGCAGGCTCTGGAAAGGTAGTATAAAACTGATAAAAAGGGGACAAGAGAGATGAAATTGGTCAGTCCTAGGCTGAATCTGTGTGAAAGACTGAAAAGATGGGATGGTTTAGTTAAGCTGGCTTGTGGCCAGTGCCATTAGAGTGGTAAATAACAAACTTTTATTGTCCTACTCCTGATGTAAAAGTGCAGCTGAGCATTAAAACAGGTAATGGGAAATGTTGGTTGACTTAGTACATCACCTGGCAAGACTCCTTGACACAAAGATCCTTGGAAACCAAGGATTCAGCCAGAGTGAGAAAGGTTAGTTATTTATATGGATGGTGTGAACATCCCTAAATAGATACATCAGATAGAACAGTTTCATAACAGATCTATAACCTCATGCTTCAGGGCATGAGCCAACTGCTAACTGGGAACAAGTGCTGTGTCCACGTTATTCCAAGACACTAAATGAAGACTTCTCCACCTTCCTCTTCCTCCTCTGGGTGAAAATGGCTACACAGACTGTGGTCTGTGCCAGGAACCTTCCAGTGGGAATAGCAGCTCAAGTCCCTGCAAGTGCAGTGTAGCCTAGAACAGCTGTCTGCATCAGAATTCCTCCCTCTGATTAACATTTTTTCCTAAAATGCCATAGGGAAGAACAATTTTCCTTACAAACATTTCCCTGTGTTGGGATCATGTATGTGTGTGTCTCAGAGAAGCCAAAAACCTTTTGAACTGCCCTGTGTTGTTTGTGCACTGTTCTTGTCCAAGTTCCTTTCTAGTTTTAGTGCTCTTGACCCCCAGCCACGGGCTGGCCTTGCTCTGTTGTGTGCAGGAGAGCAGATGAGCGAGGACGAGCTGGCCCAGTGTCTGACCACCCTGCTGGGCAGGCGACCCGGGACAGGAGGATCTGAACTGGTCACCTACGATCCCTCAGGTACAGGATCAGCATTCCACACAGCACAGAGGCAGAATTGCTTCAATTCCCACATGCAACAATTTAAATTTCAAACCTATTTACCCTGTTAGGCCAAGAGCTGTCAGAACTGCTCAGACCGGATTGCAAAAATAGTCACAGAGCTACAGACTGTCCTTCATGCAGGCAGCAATCACACGGGGGTATCTAAAAATAAATGGACAATGAACTATAACTGGGGCCTGACAAGATTACACTGCTGTTTATCTGCTGGCTGGAACTGAAATTAGAAACACACAGGGAAATCCCAGGGCTGGTTTCACCCAGGCAGCAGTGCCCATTGTAGCAGAGCTGTTGGTAACCACTGCAATTGTCTGCAATTTGTGTCCCAGTCTACACCAGTTTGGAACAGTAAATTACACCATTGATTTCAGCCAAGTGGCTGTATTTAATTTCCCATTGTAATTGGAACTGCATTTGCATACGATTTGTGTCCCAGTCCCCACCAGTTTGGAACAGCATCTGTTCAGGGTCATTGGAATGGGCCACACACAGCAATGGTGCAGCTCCCAAAGGGCACTGCCTGGTGCTGCAAAGCAGCTTTGAAATCCCTGGATTCCCTGAGGTCCTAAAATCACATCAAATTGCTGGAGTGTAAAAGCTGTCCCATGACCCTGCTCGGGCAAGGACCTTCTGCAAGGTGAGACTTGGAGATTCAACAGGTTCAACCCCTGATATAAACACATGAGGTGTTATGAGAGGAAACCATCACTTTTTCATAATTACTTCACTTGTAAATTTTACTGACCTGGAAAGCCATTTTTACATTGCTACTGTGTGTTTTGTGTTGTTGTTACTGCTCTCCAGGTGCAGCAGCTTTGATTGAAGAAGAAATTCCAGCAGAAATCACAGCAGAGACTTTTGCTGCTGACATTCTTGGCTTACCTATTGCTGCACCAGAGAAAAAGAATGGAAGGAAAGAAGTGAATCTTTGACCTACAGAGACTCAAAATCACAGCTGCCACAAGGTTTTCTGTTTGTTCCTACTTTCTGGGCTCCTCTCCTCAAATACCTGCAAAATTTGTGTTTTCTGTTTATTACAAAGCAAAGGTCCCAAAGTTGCATTTCAGTCAAACTCTACAAGAAGCCCCCAGTTTAGCACATGTCACAAACCTGTCATTTCACACCTACGTACGGAAACACTGGGGTGGCTGTAGAATGAAGCAGGTGACCACCTCAGCCTTGGCTGGAACCTTCCTAGAATTCATTTCAGATGGGTTTATGCCAGAGGCAGTCTATTCTCATTATGCTAAGACAGTATTCATTTGTGAAACCTGACAGCAAAAGAGCGATGTAAAAGTATTGTATTGATTAAATACATTGATAAATGCTTGGTCGGGTTAGAATGGATTTGTAATTATAAATCCAACAGACCTCAGTAAAGAAAGGAATGCTGTGGTACCCATTAAAACCAGGTTTCCCTTTGGCCTTTAAAACTGACTTTTTCTTTCTGAAAGTAGTAATTCCAATTAGTAGTGTAATACCAATGGGACAGCATCGCACTGTGTGTGTATAAACAGCATAATGAGGCTGATACAAGTTGCTGTAGAAAGATCAGTGAAGTGCTGTTGAACACGCTTCCTTCTTTACATCAACCTCGGCATCAATTTGAATAATAATGTAGGCCCTTAAGAAGCGTTCCTTTCAGAGGCAATGTTTTTTAAACAGAGATCGCTGTTGTGTAGTGAGAGCATCTGTGATTGTACAATTAGCAAGAGCAGCAAGGTGTGCGCTAGGCAGAAGTTAATGAAGGAGTCCAGCAGTAACAGGAGCAGAAAACACAGGTCTGTGATGTCCTGCAGAGCATCACCTCGCATGGAACTCTGCCCTTTTACCCTTTATGTTCCTGTGCTTCCATGGATCTGTGTTGGAGCTGATAATCTGCTGATTAAGAGCAGTCCAATTCCATGGAAATTACTGGAATTACTTAAGGCAGCTGAGGAACTTTATAACCACTGGGAAAAAAAGAAATCAGCTTATTATGGATTTATGTTATTATGATGATTTATTTATCCCCTGTTTAAGGAGGGATGTTTTGCTAACAGGGAGCATTGCCCATCCCTGCACTCAAGGTCTGTTTGGCACAAGTGCGGGGAATGTGTGTCTGTCACTGCTGGAGCCCGGGCTGCCCTGCACAAAACCAGGTATTATTTCTATGTAAAGTACTTTGAAGTTTGTGAAAGGCCCTCCAGTTCTGCTTTGCGGTAAAATTTAGTGCTGTTCAGGATGTTGCATTGGGTTATCACAGAATCCATTAGCTGCATAACACCTCTGAGATCAGCCGAGTCCAACCTCTGGCCTGACACCACCCTGGGGCCACGTCCAGTCTTACCTTCGACACCTCCAGGGCGGTGGTTCCACCTCCTCTCTGGTAGCCCGTTCCAGCGTCTTCCCACCCTTGCGTTGAGGCGAGCTGAAACGAGACAAACTTTTCAGTTCTGGGCTAAGTTACAGCCTGAGCACGGTGGAGGTGGGAACACCAGAGGAACACGGCGGAGCAGAACCAGTCCCAGAGCTGTGGCAGCACCGCGAGCGGGGCCGGGGCCGCCTCCGTTCCGCGGGGCGCCTCCTCCGTCGGCTCCCGGTGTGGGGGTGTCCCCTCATCCCCGAGCGCAGCGTGGGCTTCATCCCCTCATATTGCCGTCCCATCCACCCGCCATCCCCTCATACCACCCGCCGCCCCCTCACAGCGCCCATCGTGCCCTCATACCATCCGCCATCCCCTCACAGCGCCCGCTGATCCCGCCGTCCCCTCACAGCTCCCGCCGTCCCCTCACGCCACTCTTCCCTCCGCCCGCCGTCCCCTCACACCGCCTTTCTCGCTGTCCCCTCACACCTCCCTTCTCGCCGTCCTCTCACGCCAGTCTTCCCGACCCTTTACACCGCTGTCCCTTCCCGCCGCCCGCCGTCCCCTCACACCTCCCTTCTCGCTTGTCCCCTCACACCGCCTTTCTCGGTGTCCCCTCACAGCTCTCACCGTCCCCTCACTGTCCCCTCCCGGCGCCCCCCCCGCCCGGCCTCCCTGGCGGCGGCGCGTGCGCGGTGCGCGGCCCCGCGGGGCGGGCGGGCGTGCGGGCGGAGCCGAGCGGATCCGCGGAGCGCAGCCGCGCCGAGCCCCGCGCAGCGCCGGCATTGTGCGGGCGGCCGCCCCGACACACGCTCCGCCGCCCGCCCCGCCGCGCCGAGCCGAGCGCCGCGTCCCCCGCCGAGCGCGCCGCCCGCACACGCACCCCGCCCCAGCAGCATGTCGGGCCGGTCGGTGCGGGCCGAGACCCGGAGCCGGGCGAAGGATGATATCAAGCGGGTGATGGCGGCCATCGAGAAAGTGCGCAAATGGTGAGCGGGCCGCGCCGCGCCGGGACCCCCCGCGCCCGCGTCCCTCCCCGCGCCCCTGCCCGTACCGTGCCCGCGCGGGGCCGCTCGGCGGGGCCGCGGGGGGCGGGGAGCCGGCGGCACCCAGCAGCCATTTCGCTCCGCCGCCAGTCACATGAAGGCGGCGGCGGCGGCAGCGGCGTGTGAGGGCGAGAGGCGGCCCCATTGTGCGGCCGGGCCCCCTCCCCGCAGCCCCCCGCACGGCCCGCAGCTCGCCCCGCGGGTCCCGCGCCGGTGCCGCGGCCTCGGGCGGGCCGGGCAGGGCAGGGCGGGCAGGGAACCTCCCGCCGCCAGCCCCGACAAAGGGCCCGGGGAGCGGCCCCGGCGCTGCACGGAGCGCCCCAAGAAGTGGTCTGGAAAGAAGGAAAAAAATACCCGCCCCAACACCTTAAGAGTACCCTCGTAAAGCTCCCGAGAGTTTGTTTTGTGGTTTAGTCGTTGGCTGTTTATTTATTTATTTAACCTCTTTAAGTTCCCGAGGTTTGCGCGTAAAAGCGCAGCAAAGCCGAGCGCGATCGTGTCCCAGCGGCGCTCCGGGAGAGAGCGCGGAGCTGCCCCTGAAACTTCCTTTAAATCGGATAATGAAAGGTTGTACCCCGTCTGAATGAGTCCTTTTTGTTAGGCCTTCAGCGTGTTTTGGCATTTTCCCGCTTTAGTCTCTTTTTTTTTTCGGCTTTTGTTAGAAAAACCCACACGAGGTGTTGAGACAATACAGCGAAGCGTTCGCTGCCGTGTTCGGCACGGTCGGCGCGGGGATTTGGGATGGGATAAAGAGCAGTGCCAGTGTGACTCAAGAGTGAATCTTCCTTCCAGCAAGTTGGCTGACTGCTCAGTAGTTTTTGTGCGTGTGTGTATCTTAAAATACTTTCTTTAAACATACGGAATCTACGGGGGAATCCCTGGGGTTAGTGTTGATCTGCATCACTCAGCTGGTTTGTACCTGGTGATATCAGGGGCACCTCTGTCGCAATCCTCAGCTCACGCTTTGTTTGCGTTAACACAAGAGGGGAAATACAGACTCGAACGTGTTAGTTATTGGGGTGAAGTGGCTTGTTGTGTTTTTACTGGCCTTGAGCACAGGAATGGACTCGTTGGCGTGAGCCGGACAAAGAATCCGGACGTGTGTCCAATAACGCCGGGCACGAGATGTGGATTTCAAAGACTCCAGGCATTGTGTGGAGAGCCCGAGCAGCCCAGGGGGGTTCAGGAACTCTCTCCTGCTCGGGTGGTGTTTTTAAGGGCAGTTTGCTGACGGCTGGGCCGGCTTTGGAGGGTCAGAGCAACGTCCAGCGGTTGTGACAGGACTTTTGTTCCAGCAGGAGCGTGGTTGGATGCGTGGGACTGTTTTGTCTGTAGGTATTTCATTCATGAGCACAGCACGCTCCCTTTGTATCCTGGTTTGCAGAATTCAGAGAGCTGTACAGACAGGAGTTTGGCCATTCAACAAAATACCTAGTTTATTTATTTTTTCTTGGCAAGGGCTCTCTGCCATCGTGTCAGTTGCTATGGCTCTCCCTGTGAAACAGAAATCTTATGGTATAAATAGATTTTTCTACATGTTAACCCTCCCAAGAGCCAACTTGCTTTAAAGGGTTCCTCTATGCATTTGTGCAGTGTTTCTCTTGATTAGTCAGAAGTATTGATACAGCTTTTTGTGTGTGCACCCCACAAGTATTTACATAAACTGGTTTCCTTATTTTTAAAGGTGAAGGTGAATCTCATGGTTCTTCCACTACACCTGGAGCCAAGTACAGTGGGAAGTTAGCAAGAGAGATTCTGTGTTTTGTGGTTTCAGTGTTTTGAGGAGACTTGGCTTGTTAAATTGAACTTTCCACACTGGCAATTCCTGCATCTTCAGAAGAGCCACATCGGCAATTTCCAAGTGTGCAGTTTCATTTGCATAATAGGAGCAATTTGTTGCCATCCACAGCTCTTCTGTGGAAATGCAGCCACTGAAAATTAAAATACCTTGCACCCAACATTTCCTAGGACAGAGTTTTGTGAGACTCGTGTGCTCAGAGCGTTGTGTGCAAGGACGAGCAGGGAGGGAGACAGGGCTGTGAACTCACTCATCTGAGCAGACAGAGGCTTCATCCAGAGCTTTATCCACCTGTGCAGGTGTGCAGCACCTTCCTGTGTGCTGAATCCCTGCCTGCCACGTCTGTGAACGTGTCTATTGGGGAGCAGCTTCCACCAGGACAGGCTTTGTCCCTTAGAAAATTGGTGTTTTTGGAGAGCGAGCCCTTGAATTGCAGGTCCCCTCTTTTCATGTCCATTCAGCACGTGGCACTTCTGGTTATTGCTGGAAATTAATAGTAAACAGTGAAGTTGTTACATTTTTATCTCGAGATTACTGTAACCTTATCTCCTTTGTTTAAACCACTCTCATGAATGAGCATCTGTTTTGGAAAACACGCAGCACGTGGCTTACCCAGTACTGGTTGGGTTGTATTTGTGTGGCAGAAATGTGAAATTTCCACGGTATGAGAACAGTTTGGGGTTTTTTAACAGCACTTGCAATTTTTCTTTCAGTCTGTCTTAAAAGATCCTGAGATTAAATTTGTTTCACTGGATTGTGAAAGTTACAGGGTTGTTTTTTGTTTCTAAAGGTTGATGGGTACTTGTGGATTCTAAGTGGGCTCTCCAGAAGAGAGGGGCTAAGTCTTTTGTGCTCTCAGCCAGCTACAGAAAAGTGCTGGAAACACTCGTGGGTTTTATCCAAGTCTGATTTATTAAATGAAGGAAAATGCAGATGTTTACTGAAAGACAAGTTAATGGGCAGGAGGCATAAGTGGTAGGATGTCTTGGGAGGCAGTGAAATAATTTGCATGAGTATGGAGCACTGCTGGACTTTTGACAGCTGTGCCAACCTGTGAGGACGGAGGTCTGGAATACCTGGTGGGGCTGGACCAGGAACGAGGAAATGTCACTGCATTGCCTTGTCTTTGAGTTGCAGTATCTTTGCAGAATCCCCTGACCTTTCTCTGACCATCAAAGCCTTACTCTGGGGGTAGTGCTAGCACCTTAGGAAGAAGGGGTGAACCTGGACAATCTGGAGAAAGCTGAGTCAGGACAGAGTCCCCAGGGCTGTGTTACCTGGGCCATTGGGTGGGGTTGCTGGCCGTGGCTGCTCAGAGTTTCTGGGCAGTGCTGGAGCTTTGCTGTTCCCTGTCTCCATTCAGAGTTGGTAAAATATTTTTGTGTGGTATGTAACGCTCAGAGATGGAGCTGCTGCAGGTTTTGCTGCTCATTCTTCCTCCTTAAAATAGGCTTTTGCTCTGAAAAGCAGTTATGACATAGAACTTCTTAACATGATGTCTTTGGAAAAAAGCTCTTTGCTGCTCGTGGATTGCCTTTCTGCTTTAGCCTAGCTGTGGTGGGTTTCCTGCTAAGATTTTAGTTCAGGTCTTTGCAGTTGTGATAAAAATACCCAGTGTATGTGCAGGAACGTACTGAAGTTCTGTATGGCCCAAACACACTGTTATGATGCTTCAATTCTGGTACTGTTTTTTCTGTCTTTGGTTATTTCTTTCTGAGCCAGGAGATGCTGTCTGACTTCAGTGGAAGCTGAGATTCAAGGCAGAGTTTTGGCATGTGTAAAAGGTTGTCTCTGCTCTTAGGAAGGTGCTTGTGGCCACGTGGAGCCAGGCAGGGTGGCCTGTGTGAGGTGCAGGGGGCTCCCAAACTGTGAGAGAACTGAGGGAAAGGTGTCTGTACCCACATGTCCTTGTCCAGTCACCCCCCATGGCTTTTTATTGTGTATGCAGCCTGGTCAATACACACCTCCTGTTTTGGGGGCTCCTTCAACCAAGTCACCAGGCAAACACCCCCCAGCAGTAGGTGGGCTCAGAAAAGCAAGTCTGTACCTCAGAAAATCAGGTTCTGTGCATCTAGCAGCACTTTTTGTGTATAGAAGTGGCATTTCTTTCCCATTCCCCTCTCTCCTTTGCTTGATCTCTCATAATTCTGTGATTTTCACCGAGCTCTGTTGCAGTGCAAGTGAGTGTGATGTGAGAAATCCAGCACTGTGATGTCACTTGGTGATCCCCAGCAGAAGATGGGCCATGTGGGAGCAAATCCGTGTGGGAACACACAGCACTGTGATGGATGAGAGTCAGGGAAGAGGCCAAACAAGTGGGAAAGCCTTTTCTTGAGTGATAAATTGGCAGGAAAGGCTTCCTGTGTCTGTGCCATCCAATGTTTCTGGCACTTGCTGCTGCTGCAGAAGCTGCCTCGACACTTTCTGTGCAAGTGTAACATACACTGTTGTCTTTGCTCACCCAGAGATTACTTTTATACGTGGAATCTGATACTCATCTGTGGAGCTTTAGTGTTATTAAACAAAATATGACTATATTTAAGAGTCTTGGGCTCTTTAGGATGGGGAATTGAGTAGATAATGATGTAAATTCTGGGATATCAGAATTCCTCAGGCATAGGAGTGTTGATACTGATGCTTACCCTGTGTACCCTTGGCTGTCCTTTAAATGCTGTGCAGATACAGTTCAGAATTTACAAATGCTCTAACACAATTCCAGATAAATATTAGGAGATTGTTTCTGTTGCATCAATTACTTTCTGAATTTACTATGGCTAAACATTGAAGATACTTTTCAGTGTGGAAGATTAAAAGAAAATATTACTGTGTGTATTTTAAGTTTTGCCGCTTTCTGAGTCGTTCATGGAGGGCAGGAGAGGTTTTCAAACAGGCAAAATTATTTTCTTTGTAAAGTTGTGGAGTTTATCAACTAGATATGGGCAAGTAGAGTTGATAATTGCCACATTTTTTGCCTGATAAGCTGTCAGGTTGGTGGATTGGAGCTCAGAATTCCTCATTCCTGCTCCGGCGCTGGGTCAGGGGAACATTCTGTGGTTTGTGCAGCTTTTCCCAAACTTGGAAACTGTCAGTTCTAGCAGAGGGAGAAGGAAAGTCCCTGCCCAGCAGGTTGGGGTCGTGTCCTTGCACAAGAGATTTAAAAGAGAGTGGCCAGAGTAGAAGTGGCTTTGGGGTTTTGTTTGCTTGTTTGGATTTGGGGTTTTGGTTTGAAATGGAAAGTCAGTAAGTATTACACATAATAATATAAGCTTAATTTGCAATAAACATCTGAAGTCTTGAAGTTGTTTTACCCCGTTGACCCTCAATGTCTCCAAGTCATTGCGTTTCTTTGTTAACAAATTTGTGTTTGTGCTGCAAATGATTTTATTAAGTCTTGGAGAAGGTTGTCTTCTTTTTCCCTTTTCATACTTTCATGGTCTTAAAGCTTCAATGCTGTAAATGCTTCCACATGTGAAATATTTGCATAATAACAGTGTGCTGGTGGGTTTTCTTTCTAGCCATGAGTGTTTGCAGGACTGGGATGTTGGTGTTCTTCCATCCCAAAATATCCCTATTCCCATTGTTGTCTGAATGACTGTGCATTGAATTCAGTTAAAATATCCCTATAGCTGAGGGTTATCAAAACTTCAAGTGGTGCTGAAGAAGCTCAAAAGAATTAAAATGTCAGGGCTAACTTTAATACTAGAAGGAAAAAGTTACTAATATAGGTTTCCTCCTGTGTTCTACAGTCTGCCCAGTGAAGATGCTGTGTGAGGCTGCTTTGAGATGCTAACAGGTATCTTGAACTTTTGGTTTTCCAGTGCAGCATCTCTGAGTAATATTTTGCTGTAGAAAAAGACTAAAGTATTGATTTAAAACAAAAAAATCCCGTTTATTTGCTTCCCTCCACACCCAAAACAAAACCCTAGCTGGTTTTATTTCCATAATTTCAAACGTTTTTCTGAGTAGAAGTAAATCTAGTTGGTCTTGTATCCTTAAAAAACCCAAATTCTGTCATGATCATCTCTTCACAATTAAGTATGCACTCATTATTGACATGCCCTCATCTCCACTGTCATTTTTATCACATGTAGAGCTCCAAATTGGGGTGAAATTGGATTTTGACATACTTTATCCACCCAGTGTAGCCAAATGGCTGTATCCAAACACATTGAGGGGAGATTTTGCTCCAGGAAGAGCAGTGGAAAAGAAATTAATACCAAATAGTTTTGGAATTAAAATAGTTTTAATTAAAATCTCTGTATAGACAGATCCAAAATGTATCTTATAGTCATATATAATTTAGGGATTTTTTTTAATTAAACAGGAAAATGTCTCTTCTAAAGGCAAAAAAAAAGATTGGCTTTAGTAGCTAAAACAAATAGTCAGGAGGATGTTTGTGGCTGCTTTTCACTCTGGAGGCCCTTTCTAAAAATGGAGCTATCACAGATATAGATGTATATATTTGGAGTCACATCCAGCTTCTCCCATCCTGCAAAGAACATTTTCTTTATTTTTTTAACCTATAACTGGATTCCAAATCTATTACTTAAATGTGGGTTTTTTTTAAAAAAAAGAAATACTTGAGATCTCATGCCAAATGAATTTCAGCAGCTCCTGAGTATTTAGTGGCATCACTCTTTGTTGTTCCCTTCCAATCGATCCATTTGCAGAGCTGCTCCTCGAGCCCAGAACCAGCAGTGGGACTCTGTGCCTGCAGCCTGAGCAGGGCACGGCAGGAAATGGCTCTGGCATTGGGGACCTTCTTTTAGTGCCCTGGTGGGGAGAGCTCAGGGGCTGCACCCCTGGGTGGGCACTGAGCATCCCCTGCTGTCCCTGTGCCCCCCCCGGCGGTGCCACCCTCCAGCCACACCTCCTTCAGTCTGTCATTGTCACCATTCTGGGCTGGCAGGGCCCCACAGTGCTCCAGGTCGTGCCTTTGCCTCTGGGGGAGCCTCAGCCTTGCTTTTCCCAGGAGTTGGGCTCTCCAGGGGCTGATTCTGCATCACAGCTCCTGATGAGGCTGTTGGTCCCAGAGCTCTCTGCCAGGGCTGTGGAGTGAAGGGTAAAGTGCCAGCAGCCCCAAATTTCTGCCCCCAAATAAACCTCAGATGATCAAAATGCTTCATCTGGATTTCTAATGCCATTAAACAGCTTCATGACAATCAAAACACACTGGTCTGTCCAAACCCTGTTCTGCTCTCTGGAAACTGAAGTGAAAATTGTAGGCATTAAATGTGCATTTTCATTTGCTGTTCTTCTTTAGCTGTACCTGCAGTTCAGATCTTGTTGCTGCTACTGCAGTTCCTCACCCAGCCAAGGGAGAGCCCTGGGAAACCTGGAGGGCAGCAGCGCTCCAGCCACCCTGGGAAATGCAGAGAACAGTTTGCACAAGGCTAAAGAGGCTGTAACAGAGATCATCCTGCTTAATAGCCTGTTTAAATCCTGACAACTCGATAGGAGATCACTGTCTTCTGAACCCGAAATTTAACTTTAACTTCTCCTGCATTGTAATTTTATAGGGAGAAGAAGTGGGTGACAGTTGGAGACACATCGCTAAGGATTTACAAGTGGGTGCCAGTAACAGAGCCCAAGGTGGATGATGTAAGTATATCCTGCAGTTTCTGCTTCTTCTGGTGTTCAGGGAAAAGCCAAAGGAATATCCTCATCTTGGAGCCTTCAGGCTGAGACTGGTGTGGGTCTTGCACACCCCAGGGGGATGTTGATCTCTACAGGAAGGGATGTTGATGGGTCAGTGGGTGAGTCTCGCTGGAGTCAGCTGGGAGCAGTTCTCAGATAACTGTTAAATATTCAGCTTGAATCTGGTTTTTGAAACCTTTCTCTAATGGAATAACTGGGAAGCAGGGAGGGAAAGTTAAGACATTGACCATTTTCCCTCATGCCTGATGTTTTAAAGGGAAGTAGCTGTTTTGGAAGTGGACAGACTATTCTCTGTTTTGCTTAAAAATAGGTGCAAAACACTGACGTGAGGGTGGGAAGGTCCCAGGGAACTGAGTTCACTTGTATTAAAATGTCCAGCCCGAGTACTACAGCACAAACACTTCTATTGAAATGTGTGTTTTCTCCTCACAAATGTTCTGTGTGTGCATCATGTTCGTGTTCTTGGTGTGCACTGTTCCTGTGGCAAAAAATTGGTGTGAAAACCAAAGTGGGTGGGACTTACACATTGCTCAAAGTGAACACTGATGTGTTGAAATATTGTAATAGAGAGAAAACCAACCCATGATACCACAGTGGAGTGATGATACAATAGAATATTTATGTTAAGTTTGGTGCTCCTTCCTTGGGCTGTTGTGCTTTTACTTTTGTTTGAAATAGGAGTTGAGATCTCTGGAGTAAACTCTGTATGTTAACAAATGTGTCAAGTGGTGTTTTTTCAGGCAAGACAATGTCATGATCCTGTCTTACTCAAAATCCAAATTCAAGAGTATTTTTGATTAGTGTTGTTTTAACTGGGTTTGTTTCTTTCTGTACCTTTGGTTGCCCCACAGATTTTGGTGTGAGAAACCTCTTGGGTTCTTCCAGTGCTTGAGCAGCATCTCTGCAGTAACAATATAAGAATGAGAAACCTTCCTGGTTTCTTTACAGTAACCTCTTCATTCTTTCTGGTTGTCAAATGTTTGGTCCTGATTTTATTTATAATATGTGTGTGGGGGGGAAAGTGTGCTATGTGAGAGGGAGTGCAGGGTTTAGGATATTTGGGCTCCTGGCTTCTCAGAGTTCTGCAGGGTGGGTGCTGTGGGACTTGGGAACAGAATTTCTAAGTGAGCTTCTGGCAGAATTCTCAAGGTCACTGGTACCTGAAGTCAGATTCCTGTTAGGAGGAATGGGTTTATATAATGGTCTCTGTGTGCAGAGTTAATTGTGTTTCCAGAACCATCATCTTTAGGTTGAGGCTCCAAATTTGCTGAAATTGGGACACTTGTTCAAGACCAGTTACGTTGGTGTCCTGCAGTCACATTCTTTTCATGCTGTTGATGTCCCAAGGTTTCTGCCTTCTTGCTCTGAAAGTTCTCACAAATAAAACGAGTGCATGTGTTTTAAAATAAATACAAGGTAGGGGGAATTTTGGCTATTTAATTTTGTTGTGGCTGTCCTTTTATATCCAGTTTTATCCACTGTGAGGGAGCAGGCAGAGTATTTGCTTTTCACTAGAGTAGGAGAATGGGACCTTTCCTTTTTCAAATGAAAGTTGTCTTTGCTTTCAGTGAACAGAGATTAAATGTCTTCCCCCCTCACATGTTGTTGACATTCCTCTGAACTAGAATTGGCTGGGCTCTTCCTCCTACTGGGTCTGGAAGGCTGTTCTAGAACCTCACCATTTTGATGGTGAAACCTTTTCAAAAAACACTTCTCAGCTCAAATTGCTCACTGTCATTTTGAGTATTTCCTTTGTGACAAAAGAGTTCTTTTTACCTTTAAAAAATCAGCAAAACCCCAAACATGAGAGAGGTTATCACCCCTCTGAACTTTAGTTTTGCAAAGGGGAAGAAGTCCATGTGCTCTCACCTCCGTTTCATGTATTGGGAGTAAAATACTTCTCTGAAGTAAAAATGCAGTTTAGAAATAAGATTAATAATCTGTTTGGAATAGAGAGATAAGTCCTTCCAGATACCACTTGTTGAATTTGTTCCACAGTCTTAGGCAATATTTGATTGTGATTCATAGAATCACAGAATCAGCTGGGTTGGAAGAGACCTCTGAGATCATCAAGTCCAAACCTTGATCCAACCCCACTCTGATTATCAGATCATGGCACTGAGTGCCACGTCCAGTCTCATCTTAAACACCTCCGGGGTCGGAGAATCCACCCCCTCTCTGGGCAGCCCATTCCAATGCCTGAGCACTCTCTCTGCAAAGAATTTCTTCCTGATATC
>JAWWEV010000037.1:11251955-11263928 GCA_035583235.1 Hafferia zeledoni | reverse complement strand
GGGTGGGTGACAATGACCCAGGTAGATGACATTGACAGGCGAGTGTGACAATGACCCAGGTGTGTGACAATGACCCATGTGGGCCGTGCCTGCTGAGAACTCTCCCCTGGTGTCGTGGGCCGGTCCGCCGGTGTCCGTGTCGAGGCCGGGGCCGCTCCGTCCCCTTTAAGTGTGGTGAGGGCCGTACCGTGCCGTGCCGTGCTGGGTGGGGCGGGCCGTGAGGGCGGGGCGGGGCGGGCTGTGCCTGGCCGGACAGTGCTGGGCGGAGCGGGGCGGGGCGGAGCTGGGCAGGCCGTGAGGGCGGAGCAGGGAGGGCGGGCTCGCTCGCCGTGCCGGGCGGGCTCTGCTGGGCGGAGCGGGGCGGGCCGGGCCGTGCCGGGCGGGCTGTGCTGTGCCGGGCGGGCTCTGCCGGGCGGCAGCGGGGCCATGGCCGCCGACGTGTTCATGCGGCCGGCTCGGCTGCTCGGGGCCGCGGGGCCGCTGTCCCCCCGCGCGCAGCCCGACGAGGACTCGTCGGACACGGACGATGGCGGGACCTCTCCGGGCGGGGGGCGGCGGGTCGGGCCGCGCCGGGGGCAGCCCCCGGGCCCGCAGATCATCCACTCGGGGCACTTCATGGTCTCGTCGCCGCACAGCGAACACCCGCCCAAGAAGGGCTACGACTTCGACACGGTCAACGAGCAGACCTGCCAGACGTACCAGTTCGGGGCGGCCCGCGGTGGCGGCGGCGCCGGCGGCCGCCTCAGCATCGACGCGTCCCTCACGAAGCTCTTCGAGTGCATGTCCCTGGCCTACAGGTACGGCCGGAGGGGAGACGGGGGGCTCAGCCCGGGGAGAGCCCTGGGGGACCCGGAGGGGGCTCCGCGCCGGGCCCGAGGCCGCCGTGAGGGGCGGGAGCGGAGGGGCAAGGACCCCCGGCCGGACAGACCCGACCCACGTGTGGGGTTCGGGGCCGCGTTTGTCCCCGGGGAGCTCCGGGAGCCGCGCGGGCTCCCCCCGAGCCTTGAGGACCACGGTGTGGGCAGGGGGCTGTCACTGGCCGAGGGGCCAGGGGTGAGGGCTGAGGGGGGCCAGAGGTGAGGGAGTGAGGGCTGAGGGGGCCGAGAGTGAGGGCTGTGAGGGATCCCGGGGCCGGGAGTGAGGGCTGGGGGGTCCCGGTGCGGGGGGACCCTCAGCATCCCCCGCCGGGCTGCGGGTGAGAGGAACCCTGCGGGGCCGAGCAGCCCCCGGGGGAATCCCAACCGAGGGGCGCGGTGAGTCCTCGTGCCCCGCTCTGTGCCAAACCCGGCCGGTTCCTCTTTTATCCCCTCCCCAAATTTTATTTTTGTGGCAAAGCGGAGCCAGCGGGCTCTGCCGCCGGTCCCTTTGTTCCCGGGGTGGTTGCAGCTGGCAGCGGCACTTCCTGGGTTTATCTGCACCTCCTGCTCACACTTGGGCTGTGCTTTTCATCCCTTCTGCAAGGCGTTATATTCACATTTAGCCCCTTTGTCTGTCATCCAAAATGGAGGCAGAGCTGGGCAATAGAAGTGTTTTGGAAAGATGTGTGTGCTGGAGCCTTTTGTTCCCTGTGATGGAGCAGAAATCGGATCCAATCTGATGTTCTCTGCTGAGCCTGAGCTGGAAGTTGATTAAAAGGGATGATGGAAATTGCCTCTGAGCTTATCAACAGAAACATTTATTTTCATTTATAGGAACCACGTTAGGTTGCTTAAAGAAAACTAACTTTGCCCACCCCAAATTCCTCTATTTAAGTATTGTTCAATGAAGGGGAAACAAAAGAACTGTCTGTTCTATACAGTAGCAGAGAAGGTGTAATGTAAGTAATTTTCAAATTTTGATAATACTTGCCAAGTGCATTATTAGTTACTGACAGGAGGGTGAACCTCAGATAAGGTGTGTACAACAGTGGACATAAATACTTTGCACTTACAAAAGAAAAATGTTAACCTTAACTGCAAGTTAACCAGTCTGCCTTTATTGTCCAAGGTGAGAGGAACCACAAGTATTACAAGGGACATAACAAGGTTTCTCATGTGCAGCTGCTCATCAGCCTTGATCAGCTTTGTTTCAGTTTGTGCTTCCACTGGTGTGTCCTTGGAATTTTGAAATTGAGGATCACATCTAGTGCAAAGGAATAATTCTGCAACACTAATTGACAGTGCTGAACTCTGATGGAGATGCGTAAATTGAGCACCAAATCTATTTTAGAAGAAATAATTTTATTCTGCTTGCTGGTGGTAGTATGAGACAAGGTGCAGGAAATATCTGCTTAGAGGCTGCCAAAGCAAAGCACATTGTTAATGCCTCTGTGCCTCAGGGTTTGCTTGGTTGCAGCCCTGAAACTTCTGCCCAGATCCAGCCTGATGATGTGTCAGCTTTGGGGTAAATTTTCCAACGTGCCTAACAAACCATCAGTGAGCTTGGGACTAAAAAGGGTTAAAATAATTCTGGAAAGTCTGATTTGGAGTGGTGAATGTGGGTATGAAATGGGGAGTCGTTTGGGTTTAATAATTGATTAATTAAGCTGTGGGTTGTGGGTCTGTCCATGCCCTCCTCAGGGCACACGGGACACCCAGGGAAACAGCACCTGCCTCTTGTGCTGGGCCTCAGCTTTGGTTTTTCCCTCCTTGGATTATGGATTTATGGGATATTTTCGTGGCTGTTGCCTCAGCTGTACCTTTCCCATTGTGTCAGATCCAGCCCTGACAAAACACAAAGATTCTGTGTTAACATTTCCGTGCTGGGTAGAAATTCCCTCTAGAAGGGAACTGAGGGGATGTAGAAACCAGAACTGTGACACAGAAGGGTGAAGAGGTGGGATTTTTTGCTTTGTGGGGCATGAGCTGACTCTCTGTGTTTCCAGAGCTGTGTTAAACACAAGCCCAGGGAAGCTGCTGTAACAGAGCTCTCTGTGTAATATTTATTTCCACATGACACCCCCTGCTAGTATTTCAGTGTTTAAAGATTTAAAAAAGAAGCAATAAAAGGTGTGGTATCCATTAACTTTGCTGATGGACTAGAAAGCAAAGTTTTTCTAGATTACCTCGGTCATTACCTGGGTCATTACCTCGGATGGTTTGTTTGGAAGTGACCGAATTTATGCTGAATCACGGGTACATGGTGTAGCTTGGCCTCTTTTAATTGTGCTGTAATTTACTTTTTTATTTTATTTGGCTTTCTGCTGTTAACTGTCAGTGTTTCTGTGACAAAACAACCTCTTTCTGAATACCAGGGAAGTGATTCCCTCGTGCCTTTGAGCAGCACAAGCCAACCTGAGTCTAATTTCCATCACAGCTGTTTCACTCCCCTATCCAGTTGCACGGCTCGAAAAGTCTCATTTCAGATAAGCCATTTCACAGGGGAAAATGTGCCCATAGCACAGTGCCCTGTACAGTGGGCAGATTAAAACCATCTTCTAAATGAATAAGTGACTTATAAACACTGGGGTTTACAACAGGTGTCACGAGGGCTGTGCTTTATCTAAATGGCACCCGTTTTTCTGCTGAGAATGGCTGTGAGAGCTGCACCACACTGAAAAGGAATATTGGGGTTTTCCCCCTTCATCTCAGCTCTTTAAAACAAGGTGACCCACAGGCCCTGGGGTGTGTAGGTAGCTGGAACTGACCTGAGGCAGGCAGGGCACTTCAAAGGCAAAAAGATCTTAAAAAATGTGCTTTCCAAAACGAAAAAGACCTTTGACACTGCTCACTCTAATGAGAAGCTGTGCCCGTGGTTCTGTGACCTACAATATGCAGAGTTAAGTAAAATGATATGTCATCTTGAGATTTAGTTTGGTAAAGCCCTTTAATAGTAACTTTACCGTTATCCAAATAATTACATTACCCAGAAATAACTTTCCAGAGCTGAACTGCAGTCAGAAATGTTCCAGCAACAGCATATCATAAAGGGGTTTTTTCCTGGGATTGGGGTAGAAGAATTTTTTCTCTTTATTTTGGTGACTTGTCTTCAGTGGAAGAATCATGTTCAGCTCCGTGTGCAATATGGGCTGAAGGCTCATGTGAAGTGAAAAATTGTGCTTTCCAAAAGGACACTGTAATCCACTTACTGCCCTGAGAGGCTGGAATATGGCACGTTGGGTTTCCCTGGGCAAACTCTGCTTTGGGAGCAATGACAGTGCAGTTCGTTTGAGGTTAAAAACCTGAAATAGGCACTTGGAAAGGCAGATTTGCATATTCTGAACTGCATGTGGGGCTGTGAAAAACGTGAGTTAGGAAGCAGTGACCTTGTGGTGGTTTATCTGTAGGACAGAGAGGTAAATCCTGCTGGAATGACTGATGTAATGATTGCAGGGAGTAGGAAATACAACATATTGCTCCTGGAAAATGTAGATTTAAGATGATTGTTATTTTCTCTGTGTGTAAAATGGGTAAGTGACAGTGCAGATTTCAGTTATATTCACTCAGTGTGTTGTACACACACCCTGTAAAGAAATAAGAGGTTGCTGAGGCTCTGGGACCCTGTAAGTCATTAATTTTCTGTGTGAAGGTTCCCTTCTTGCACAGTTCAGATCTCTGCAGTTGAGAAAGGGGCTACTCAGTTGTGTGTGATCGAGTATGTCTCATAAACAACAGACAAGCTTTATTTCAGGAATTATTAGCAGTGTTACTCACACTGGGCAAACCTTTTAAACTTCTATTACACATACTTCTCTGCCTTAGAGACAAACTGTCAGTCTGTGTCCACCTCAGTGGTAGGTTGGGAGCAGAGATGAAGATGTCTTTGTGGGCTCAGTTATTCTTAAGTAGCCTCAGAGTTCTCCTGCCTTCTAATAAGAGCTTAAGCCCCATGCCAGGTGTTGTACTTGGGTAAGAGTGTTAACGTTGGCAGGAGAGCCGTGTCTGAAACCTTCTGGCTGCTGCCTGTTGGAGTGGCACGGACAGGGGAGCAGGCTGGGAACTGGGACAGAGGCTGCCTTGTGAACAGCTTGCCAGGGCATTTCTAGATTTCATCTCTCCTCTTTGGCAACGTGACCCCTTCACTTCAAGGAAGCCAAAAATACTCCCTCCCTCCGTGCACTGACGTGAGGGGTCAGCTTGTTTCCAGAGCACCTTTGCCACACATTCTTTGTTGGTGTGTTTGGGGAAGTTCTGATGGCAAACTTGAGATTAACAACTTCCAGAATTTAGTTACATATTTCACGTGCTGCCTGGAGAAACCACTCTGATAAAAACGCTTGTAGTCACCCTCTGAATTAAGCCCAACTTGAGCAGAGTTGCTGTGCTGTAAGTGTTTATTAACCGAAATAAGGGTCCTTTCCAAGCAAGGATGGTGTATTTAGGGTGCAGTATCAACCAGGACGTTGGTTCTGAGCCTCTTACCCTGCTTATGTCAAATGCTTGATATAGTCCCAAGCTTTTAAGCTCTGTGTAAGATGCACTTTGAAACTCCACCTTGACAACCTTGAACCCCGGGACAGTTTGCAGAACGATTGCTGAGCTGTTCTCACTTCAGAGGTGCTTTGCTTTGCCAAAGTAAACATTTGGTAGCAGTGGGGTGAGAAGGCCTTGGTTCACATTGAGGTCTTGGTGTCTTCAGGGCTACGCGTGAGTGAAGGAAGAAGAGACCAGTTCTGTACACAGAGCTTTGGATGCAGAGGCAGTTTTTTGTGTTGCTCCTGGCTATTTTGTTTTGGTGGTTCTGCAGGTCCCAAGCTCTGGGTGGTTTCTGTGGCCTGGCTGTGCAGGGTGTTACTCTACAGGCATATGCACAGTAGTCACATTTTTCGTTAAAAAAAGCATCTTGTTGATACCATGTTTTGATTCCCCATTTACTATCTACATGTTTTGTTGTAGTTCTCATCTGGTGTTTTCACTCAGAAAACAGATGTTATTTTCTGGCTTAAATACAGCACGGATTTCATAATCATAATTTTTGATGGATTGTTGAAATAGGGAAGAGGAGCTGCTTTGTCCTCAGGTTGCCAGTTCTCAGTAACTGTTGCCTGGTCTGAACAAACTTGGCTGAACTGTGGGATTTGGCACTACTTTTAGTGAAGATTTTGTACTGGTATGTTTATGATGTGCTTTGAATGGAGTTTGATGCCAACAAAAATGAACACATTGATTTCCAGATCTTTCCCCCTTATCCATTTTAATTTCTTTCTGCTGAGTGGCAAGAGAAATTAAAGCCAAGAACCCCCAAATTCAGGTCTTAGCTTTACTCATGTTTTCCACACACCCTTTAGTAGGTCGTGGGATCATTTTTGTTGGTTACTTTCCCACGTGGGGAAAAAAATTTCCATTCTTTTGGAAAGCAGAGTTGATACAAAGTCACTTGAGCAGCTGCTTATCTGACTGTGTGTCCTTAAGCTATGATTAGTCTTAGTCAAACAAAGGGGTATCCAGTGATGCCACGAGCTGGGAAGTGGTGGGGAGGAATAAAGGGAGCTTTGTGGTCGTATTGAGCTGAAGGTTGGGCATTTCTGGGATGTCACAGCCATTCTGACAGGCTTGAAGTAGAGAGTGAACTTTAAATCGTTGTGTGTGGGTGGGATCTTTCCCCTAATGACAGGACTCAGATCTGTTGCAAAGCAGGAAGAGTTGAGAGGCCAAGAAATGAGGCCTGAAACTCAGTGGGATTTGGAATAAAGTTAAGGGGATCTTTGAGGAGTGCATTGAGTGACTTAGAAGGGCCAAGAGAAAGCCACACGATGAGCTGGATGATGTTGGCAAAGGTCACAGCGATGGGAACAGGAAGGGGAATTAAAAACGATACTGGGGAGTTGAAGTCAAACAAAGGATGTCTCAGCTGACTGGCTGGGTCTGAGCCCGGGTTACAAACCCACTGAACTCTGAGTGGGGAAATGGTCAGCAGCAGGGCTGGGTGGAAGGGAGCAGGGAAAGGAAGGTCTCTGAGCATGGTGGGGACCCTGTGGAGAGGAAAAGAGGCTGGAGTTAGAGGACATTGATAAAAAGGACAGAGGGGAATGAGAATGAGGAATTGGGGAGAAAAGAGGATGTTTATGCTGTTCAGGGAAGGAGACACAGGCATGGAAGGGAAGAATACATGGACAGGGAGGGTGGGTGACTGAAAGTGTGTCTGGAGTTAGAGAAGTCCAGGGTTTATTCCCCGTGCTTTGATCTGTGATGGGAGAGTTGACAGGAATCCCTTGATGAGGGTGTGCCTGATAAAGGGAGAGAATGAGTGGATGGCCCCAGATCTGGAAGTCGTGGCTGATGCCCCAGGGAAGTGGGGCAGGAGAGCTGGGGCTCCTGCTTGGGCTCTTCTCATGCTGCTGTGCTGCCTTTTGCTGGTAGGGAGAAAGGGTTGTGTTTTTAAAGCAGAACAACATGATCAGTTTAGAAACTTGGGCCAGTTTGGGTTTAATCTGGTGTTTTATTTTTAATTAATAGACTACAGACTATATGCTTGCCACTTCCTTTCTTTGTGTGCAGAAATTAATTGCATTTACAGTTTTCCTCATTGTCCTTTGATATCTTAATGTCACTGGCACAAACAGTTTCTTTATAGACAAAACTTCTAAGCTACTTCTGAGGAAAAAGAGGAGCTTTCTAAAGTCTTTGATGGCTGTAGAAATATTTTACAGCTTTCATGCAATTTTCCTTTGGCTCTGGGAAGGAAACCTTTAACATGGCCATAAAACAATTATGAAGATGATTAGGAAAAGTACTTGTTTCAGTTGCCTCCAAAGAAAATAGAGTTGGTTCTTTGTGTTTCTGACAGTGATGGAAAAACCTGAATCTGATTGTTTTTAGTGCAAGCTAGAGTTACACTATTGTCCCAGTTTCTGAAGCAGGAAGGCTTGAAAAATGGGGTTAGGAAAAGCAAGGCTTTCCAGAAATTGCTTCTAATAGTTTTACTACTAGAACAGAAATTCTAAACATGGTCTTTTCAAATAATTTTTTGTTTGTTTGCTCACATGGGAGCTGGAAGGTCAGGTTTGATTGTTTTTGAACATAGAACACACTGTCTTGGTGCCATTCCCAATGTAATTATTGTGGCCATTCCTTTGGAAGTGAAGAGCAATTGCCATCGGAAACGTTCCAGGGTGCGTTTGCCACAGCTTATTTACTTTGTGACACAGGCACAAAGCTCTTCACTAGCCCTTGGTTTCCTGGCTGTTGATCTTAGATAAATCAGTTACTGCTTTTTCCTCCCTTTCTCCTTCTAAAAATGACCCCACCAGTCTCAGCACTGCAGAGCCCCAGATGTGTGTGCTGGCCCTTTCTGAAAGGGGCAAACAAAGGCGTGAGGTTCAGGAGTGAGCTCGGACAGGAGTCTGAAAGGAAGCCCTGGCAGAAATGACACTGGAACTGCAAACTTAAATAATAAACAAAAGGAGACAAATGGAAGAAAGATTTAGGAGAGAAGGAGGAAGATGTGCAGCTTATTGTCACCTCCATTAGAAAAGTTCCTGTGAGTGGTGAGGAGCCCTACAGAGAGAGAGCACAGGGTAATAAAGCCAGGCTGGTGTTTATTGGCAATCCTGGGAGGCAGTGCTCTGCTGAGTGCCCCTGAGGAAAACCCCTGCTCCCTGCTGTGCCTGCTGTCTGTGGCTCTGAGAGGCAGCACTGCTCTCCTCCTGAGTCACCAAAGAATCCTCAGGATCTGGGGCATCACTGGATTCATGAGTTGGTGCTGAGTGGCCTTTTGGAGAATCTGGATACCCCTCCTGCCTTTAGGACAACAGGAGCTGTGTTAATGCATGGAGGAATTTGGATTTTTCACCTGTGGAGGGGTGTTTTGTTGGCCTTGAAAGTGTAAATGGTGTCATCTTCCCTGAGCTGTCAGATGGTTCCTTGCCATGGGAGACATGACAGAGATTTGCCCCAGGCAGCAGGACCCTGCCTGGGAAGGGACCACCTGTATTTTGCCAGCAGGAATGGGAAGGGCTCCTTGTCTGCTTTCCTGCCCTGGCTGGATGTGCTGCAGCTGCTGGATCTGCCTGGGTTCAGTGTGGGGTTGGATTGAGCAGGTGTTCCCTGGAATTCCCTCAGGGATGGTGTTTATCTTCCTGCCATTCCCCTACATGTGACAATCTCTTGGAGGTCTCTCCCAGGCTTAATTCCTCTGAGGAGCAAGTGTTGCAGGAGAGCCTGGGTGACACCTGGGCCATCCTGTGTGCTGGGAATGAATGACTGGCTGCAGGGGAATTGCCTTTCCCTCTCTGCTAAGCAGCTTTCAGTTTGTGCCTTCAGGTGTGGAAACTCTGTGCTACTTAAGAGCGAGCTCAGCAGGAGTTACCTTGTGAAAGACTGGTATTTTTAGACAGGTTGCAAGCTGTGATGTCAGAAGGATGAAAGAAAATGTGATTGGAAAGGACCATTTAGGCCCAGTGAGAACATTCCTCGCCTGGGCTGGTTATCCAGATTGTGGCCACTTGCGAGGTACAAAGCCCAGGGTGTCAGGAGTGGCTCTCAGAGCTGCTTTGTTACCTTTGTATAAAACAAAAGGTGACAGGCCAGATGGGCAGAGCTTGCAGGTCACTGCTTGGATTATTATGTAGCAGGGTATTAGTGGAAGAATCTGATTCCCTCCAATTAGTGATATGTCAGTGTGTTTTGGCCAGGCCACTGCTGACCCACAGATAACCCTTTGCCATGGCAGGGTTTGTGCCATACCGTGGGGTGAGGAAAGGGCTGAGCTGTGTAAGCAGCTAAGCACGGTGCTTAATGAATTGATCACTTTTCCTGAAAAGCTCAGAAAGGTTCTAGTGACTTGTTAAATTTTAATGACTTGTTAGAGAGGTTTTTATGCTTCGTTTTGTGTTCACACAGCACATTATCTACAACTTGGTGTTCAGCTGGTTGTGCAGTGCAGGGAAGCAGTGGGTGCAGTCCTTTTTGCTGTGTCTTTCCTTACTTCAAATTTTTGTAAGTGGTAATGTCTTCCTATATAGAGAGATAAATACTTTTTTTTAATTATAGTGGGAGTGTTCTGGATTTCTTTATTGCTCAATCCTACCACACCAGAGCAAGCAGAGGATATCCTTATGGACAGAGTGCATCTGTGGTGTCTGTGCTTCTGTTCCACTGCAGATTAACTGTATGTCCCTCTGTGTTCTCCCAGGGATTTGGGAGACAAAGGAGGGAGTTTGGGGGGGACAGTTCAGTGCAGAAATAGAAGAGCTGATGCTTTGAGCCAAAGGGGCAAAGGAAGAAAGGTCAAGAGATCCCTCTGTAGTCCATGAAGAGTTGTCTTTATCCAAGTACAGGGATCTCATGCTTGCTACAGCTTTGTTTCTGCTTGAGCCTGAAAGGGTTCTTCCAGCTCAGCTGGGAGATGAAAGGGTGGTCTTGTCTTTGCTAGTGCTGGGTGGGGTTTTCTTGTACTAGGGTTGGCCTGTGAGTAAGAACATAACTAGTGCTGAGCCAAAAGGGTGACTGAGGGGGCAAGGAGAAGATCCAGATAGCCTTGCTCTTGTGTAATAAGTTTGCCCTTCTTCAGAAAGAGGATTGCTCTCACAGGGTTTGGAAGTGGGACAGCAGCTGCACTGTTTGTACTCGGGTCTTGCAGGTCTGGGGGAAGGTGACAGCTTGGGAGTGTGCCCTGCTCGGCCCCTCTGTGTGGTGTGTCTGTGCCCCTCAGCCTGGCCTGCCCCCTGTGCCCTCTCTGCCTTGGTGTTCTCAAGGGTCCTGTGTGTGGGGGTGCTCCAGAGGTGGCTGTGTCAGGAGCTCTGTAACACCAGAGCCTTTGCTGCCCTGGGAGTGGGTGCTGAATGCAGGACCCTGGGCCTGGCTGTGCCCTGCCAGGCTGGAGGAGCAACTGTTTGTCCTGAAGGGTTTGTGCCAGTCTTGTGGTGCTGCCCAGAACAGGATTGCAGAAGCACATGGAGGCAGGATGAGGCCTTTTCTTTTCACTGATCCTTCAGCAGTGGAGCCTGTTACTGCTCAGAGGTCAGGGTTGTTGTCTGCACAACAAGATGTGAGCAAACACTGCAGGGGCCCAGAGGGGGCTTTGCTGCTGGGATCTGTCAAGTTCGTTGTTCTCAGAACTCTCTAGCATGGGATGTTTACTCGAGATCCTGGCCGTGCTTTCCCTCTGCCGCTCTGTTTACTCTCCCTTCCCTCAAGGTCCCATAGTAACACATGCTCTGCCTGCAGCAGTTCAGGAACAGCCCAAGTGACCTTGGTCAGCGTGGCCAGGGGACCTCTGGCCGGGCTGCAGCAGCACAGGGACTGCTCTGTCTGACAGCCAGACCCCTCCCCAGCCCACGTGAGCTCCTTGTCCAAAACACTTCTCACCCACACTGCCCTGTCTGTGCCAGGGACTTTTCTGCCTCGGCTCCAACATTCTAATGTAGGGCAAGGGTGAGACACATCCAGCCAGGAGTGGTGATAGAGAGCCCAGGCCTGTGTGGGGGTGCTGGAATGAAGTGACACCGGGGTTTCACAATAGACCTAAAAATAACTCAGGCCCACTGCATTTACTCTCCAGCAGCTGAACATTCATGTGAATATGCTGAGAGAGCCACCACAGGCTGCTCTGCTAAACTCTTCCTCTTGCTTCTTGTTACCAGATTTTAGGCTGCTGCAAAATCTATTCACTGCTTGTCCTCACTATTGACACCATTCCCAAAGGGACAGAGACCAAATGGAGCAGGAATTGTGGAAGAGCTTCTCAGGTCTTTGTGATTCTACTTTGAAGTCCATGACTGCTCTTAATTATCATTTTATCGTGCAGACTTTTGCTTTTGGTGCTGTGGTGTGACACCTGATTTAGCCTGTGTGAGTTGGTGAAAACCATCACTTTGCAGCATGTTGGAGGCAGAAGTGATCAACAAGGTGGAAAAGGAAAGGCATGCACATAAAATGGAGAACTTAAAAAAAAAGGTTAAAAAGGAAATACCTGGGCTTGTGGGTCTAGCAGCTGTTAGAGAAGAAGTGCCAAACAGGAAGAGGCCAGTGGAAGACCTGGTTGCATTCCTGATTGGATATGGGTATTATCTGCTGCCACATTTCCCAGAGCAAAGAATGTTATCATTTGTTAGGT
>JAWWEV010000037.1:11206013-11251855 GCA_035583235.1 Hafferia zeledoni | reverse complement strand
GTTCTCTGCTCATCCTGATGAATTTCTGCATGTTTATATAGAAGCTGTAGCCTGAGTGAGCTTACCCGTGGCAAGTCAGGCTCTGTTAACAGTATTTACAGTGACAACTGTGCATCAGGAGAACTCCTGGTGTTTGAGTGAGAGGCAACGCAGTGAGGGCTGGCCCTGCTAAGCTGTGCTGTGGATTCAGGAATGGGCTCTGCAATTTGCTTGTCTGTGAGCAGCACATGAAGGTCTGGATGTTCCATGTCATGCTGCTCATGTTAGTTAGTTCTGTACAGGTACAACTTCCCCTCTGTAAAGCCCTGCACGTTGGTATCTGCACAGGTCCTTCAGCTCAGTCCAGCTCTCTGCTGGCTTGGTGAACATTTGTCCCTGAGGATGGAGGCTGAGTGAACTTGCATAGAAAATGTGCTGATGTGCCAGATGTGGGAACACAAGAAGCAGTGAGAGAGGATGAACTACTTGCTTTTGCTCTTTATAACACATCTTTTGAGTGGGAAAATAAAATGGTGGGGTCGTAGAGGGGGGAACAGGTTTGTGAACTAGATACACACAAACAAATGACTTTTCTGGGTTGGAGGGATGAAACTTTTAGAAAGGAAGGACTAAGACAAAGGATTTGGATATGGTTGTGAAATGGATAGATCTGTTACAGAGCCAGAGAAGTTCTTTGCATATTGTCAGCTTATTTCAAATGAACTTAGTGTTGGGATGGGAGAACTGACTTGGAATATAGATCAGGAATATAGATATCCTCAAGGAGCAAACTGCATTCACTCCAGGTAATGTTGGACACCCAGAACCTGTCAAAAATCAGAAGCAGAGATTGTGAAATTGCTGAGAATCCAAAGCAATCTGCCCAAAAGCTGGGGCATCTGAGTCATAGCAGTAGTCACTATAGTGGCTGTTTGCTACAAAAAATGTCATTATCCCTCCCTTTTCAAAGCAAAAAACGTATTGAACTCACTAAGGTAGATGGGGAGGAGGAAATGTCTATAAACATATCAAAAGGATCAACTGTGTAGTTCTTCCAATTCACTTTTAGGGAGTGAGTTCGTGTACTTGTTATCATTTTCCTTTACAGCTGAGGGGGTTTGGTTGCTGGGAGCTGGTAGGAGTGTCACAGGAACCTGCTCATCCTGTTCAGACTCTTCCCCAGGCACCTGCTTGTGTCCAGTGCTGGGAAAGCTGGACCTGTGGGCTGTTCTTATAGGGAGTTCCTGCTAAAGCAGGTGAGCTCTGGTGCCAAGTGCTGGAGTGAGCTGGGCGGGTTTTGGTATCAGCTGTGACAAAATTCCAGGCCCATTTGGTCTCTGGGAGCTGCAGATAAGGCCGTGTGTGCTGCTGTGTGTGGCTGCTGTGTGGTGTCAGCCCCTCTGGTGCTGCTGCCCTCCCTCTCCAGCTGCCTGAATGTCCTGGACATTCCGTGGTGTTGTGACAGCAGAGAGCCAGTGTGTTTGTGCCTGGAGTGACACTGATCTGAGTCATTCCTCCTCTGAGGAGGGGTGATCTCTAATCAAACTGCATGGGAAGCAGAGGCATTCCTGTCTGGCTCTGCTGTGTGAAATACTTAACCCTTCTTGGGAAACCTTGTTACATCTCACTCATTTGCTTTCTCAAACCAGCAAACGCTATTGAAGAACACGGCTCAGCTTAGAGACTGCAGATAGATGTACAAAATTCTGCAGTAAAAACCAGTTCATTACTGTTTCTAATAAACTTTTGGGGTGTGAAGGCTGTTGGTTGGGAACGCAGCGTGGATCCCATCTGTTTTCAGTATCCTGTCATACAAGTAGAACCCTCAAATCTCCAGTAAAAATCTTAGCAGAGCTTAAGGAGCCTAAAACTTTTATTAGCAGTTTTTATTGGCACATTAGTAGGCTTGGTGTCTGAGCTCTGCATGGGGGGGATTATGGGCTGGGTGGATGTGGTAGGGTTTGGGAAATGGGGACACAGATCTCAGGAAGTTCAGAGATGTTCTTCTCTCTATAGCAATAAACATGTAAGAAGTGTTACTTACCTTTCATTTGAGCTTTCTGAAGGTCTTTACCAGGTGAAGACTGAGGCTGCTTTCTTGTAAGTTTGGCACATAGGAAAAATGTGGTTTGAAGAGATTTGTATGAGGGTCATTTAGTGGCTTTGTTGTTGTTTTGTTTGTAGTGAGATTCAGCAAAGGTGAAGAAGGTTCTGGTGCTGTCCAATGTTTTACTGGTGAGGTCACCACTTGCTTTGGGACACAGACCATCTCATTCCATTTGACAGTGTGTCCTTGGTAAGGAGTGGGGCTAAGCCAGTCCAGCTGTGTCTTTTAACCAGTGCACATGAGCATTTCTGAACCATTTTGCTTCTAAATGTTTAATCAGGGGGTCACTGTGAACAAAGGAATATGTTGCAATAAAATCAAGGTCTTTCTCTGACACTTTTCACATATGATGAGGTTAAATATTAAATACTGCTTTATAAAGTTAACTGCTCTGAAACGTTGGTCAGAGCCCTGTGCTGTGCGTGGTGACTGTAACCAGTCATTATAAAGCGACAGGTTGAACAGTTCAGCAGGACTGGAGACACTTCCCTGAGGACTGGGCTGGGCTTTCCGTCCGTGTGTGGGAACCAGGCATCGCCCTTGGCCTGTCCAATCCCAGACAGGGAGCAGGAGCCATCTGGGAAAGGCGTGAGGGGACTGTGTGCACGAGCATTGGTGCGTTCCCTGCCAGCCCTGTGTCCCAGTAAGGAGGGAAGGGGCACTCACAGCCTTTCCTCACTGCTGTCTCACTGAGTCTCACAGCCGGGGCTGGGCATCCAGAGGGGGAGGTTTGTTTTCCACTGCTCAGTGTTCCACCTTCCTTGGAGGCTGCGGCCTTGGAAGAGCCAATCCCAGGGAGTGTCACTGCTGTGCTTGGGCTGGGGCTGCTCCTGGGGCAGGAACTGCCTCTCCCCTGGTCCATGGGGTGTTCACCTCCACTTGGAGGGCTGGTTTTGGTGAAGGGGCTGCCAAAGCATTTCTTTGCACACAGATCCAACAAAGCTCTTTTCCTGTGAGGTGCACATCACCTTTTAGAGGTGCTTTTATTTTTTCCCTAAACTCCTTTTCCACACTCCAGGCTGTTTGATGTTAACTCTGGGAGGAATTTTCCCCTTACATTATCTTTCCATGTGATTTTGATTGATCTTTCAGTAGCTTCAGTAGTAACACAACAGTGCCTTTAGTGTGCTTCTGTCTCTTGTGCAGTTTCTGGTTCAGCTTTTATGTAAACTTTGAACAAACTGTGTGTGTTGTTGAAGTCTTGAGTTTGTACTAACTGGGTTTGGGAACAGGCCTGGTGTTTTTCAAGCTGCGGGGAGCTGGCTGCAAACAGCTGCTCTCAAAGCTTTGTGTCCCACGGGGAGAGCTGGGGGAGCATCTCTGCTTTTGCAAACCCTCAAGCCGCTTTCAGAATAAGATCCCCCCAGTCTCGCAGTGTATTTATAGGCTTGTAATGTTGCTCAGGGAATGTTACAGTGTCCGCTGTGGCAGCAGTGCCGGTTTCGGGTTTCTCCAGCAGGGTAAACAGCTCTGGGCTCCGGTGGTGTGTGTGCTGCTCACAGAGCTCTGCTGATCTGTCACACTGATAGGGCTTGTTTGGGTTTTTCAGAAGCTCTACGTGTGAAAGTCTCTGAACTGTAATATAAGTCCCAGATCGTCACATCTTGATCAGTTCATTAATCGAGGCTGAGGTCTCAATGTTCTGAAAGATTCTGACATGTAGCTCTATATACACGAGGGTCCTTGCCAAGAACCATCCTGTTAAACGAGGAGGAGGCTGCACTGGGAAACCCTACCAGCTTCTGATCATCTGGTTGGCAATCAGCTCTTGGCAGTGAATGTTTTGATTCTCAGAAGGTGGCAGAAATCAAGGAAGAAGTGGAAAATTTCAAAACACTGTGCAATAAGTGAGCAGGAGTCACTTCCCTTTATATTGAAGCTGCTCTAAAAATGACCCTTGTTTCCACTCTGTATAAGAGAGCACAGCAAAGGCTTCAAAAAGGAAAACCAAACATATTAACCTGATGTGAAATCTGTAAATATAGTCCTTGCTAAGTTTACTCTTGCCAGGATGTGCTCACCTGGTGTTCTGGTGCTTGCTTTGCCACTGACACACCAAACTGGCCATGGGCAGCTCATGGGCCGTTTCTCAGCCTTTGGACTGACATTAGTGGCATTTCTTGGGAAGCTTTTTCTCTTTTCTCACTGTTTCAGTTCTGTAGTAAAGTGAGTCAGTGTTGGAGAAATGTCTGAAAACCAGGAACATGTCTAGAAATATCCTTTGATTTCTGACTGGAAATGAGAAACTGTCTAAATATTCTGCATCTTTAAATAGCCACTGGCTAAAGGACACTGCATCCTCCAGGTCTCCTTGATATTTGTACTGTTCTTTCTGTTCCCCTTTGCCCTTTTCACCCTTCCATAACTTGCATCTGGAGAAGGCCTTTCCCAGAGGTTTGGGTTTCCCTTTCTCCCACAGGTTTGGCTGAGCCTGGAGCACGAGGCTGCTCCCCTGGGCTGACTCTGGTGCTGCTGTGAGAAGCTGCCAGGGGAGATGTGAGAACACTCTCCAAACAGGAGCATTTCAGCTCTTGCTTCTCCCTGAGGAGCTGCAGGACATTCCCAGGCTGCTGCCTCGGGAGTGCCTGTGAGGCCAGTAAGGTGCTACCAGGCCCTGCAAACTTCATTTTTTAAGCAGTAATTATGTTTATAATGAAGTTAAACTTCCAAACTTTGCTTAAAATAGTGTTGAATTTATAATACAAATAAAGGAAGGCTTATAGTGCATTAGTTGGGGCAGGACTCTGCTTCTGCCTGACCTTTCCCTGTGCTGTTCCATCTCAGGAGGTGCATACCTGGGCCTGCCTACGTGAAGTCAGTGGAGATAACGTGTTCCTTGGCAGCTGCTGCAATCCCAGTTTCCCAGGGGCTAACTTTGATTTCTGTGCCTATTTTTCTGCCACTTCTTAATATATAACATTCGTGATAAAGAAGAGGTATTTGTTCCAGTACATCTGTCTTCAGGGTTGAAGTATTGTTTTGAAAAGGAGGTGGATCAAACCGTGGGGATGGTTTGGTTGGTTTAAAATGTTTGGTGTAACTTCAGCACAGAGCTCTGTCCTCTCTGTTGTGGAGTGTGGGCAGTGGAACATCCTTCCCCTTCCACACCCCTGGAGGGAGGATTTCAGGTGAGGAGGATGAGCCAGGTATCCAAGCAAATGACCTGCCCTAAATCCTGCTTTTCCAAGGAGCTCTGTCTGGGATTGGTGTCCTTGGGCTGCAGCTGGGATTAACTTGGGAGGTACAGACAGTGAGATGCTCCAGTGTGGCCTCCTCGCCAGTCCCACACATTCACTCCACGGAGGAATGTTTTGGTTTCTCTCCCCTGCCTCTTTGCTCCAGCACACAATGCATAGAATCTGATTCTCTGAATGAACCTTTGTTTGGGGAAATACTGTTAGTTTTGGCTCTGGGAGAGCTGAGCTGACATGCCCAACTCGGAGATTAAAAAACAAACTCAAACCACGCCTTCCACAAAAAGTGCTGGGGAGAAGCCAGAAAGTTCCTTTTCTGTGTTGCTGAGAAAGCTAATCTATTTAGCTACTGGACTATCAGATTCTTTTGCTATTGCTTAAATTAAGAGCCTCATTACTATTGCCTGTAATAAAAGGAAAATTCTTGCTCTACTTCAAAAAATTGTGTGATCATGTACAGGAAGGAACTGGGGGGAGGCACAGGGGAAGTGGGTTTTACCAGGGGTTAACAAGGCAAAAAAGAGGTGTTTGAGCACAAGGACTCTGTTACCAAAACAGGGAAACACAACACGTTTATGTAGCTTGTTCCTGTGAACTGAATTTACAGACTTCAGCTTTGAAAACAAAACAATTTGTTCACAACCACAGTACAGCAGAGCCCAGTGGTGTGTGGGAGAGGTGATTCCTGCAGGTCTGCAGCAGCTGCTTCCCAGGCTGGGAACACAAACCTGGGCAGCAGGGACAGGCCTGTGGAATCTGAGCCACAGCTCAGAGAGGTTCTTGTTTAAATTCCATGTGCACATCTTGGCCAGGTGCTCTCTGAGGGCGAAAAAAGAAGTAACACCTCCTGAACCGCAGAGCCAGCTGTAGGTTTTCCTTGTTCCTGCAGCCACAAGGGAAAGATGAGAGGCTGGAAATGAGGGGTTTGTGTGCAGAGCACAGTGGAAGTCAGAAAGATCCACGTCCCTCCTCCAGTGCTGTCACTCACACACTTCATAGCCACGGGCAAGCAATTCACTGTTTCCTTATTTTTCAGCATTTCATCCCTCACAGGGTATTTTAAAGAGCTCTTACTTTGTGCAGTATTGAGTTCCCTACAACCCCAAGATCACTTGCCAGCTGAAAGTCCTGCTCAGCAACATTTATTCATCATGGTGTGGAGAATGAACTTCAATTTTTCTGAGTGGGAAAAGGGGATTTTTCAGGCTGGTGTCTACAGCAAAGTCTTCCCTGTTGCCTTCTGTTAGAAAAGGATTTAAATGTGTTGTGGGGCTGTTGGGACAGTTTCTCAGGGAGATAAAAAATGGGGAGCTGCAGGTTGAACCAGAAACAGTTTCATGAAGCATTTGAGCTGTATAAAAACCATAATGAAGCAATTCAGCTGTATAAAAACCATAAGTTCTACCATACTATACTGTATAGTTTCCATGTAATCAACATGTATTCAAACCACCTGTTAAGCCAACCAGACCAGCCTTCTGAGATTGGCTTGTTTTGGGTAGAATTATCTTAATATTTCAATGTCTCCTTCTCTGCTTCTTCAGTGCTCTGTGTAGAAATCAATTTCTTGAAATATTAATGTTTCTTAAGCCTAATTAGTCATGAAAACCCCCCAAATTCTTCTGGGTTTGCACACAAGTAAATGTCCCTTCTGCCCCAATCCAGAGGGTGCCGCTGTCATGTGGGTTTATGCTGCCTGAAGTCCATGTTAAAATGCTCTGATTAAGGGAGGAGAACGGGGGATTCTTCTGCTGTGAGTCATCTCTTATCAAAGCCTGATCATGCTGCTGCTCAAGTCGGAAGGAGTTTTTCATTGTGGTTATTAATTGGATGTTTTTTCAGTGCTGTGAGAGCTACTGGTTTAAATTTGAAGTTGTAAATGGCATCTCGTGTGCCCTGTGCCTGTCATTGAGAAAGAAGGTCACCTGTTTGTCTGGTCCCTACTGAGTCAAAACCACAGCTGAGATATCCTTCAAGGTTGTTCATTAGCTGGGTGTCACTAATACAGAACAAATGATGAGGTTCTCAGAGGCAAAACCTTTGCATGTAAATGGATATTACCAGGGTGGAATCTGTTTTGTACTGTTAGAATACACACCTTCTCCTAATTACATGGCAGTTGACTGAAGAAAAACTTAAAAATAAAACATATTGAAGGGAATCAGGTCACACTCTCACAACGGACATCTGTTTCTTGCACTTTGCTGCAAATGTTGTGATGTTTGGAGGTTTGTAATTGTTTTTAAAACACAGCTGCTTTCACTGGAGTTTTAGAAAAGGGGAGAGTTGTGTTGCTGTGACAGATCAGTGCTGAGTTATGTGCCTGCCTGCTTGGATCTCAGTTGGCTCAGGTAGTTCCAGAGCTGGGAAAAAGTGCCTAAAACACTTGGGAATGTCCTCCAGCCTCTCTGGGTGTACCCAGGACCTGCAGGTGAAAGCCTGGGGTGTCTGCAGCTTCTCTTCGGGCAGCCCTGGGGCTCCTTCGGAGCAGTCAGGGCCTCTGTGTCCAGGGGAATTCCAGCTCTGCTGGCTGTTCAGCTGGGGTGTTTTTAGCTGGTTTGCTGGGATCAAATCTCTTGAGGACATTTGGTCTCAGGAGGAGGAGGTTTCTTCATGGGAGACTGAGCTGAGCCGCAGGAATGCATTGCATGTCATCCACCAGATGGTTTTCAGCTGCTTTGATTTGCTCTGTGTGTGATAGTGAGGAAAATATGAGTGTCACCTTTTCCTCCAGCATTGTTTGCACCAGCTGTGCCTCTGGCAGGGGCAGCCAGAGCTGGTCCCCTCTGTGCTCCTCTGCCTGGGCAGCACCAGCGCCCCCAGGCCATGCCACGGGCTGTGGGTGCTGCTGTGCCAGCCTGTGCCGGGCACTGCTGGCTCCAGCTCTCCCTTGGGAAGTTCTCCTGCTCCCCTCCTTGGAACCAGCAGCCCTGCAGAGCTGCAGCAGCCCCTGTGGAGAGGGCCAGGACCTCGGGTGGCATTTGCTCTCCTCACAGGTACACGGTGACATCCACGTGCTGGGCAGGTGACTCCACGTTTCTTGCAGGAGTTGGTGTGGTCTTACAGAGCTGGCAGGAGGCTCTCCAGTTGTTTGGGTTTTTCCTTGTTGTTTTGCTGCTTCAAAATCTGAAGGCTGGTTTCAGTTAGGCAGCTGCTCTCAGTCACAGTGGTGTTCAAAGTAATTGACTTTCCATTGACTTTGGAATTTGGAATAGTGTCTAAACATTGTTGTCAGCTTCATGCTGATTCCTCTGCACTGAGGCCCAAGTCGTTTCACTTATGACCTCAAGCTGGACTTGTGTTTTGCTCCCATGGGAACTAAAAATAATAATTATTTTAAGAATAGGTTCTTAATCACTTCCTTCTTTTGATGCACTACTTTTGTTTAGCATTTTGTAAGACCGTAATAGAAAATATTTTAAACTATTTGTGTTTTAGTTCCAGTTTTAATTAGCTCTTTGAAGATGCAAGGAGTGTACAAGACTTGATTACAGTTCCTCTTAGTCTTTTTATAGAGAAGCATTTGCTGTTGTTATTCTGAGTGCAGATTATTAGAGTTTTGCTGCTTTGGCAGACTGTGGAGTCACACAGAGCTCTGAAGAGATGAACATTAAGATGACAGATTTCTTAGCTGAAGGCATGTGGGCACTTTGTCAGTGTTGGTGATACATCACCAGTTAATCTCCTGAACTATTAATGTAGAGAGGAGAAGGAGGAAAAGATGGGCTTTAGTCTGGGTTTAAAAGGAAAGATAAGACAAGGTGTGCAGTGATTCTGAGCCAGAGCTGGCTGTGCAGTGAACACTGAAGGTGATGGACAGTCTGCAGTGATAGGGGAATTATTAAGCAGTTGGAGATCTGCCCTGACTCACAGCAGCTGGAGGACAGGGAGATTAATACTTGATTTGAGGGTCTTTCTGTAAACTAAGTCTGGAAACTTAGAAGTGGGGCATGTGTGCTGGGGCACTGTGTGTTCAGGTGCATCTCTGCAGTGCCTCTGCAGCCCCTGGCAGAAATCACTGCCCACTGTCCAGGTGGGTGCTCAGTGATCCCTTCTGAGAGGGCACAATGTTTGGAGGTGACTGTTCCTGCCACTCCCTTGTGTCCCTTCCACTGCAGGTGTCCATAACCTCTTGCCCTGATGCTCGTGGTGTGCCAAGATAAACCTGTTTCCTTTGTCTAGGAAGAGGTGAAGCTAAATCCACAAAAAGCAAGAGGAAAACCTGGGATAGACACAATTCCTATACTTTAATCCCTGGTTTGACATTTACTATGTTATGAATGTTTCCTACTTCCCCTGCTCTGTCAGTCCTATGGATTGATGATTCATAGAGGTGTGTTTTGAGGGCTGGGTGGTTTGTGTTTATACAGTGCTTACTGGAATCCCTGTTGCTTCTTCCATTTTCCTTCCATCTCCCAAGATCATTTCTCCTTCCAGCCATGTCTTTCCTTGGAGACAAGTTATATTTCTAGGCTGTTGGTGTTCCTTTGTGCCCAGCTGTGTTTGCCAGCATTGGGTTTTGGTTTTTCTTGGGCAGAACTGGCATTTCATTCTTACCAGCCTGGCTGGAAAATCAAATGGAACTGTAGAAATGAACTTCAAAAAGTCCAAGCCACAACTATATGTGACCAAACAAAGCAAAAAGCTCTAGGCCAGGTTTTGGGCTGAATTTTGAGTAACCTTGTTTTCAGTTGATGGAAGCTCAGAGGTGGGGACTTGAAAAGGTGGGATAATGGCATGGAGAAAAGAGTGGGTGAAATGCATTTCATTCCTTCTGAAAATACTTGTGAGACCAGTTGTGACAGTTCTTAGTTCTCATGGATGAGAACATGAAGGAGTCTTTGAAAAGTGGATTCACCTCTCTTGGCTCTGTGAGACATGGACAGCACATGGCAAAAGTTGTCACTGGCCATGTATGACTTGTTGCAGTGTTTTCTCCTGACAGTTCGGCAGTTTTAGGGAGGTGCACGGCCTTGAGAGGAGAGAAAAACTGAAAGCAGAATGATTTGTTGTCTGTTTCGTTTCAGTGGCAGGTTGGTTTCACCAAAATGGAAAAATTTTAAGGGATTGAAACTTCAGTGGAGAGATAAAATCCGTCTCAATAACGCCATCTGGAGGGCCTGGTACATGCAGTGTAAGTGCCGGGCCGGGGCTCCCCTGGGGCAGGGGTGGCAGCAGGAGGGGGACAGTGGGACATCCCAGCATTCTGCCCAAGGCTGGTGTCGGGGAGGCAGTGCCATCCCACCGGGGCTCTCTTGCAGGGTGTGACTTAACCCTGAGATCAGCTCAGTTGGTTAAAACCTGGTTGTAATAATGCCAAGGTCATGGGTTCAGTCCCTGTGTGGGCCATTGACTGAAGAGTTGGACTCGATGGTCCTTGTGGGTCCTTCCAGCTCAGAGCAGTCTGTGATTCTAAATCTGCTGGGCACAGACTGAGGTCTGCCCGTGCCCAGTTTGGGGAAGGAGTCCTGGCTGGGCTCCCTTTCACACCTTGCCACTGAAGTGCCAGAGTGCCAGATGCTGCACATGCTGAGTGTTTGGGCTCTTGTTTCAGACCTGGAGAAGCGCAAGAACCCCGTGTGCCACTTCGTGACTCCACTGGACGGCTCCGTGGACGTGGACGAGCACCGGCGGCCAGAGGTGGGTGACACCTGGGGGACAGCCTTGTCTGCAACGAGGGTTCCTGCTCTGCCACGAGGGAGGGCAGCACAGCAGAGCTTTGCTCTGGTTTTATTGAGAAGGAACCATTACAAGCAGTCTGAACCTGTTTTGTTGTAGGTTTATCACATTAAGGTGATCAAGGTGCAACCAGAAGGACATTTGTTATCTGTGTGACTTAAGTCAATATTCTAGTTTAATGAATCAGAAGTCATAGAAGTGCCATTTGAATAGTTAAGATTTTGGCAGCCATTTCTGTCTTGTGACTGAGTTACAATTGTTTTCAGGACTGAATCTGAGTGCCCCTGTGAGAGTTCTCTGTATTTTATGTAACTGGCGAGGTGTGGTCTCAGGGCAACAAGCAATTTCTTTTTCTGTCTCAGGATAACCTCACAGAAAGAGCAAATATGAGCTTCTGTTCTTTCAGTTTTGTGCTCTTGTAAACATAAATGAAAACTAACATCTGCCCTCTGGCTCCTTGCAGAAAACCAGTGAGGCCCTTGATGAGGCAATATGTGACTCTGTACTGCATAACTCTAGAATAATTTGTAACTCAGAGGAGTTCCTGATGAGTGTGTGGAACTGTCTCAGGTTTTCCAAAGAACAGTGTTGATGTTTGTGTTGAAAGTGACCCTCGAACACAAAGTTAAGGCTCTCATTAGTCTGCTCTCCCAGCTCCCACAGTGCTCTGTGACACACCAAAGACCCATCTTGTGTGATCCTTTTGTTGCCATCTGTGTGTGGCCAGCAGGGTCACACTCCTCCCTGAGCTGGACATCAGATTTCTATTGCTTTGTGTCATTTCTAGCAGCTTTTGCTTGTGTGTGTGTGTGTCTGTGCATGTAACCTTGTGACATTCACAGGATATTCTGTGCTTTATATGTTACATTTCAGTAGATTAATTTTAAAGGAATTTTTTTTGCCATTTCTTAGCTATTGGCTCTGGTTGAGCTGCTGAGGGAGATGCTGACAGTGCAGTCAGACCTCATCTTGTGTTTGGTTTCTGTGGGAAGGATGGGGTTAGTACTGCCAGATTTGCTCTGTGGTAGCTGCACTCTGGACCACTGTGGGCTGCTGATACATGGGCTCAAACAGAATTAGCATGCTTTCTTTTGCATTTTTTATGCCTGAATATTTGCTTGGAAACATAGTGAACATTCAGCCCTTCCGTGACTCTGTGTAATTCCTGGTATGTGTTTGTGTTCTCAGGCCATTGCGACAGAAGGGAAGTACTGGAAGCGGAGAATTGAAATAGTCATCAGGGAATACCACAAGTGGAGAACATACTTCAAGAAAAGGGTCTGTTGGTTCACTTGAGCTTGAGCAGTTGCTTTTTGAGTTTTTCTATCAGTTTTTCTGCCATGCAAGAGCACTTAAACCAGCTGATAAGCTGGTACAGACATGCTCATCTGATTAGTTCCACTTAACTAAAAATTATTGTGCTGGGACTGATTGTGCATGATTGAGTCTTAAAAGTTTTGCAAAATCAGGTCTTCTACTGGCACATACAGGACCTATTCTGACTTTACCATCTGTTCTGTTCTCCTTTTGCAGTTACAGAAACATAAAGATGAAGATCTTTCAAGTTTGGTCAGGGTAGGTAATGGCATTTGTGCTTGTAGAACCCGCAGCAGATCACAAAGCTGTAACGTGCAGTAACTTGCTTTGATTAAAATCTGTGACAAGCATCTTGCTTCAGCCTTAATTAAGGATAGACACCTTCATGTTCTCTGCCTTAGAGAGCAGTGTAAGATTTGTAGTTTAAATTGGATGGAGGAGAGGGTGAATGGAAAGTGCTGTGACAGAAGAAATGAGAACCAGTGTTGCGTGCCCAGAGAGATGAATCTCTTTGAGGGCTGGCACATGATTCCATCTTGTTCCTGAGCTGTAGCTGGCACTGCTGCCTGGCCTGTGTAACTGCATCTGGGAGGATGTGTGAGCTGCATGCTGCAGATCTTCCTGTGGTGCCTGCAGCTCAGGCAGATGTTGTGCCAGGATCCTAAAAAAAGGAACAGAGCTATCACCATTTAATATGTCCCCTCAAGCCATCACAGCTACTTTGGGCATATAAACTGCAGATCAGAAGTACTGTTGTATTTTTTGTTTTGCAAGGCAATGCAGTTTAGCTCAGCCTTTAATGAGGGATGGGTAAGCCAAGTCACATTATATTGTATTTTTCACAGGCTAAAAGTGCCCACAGGAATATCAGCACACCTTCTGCAAAGTCAGAGTACAATCACACTTCATTACATTTCCCACTAGACAGGAGTTGCTTGCTTTGAGTTCTTGCTGTTCATGCTATTTTTACTCTTTATCCAAACCAAGGGATTGTTAAACTGTAGGCACAAAAATACATGTGTAATGAATCAAACAGGAAAGTGTTGATGAAGTTGTATTGTCTTATGTCCTCATAGTCAACATTTGGGTTTTGGCCAAAAAGCTTTCCCAGAGTGTTGTGGTATTTATTCTGTGTAAGTTTTCTGTTGGTGCTCAAACCAGTGAGCTGAAGTTGTTGGTGTATGAGAAGCACCACTGCTCTGTTTCAGTCCATTTGATGACTCCTCAAAGAGAGGCTTTTCCCTCTAAAAACGTGAACAATGAGGGCTGTTTTTCTGGATGTGCACCAGGCTGCCTTGGCATTGTCTGGGCAGCCTGACCTGTGTCCCTTTGCTGTGGCAGGACGATGACGTGGTTCTGTGGCAGAAGAGGAGGTATGGCAGGGACACGCCGGTGCCCATGGAGGAGGGCAGCCTGCTGGACGCAGACATGCTCATGTCCGAGTTCACCGACACGCTCTTCTCCACGCTGTCCTCGCACCAGCTGGTCTCCTGGCCCAACTCCAGGGACATAGGTAGTGTTGGCTCTGGCTGTGGGGCAGTGGGAACCTCTGGGCAAAGTCTGGTTTGTTGCTTTGCTGCTCTTGTAGTCTTGCCTAAGAAATCTGACTTGTATTGCTGATGCAGATAAAATCAGACATTGTAGCTGTCTTGGGCTTTATAGGTTACGGAATCCCAGTTACTCATTTAAATTCAATTTCTGTCTTAGCTTCTTGTGTGCTGCTCCCAGCTTTGCCCTCTGATGTTGTTGTGAATAACCTATAATGAGCAGTATTTACCTTTATCAGTGGTGAAGGCATTGCTATTTATCTCAAAGCATAGTTATGGGTGTATTTTTGAGGGCGTGCCTGTCTATTTTAGTTTGCTTTTGCCCCTTAGAACATTCTAAGTGCAAGTTCCATCTGTAAAAACAATGCCAAGAGCTGTGCAGTTCTGTCTGGAGGCTCTGCCTGCCTGACACTGTGCACCATCCTTGCTGCAGGGACGTCTGAGCAGCTCCAGAGCAACTGTGGTTTACATGAGTTGTACTCAAGACAAAAGAAATGCACAATGATTTACTTTAAAATACCAAACTGTGAGCTGTGTTGGTTCAGGTTGTGCTTCCCAGCAAGCTTGTGTTGTGCAGTAGGGGCAGGACAGGAGGTTTGGGAGCAGAACACATCCAAGCTTGGCAATCCCCAGTTGTTAGTTAGAGCCTTCAGGTCTCACCTCTTCCATTTTAGTAGTTGAAAGTTTCATTCCCCTGTGGTTTTGATTTCAAAAGTGTGCTGTAGTCCTGAAGAGAAGCAGATGCTGAGTTCATTTCAGCAGTGGTTGTTCTGTAACATCTTGGCCTGGCTGTGGAGTGTGCTCATGTTTTAGCCAAATGTTTTATTCCTACTGTTGTTCCTATGTGAGTGATGTGAAGCTAATCCAGTCTGTCTCCTGAATTTTGCAGGACACTTAGGAAATGCTGACATGATCCAACCAGGGCTTATTCCTCTCCAGCCAAATTTTGATTTTATGGATACTTTTGAGCCTTTTCAGGGTAAGAATAATAGAGTCAATTAATTTCTTTAAAATTGCAGTGATTGGTGAACTGGTTTTTAAAATAAGATTAGATGTTGCAGCTATGTAAGGTTTTCCCAATTAACATTTCTTAGTGATGAAGAGATTTAATATTCTGTTTGCCTTCGAACATTTTATGGTACTATCAAGAGTTCCATATGACACTGAACTGCTGCTGACAGCTTTGATGGTTATGGATCTTCATGAAAGTCAAATGTCACATCTGTTTTCTGGCCCTGCATCACATAATGAGCTTTGTGGGACTGCACTGAGGATCAGCTCTTGGCTGGTGTGTAGGGGAACCTTAAACAGAGCACTAATTTTGGTGTTGTCCCAGCCTGCATGGAAGCTGAAGTGTGCCCTGCAGAGATCAGTTCCTCTGGGAAACAACAGTTCATTGCTTAGTCAACAGCAGTTGTATGAAGCAAAAAATTTCATTATTTGCTGAAGAATACTGATATTCATGTGAATTCTGGGATTTCGAGTATGAAAGGTGGAAAATTAATAGGTGACCTTTGGTATTTCAGAATTATTCACACCCAGTCGCTCCAGTAATTACTTCCCTTCAGTGTCTGCTGCCAGCTCAGCCACAACAGACAGCAGCAGCCACTCCTCCCAGGTAAGAGAGGCTATTGGTGTTCAAGGCAGGACACTCTGCCCTGAGCCATGTCCCCCTCGTGTGTGACAGCACTGTTTCTCCTCCCTGCCAGTCTCCTGGGTCGTTGCCCAGCGCCCTCCCAGCAGGGAACATCAGCGACGAACTGATCGCCTCGCCCGTGGCCTCTCCCGTCCTGCCCGACGTGGGCACTGACCAGTGTGGCAGCATCAGGAGTGGGGGGTCTTTCATCCAGCCGCCGGATTTCCCTGCAGACTCTTCTCTCAGCGAGCCACAAACGTTCCTGCCCGTGTTCCAGCCGCCCCTGCCTCTGCTGCAGCCTGCTGCCCCCCAGCCCCAGCCCGCGCTGCCCGCCGTGCCCCTGAGCTCCAGCCTGAGCTCTGCCCCCGCCGCCTTTGCCACGCCGGACGCGCCCAAGTTCGGGCTGTGCGAGCCCACGGTCACCACGCACACGGCCTCTGCCACGCTCACCCACAACGCCCCTGCCACCACCTTCAGCCAGAGCCAGAGCCAGAGCCTGGGCCTGGGCCTGGCCACACCACGGCCGGCGCTGCCTGTGCCGTGTAACTTGGCCTTCCAGACCACCGTGGTGCAGGGGCAGCCCCGGCCCCACCTCCAGTCCCAGCTGACATTTGCACTCCCCAAAGCTCCACCTCGGGCCAGCGCTGGGACAAGGCCCAAACAGTCACCAAAAATAGTGCCTGCTCCGAAGCCTGAAACAGTGTCCTTATTGGTAAAGAATGCCTTCATCACCCCAGGTGAGCAGCGCTGGGGGGTGGTGGGTTTCTCTTCTAAGTGGGACTTGCAGGAGGGAGAGACCTTGCTTTATGTAATAAGTAAAAATACAGCTCCCTGAGGGTGTCCATGGAACTCCTGCGTGCACTGGGGTGTGGCCATACTGTTCAGTGCAATGCTCTGGGCTGCTGTGAGGACTGGGAGCACTTTGGTTGTGAGTGTGAAAAGCCAAGCTGCAAAAGGGGTCTCTCCTTGTAACATTTGTGCTGGGCTGTGTAGCTCCATCAGCATGTGGGCTCTGTGCTCCTGCTCCAGGTTTGTGTGCAGTGCTGTGGTGGTGAACTCTGCCCCGTGGAGATTCAGCCACAGTGGAGCAGGAGATGGTGGGAACAGAGTGTTATTCTCCCCTAGGAGAGGTCGGGTCTCCTCAGGGAGCTGGAGGTCTTTGTCTAGAGCAGTTTATAGAAGCTTGAGATGCCATCAGGAGCACGTGGGTTTCAGGTCAGAGTATGAGCACCTGCTGGTGTGCTGGGACCTCCACACTGGCTGGGATTTGGAGCCATTGGCTAAGAATAGCAAGAGGGAGTCTTGCTTGTGGTGGTTCTTGTGGGAAAGCTCAAGGCTAGAGCAGGACAGACAGCATGCCTTTTGTTGGGATTATTGCAGGCTGTTTTTAGACTTGTGCTGGCTGGGGGCCAAGTGACTTCAGCCACTTGAAATGAGCAACAATAATTCAAGAAAAACACTGCCTGGAGCAGTATTGTTAAACAGGCTTTACTAGGGAGTAGGTGTGTCTGCCAGGGCCTAATAGGGAGCCTACCCACCAAAAAAAAAACCACTCCAGGAGAACAGATCCAAGGGTCTAATTCTGACATGCCACTGGGGTCAAGTTGGTCCATGATTAATAGTACCAGGGTGTTAATGGCACTGCTCCTATCTGTGGTATGTTATAAAGCAAGTCTGTGTACCTGCAGCAGTCAAGACATGCATTTCTCATCTAGTAAGGCCTTGTAGGCAACTCATTTTCAGAAAGCCTTTGCTTCTGGTTTTCTTAGTGCTTCCTGGGTTGTTTCTCACCCCATGTATCACTTCCCCAATGCTTCACCATTTGCTTCTAGGCCACCACAACCAATGACTTTGTTTCTCATCTAGATTTAGTTACTGCTGTTTCTCATCCTGGGTACTGGCATGTTTAGGGGTCATAGTGCTCCTAAAGTTCTGGGACACCAAGCTCTGGGGACAAATCCAAGACTTATATAAAGACTAGAGCTTTATTTTTGGTCATAGAATAAACATCAGTACTCGTAACTGAGGCATTTATGCCTGTCACTTGTGTTCAGGACAAACAGATCATCTCCAGACTATAAAGCAAATATCTTGTGTTAAAGGGGTGTATGACATCTATTGCCCTGTGTACAAGGACTCACAAATCTGTACAGATTGTCCCATCAGGTGCAAGACTTCACATGGGGAAGAAGTCTGCTATCTCAGCTTCAGGATAAATGTGCTGATTTTGAGAGGAAAGTCTGCAAAAGATGCATGTGTAGGACAGAAACATGAAATGTAAAGTGACATCTAAATATTGTTGCTGATTGTTACAGTTCCCCCAGTGTGGAAGTCAGGAATGCCAAGCCTGTGCAACAGCATTAATGCAGTGCTAAGAGCAGGCTCTTGAGCTCAATAGAGATGCCGTAAGTCCAGTGAACAGTGGAAGGGTTGTGATTCCAGTGTTAGATGTGGGAATACTCAAAGAATGAGCTCCCTGTGTCACAGTGACAGAGCTCTGCACGCAGTAGACCCACACAGGGGCTGGCACAAGGTCTGTGCAGTCCACAGCCCTCCCTGGGAAAGGATGTGCAGAGACTTCCCAACACAGTCACAGGTGACCAGTCAGGGAGGGGACATGAGAGAATCCTGCACTGTCTCCCTGCCCTGCTGTGTGTGTCCTTCAGAATCCTGCAGGGGCTGAGCTGTGGGGACACTTCTCATGCATCAGGACTTTATTAGTCCAAAGGAGAGCTGAAGCCAATACAGGCAAGAATGAAAGTGAGTAAGTTTGGATCAGTTTTCTCCAAAAGCAGATAGAAGCTCTGTCTTTGCCTGATTCTTCCCGTAGTAACAGTGTAGGAGGGTCAGTTGTGTTCTCTCCAGATTCTGGGCAAGAACCATGTCAGCACTAATGCCATGTTAATAGCTGCACATCTGCCTTGGTTAAAAGGAGATCTTCACAGATTTGTGTGGAGACACTTGATGCTCTTCAGAATTACCTTGAGCTGTCTCAGCACTGCAGGGATACTGGTTCTTTAACCTGTTTTCTGGAATTTTTCGTGCTGATTGCCAGTCATACTTGTTTGTCTTGTGCTTGTGCATCATCTGGAACAGCTGTAAAACCAGATAGTGGTTGAAGTGGTGAGGAAAAGGATTTAATATATCTACAAGGAGGCGTGAAATACTGAATGATTGACCCTTCCTGGTGAGCAGAAGAAGGATGGATGTGAGAGGTGAAGATGATCCTCTCTGACAGCATGAAGACACTTTGCAGCTCCCTGAATTACTATGTACCTCTGTAAATTCACCCTGAAACAGTGATGCTAAAAACCTCAGAAAAAACTGCTGTGTTGGAATCCTCTGAACTGGATTATTGGAAAACTGGTGCCATTTTGCACTGCAATGAAATAGCCCCAAAGAGGTGCTCATTAATCCATCCCCCTGTTTAACAACAAGTTATTTCATACAAAATAACCTCCAGCTTTTTTTTTTTTTTTTTTTTTTTTTTTTTTTTTTTTTTTGGTCTCATTAACTATTCTAACTGAATTTGTTCTTCAGCTGCCTTTCAGGGACAGTCCAGAGCTGTGATTGTAACTCCAGCACCTTTAAAAAGAGAGGGGATTTTGACGCCAGCCACGTCTCAGTCTAATGTTGCAATTGCACCAGCTGGAATTGTCAGAGTAAGGAGAAGAACAAAAAAATAATCTATTTGTTTTCTAGGCCTGTTATTTACAAGTAGTGAGAGCCATAATATGCTCAGGAGGGTAACAAGTCCTCTAAGTGACCTGTTACCCAGTGTATCCATTTGTGCATTCAGCATTAAGGTTGCTTATTTTTAATTTAGTTACTTTATGGGCCTGGAAGCACTTTATAGTCTTCACAGACTGTCTCACACAACAATAAGATTCCAAGGAGGGCTGTGTACACAGTGCTGTGGATGGGGATGGTTTGTGCTTTAGGCTGGAGGGAGCCCAGGAATGTCACCTTTCCACTGACATATTGGAAAGCATGCCTTGAGTGGGTTTCCCCAATATGTTGTGTGCAGGAAGATGGAAATAGATTTTAGTATATTATGCTGTTGATGTGTTTTCATACTGCTTTAAGTTATGAAAGGAAATTGGTCTCCTGCCAGAAGGCTGACTTTGGTGCCTGCCAATTCCTTATATATTAGCCCTTGTTTCTTGTCATCAGATTGTTAATGATGTATTAATTTGCTACTTTAGTGAAAGGCAAGGTAACAAATCTCTCTCTCTTTCTCTTTCTTAATTTCTCTCTCTGTCCCCACTTTCTCCTTTCTCTCATCCCTTCTCCCTGTGCCCCTCACTGCCCTGCTCTCCCTGTGTCTCTGTGCTGTTCCTGTGCTGTTCCCAGGCTCCCGGGGTGACGGAGTTCCGTAGTAACATTCTGGTTGGTCCAGCACAGCGAGCACCAAGTAGTCAACAAAGCCAGTCCACAGTCTCACATCTCTTCTCTCCTAGTGTAGTCCAGGATGTGTTGGTGAAAGGAGAGCACATCCCTTCCCACAGTTGCAGTTCACAAGTTCCCTCACCTACACCCAGTAAGTTAGAAAGCTCTAAGCATTCTCTCTCCCCTGCACATCTAAGTGTGTTTCTCTTGGGTAGGCAGGGTGTAAATGGCCCATGACGATCCCTAGATAATAATCCCTTCTACCCTGCAGCTTCAGTTGCATCCAGCTGTTTGCATTTTTGTCTTAAATGACTGTGCAGTGTTCCCACAAACTGTGATTTTGTGCTTCCTGTGATTTTGTGCTCCTTTCTACAAGGATGTGCTGTTGTAGTCACCAAGAAATCAAACCCATTGAAAGGTATCTGTGTAGGGAGTGCTGAATAGGTTTGTTCAGTGTCATAACTAGTTCTGACGGGAGGACCTCGGACACAGTAGGTAAGTGCAAAGGTCCTTCTGCATGTGCACTGGTGGAGCAGTGTCTGGGTTGGTTTTGATGGTAAATGGCTTGTAAGTGTCACCATAATGTCCCAGGCCATTGGAGTCAAAAGGAGGAGTCCAGCAGCACAATGGAATCACAACCTACATGTCCAACATGCCTGTGCTCAAGTATGTGTGTGTGAAAGGAGTATTGCATCTTGCTATGCAGGGTGTCTTATGCTTGTGCCATGAAATTCTAAGCTTTCCCAACAATCTTGATGTTTTCTAGCATGTGGTTGCTGCATCAAACAGTATAATTTGGTTGCTGTCTGCATTTTGGTTCATTTCTGAGTAGAAACTTCTCAGCAGTTCCATTTGCTATGGAAAGGTTGTTGATGTGACCTGTGTTTCTTCCTTTATGAAGGCCGGGACTGCCAGAATTCGGGCCAAGCCTCCCCTTGCACCTCTGAGCAGAGCCCCAGCCCACAGTCTCCTCAGAACAGCTGCTCAGGAAAGCCTGCCACTGACCCAGCTATGGCTGCATTAAAGGTGTGTGTCCTTCCCCTTGTGGGGCTTCTCTCCTTTGCCTTTGTAGCTGTTTTTCTGAGCATGGACTAGAGAAGGTTGTGCTCCAGGACAGGAGCAATTGGTATGTTGGGCTTAGCTTGCTGCTGCATCTGTGCTGCTCTGTTCAATTCAAACTGTCAGTCCTTAATAATTGCTCTGCTCCTCAGGGATGTGTCACCAGAGGGGCCAGGCTTAGCTGTACCTCTGCAGGTCCTTATGGTCATGACAGCAGCTCCTGCTGTGGCTCACAGGAGTGTTGTGACAGGTCTCAGTTTACTTGGTCAAAGCTTTCAGGCTTAGTGTTCTAAACCATGGCTTTTTGCCATTGTTCTGTTGGGGCTCTTCAGTCTGCAGGGCTCTGGCCATCGCTGGAGGGGAAGTTCTTGACCTGCTGAGTTACTTACATGTCTCCAGTGATGCTTTGCTGCTCCACAGAGAAGCAGCTCCACAGACTCTACGAGTTCCACCTGTAAAACCCTTGGAGAATTGCTGGGGTAAGAACTCGGCGGTCTAGAGATAGCACCTCAGAGATAGCTGGTTGTACCTCACACACAAGCTGACCTGGTCAGAGCACTTTCTGTGATGGGATGAGAAACTTATCCACAAAAAACCAATGCAGAACAATCAGCTGTAACCCTCTCATTCATTCTGTTGTGAAAGGGAGTGTTACTTAAGCGTTTTGCAAGTGCCAACCCCCGTCTGGCTTCTCTGGCTCTGTGAGTTGATGTCAGCTCAATTACTCCCAGGGCAGAAAGGTAAGTTTAACACCTGCAGCCTGTGATTGCACCCAGTTCCAGTTCTGTTGCAGAGGAGAATCAGAACTGGCCCTTGCTGACCTTGCTGCAAGTTACTCAGGAGCGTTTGCAGTGATTTGCTTGGCATGAATGCTCACAACCAGGAGTTGCAGCCTGTTCTTGCTGCTAGAGAGCAGTTACTGAAGGAACAGATTATCAGGGCTGGCTGGTGGTGGGAAATGGATCACCAGATGGAGGAGTGTTCTTAAAAGTAAGAATTCTACAATGAAATTGGCTTTATAGCCATGTAAACTCACCTGCTCTGACAGGAACTGCTTTGGATGTGTATTGGTAGTAATCTTTTGTAAGGCAAGAGAGAAGCACTGGTATTTGCCAGAGGTTTGTTCTTTTGTGCCTCTGCATTGTTGGGTAGATTCCACAGTTCTGCATTGCTAGGTATCATTGTTATTTCAGTTTGACAAAGCACAGAGGGCACCGAAAATGGCAGTTTTGCTTCTGAACCTGCATTTTCTGTGGTTTTGGGCAGCCACTCTGCTGCCTTATTACACTGTTTTCCTCCCTTACAAAGTGGGGTGATGGTGAGCTCACACAGGAACGCCTCGCTCTGCCAGGAGTGCATTCCCAAAGGGCAGACTCTGTTAAAGCAGTTTCTTCAGCCCAGGTTTCCTGCAGCAGAGTCCCAGGCATCTGATTTCAGGGGAAAACAGGCACTGAGTGGTGCAGCAACAGGAACAACTTGGGCTGGTGCAGAGGAACCCAGAACAAAGAACTCCCCAGGGCTGTTGTACCATTGCGGCCCCTGCACGTGATCCTCACCCTCCTGGCAGTCGCCTCTCACTTCAGGGGTGCTGTTTGCTCTGGAGCCGTTTTGTTCCTCACTGGATTCTTTCTCAGTCTCCAGGCTGTGGATGGCAGTTTTGTCCTGCCGTGACTGTCCCACAGGGTGGTTGGTGGCTCCTTGCTGCTCCAGCCCCAGCTGAGCTGAGCAGAGGCCACAGGGCGGCAGTGTGGGCCTGACTTTGAGGAGAATCCGTGGCTGCTGCTTTGTCCTGCTGCACAAAGAGCTCAAAGGGCAATCCCGGTGCTGGAGCAGAAACTAAATCTCCTTTATAGCTTGGGAAGTTTTTTAATCTTCTGGGTACCAATGTATAGACTCCACTTCCTCTGCCTTGAGAGCTTCTGTCAGTGGTTTATTTACCAGGACCAAGGAGCTGCAGGATCCTTCTGTGCCTAAAAAATCCTCCCAGTCCTTTTCTTTGTTACTGGTTGAGATATTTGTATTACAGCCTGGACCCGTTCTGGGTCTGCTGTCTTTCGGGCTTTGTTAATATAAATCCTAAGTATTTTGCTTCCTGACAACACAGTTGGAGCATAGAAAGAGGCACAAAGTGACCTTTTTTTTCTGCTGCAGCTCTATGTAGACAAATAGTGGTTTTCAAAGACCCTTCTTTTGCCTTGGTGGCAAGTACCAAATCCTTTACATGCTGTACAAGCCCTGAACCTCTGGTAATATAATATCTTTCAAATTTTCTCCTTGCCAGCCTGGCACATGATGCTTAAAATGGTTGTAGGTGTCAGAGATGGCTTGGTCCACAAACACACTTACTGCCAGTTCTTTATTAAAATTCCAGAGAGTCATTCCCTCTGTAAGTCAACTAAGCATGGTACAATCTTCCCCAGAAGTTGCTGGGGTGTTCCTCTGGCCTCTTGTCTACATTCCTGTGCTTTTTCAGTTTACTTATGTCCTCACAAGTTCTGATTGTGTTCAGCAGATCTCCAACCACTGTTTGACAACTGTCTCTAGTTATTGCAATTCCAGCCAGGATCAGCCTGAGGCTGAGCAGTCTGACTTCTCCCTGCCTGTAGGGCCAACTCCATAGCCTTTTTAACTATCTTATCCTGCTCAACTGGACAGAACATCTGTCCAGAAAATCCCTGGGCTTTTATTCTCCTGCACTCTGCACCTTCTTCACACACTCTCGACACGCCCCTTGGTGCACTGGTGGGTTTTGGTCCAGAATCTTTTTGTCCCACTTGGATCCTTTCCCTGACTGCAGCCGGGTCATTAGCTGGTTTATCTGGATGGGTTGCAGCTTTTGCTGACAGTCACAGCTTCCTTATCTTGCACTTTGCACTGGTCTCTGTCTCCCACAGGTTTGCATCTTGTGGCCTAAGACTTCAGAACTTCAGCTGCTCACACAAAGCAAAACTGCTCAGACAAAAGAATACAGTTAAAAGACTTCAGCTAACTGAACCTGACTTACAGGAACTCCTCATTTTCTTCCAAGAATTTTGAGGGAAACTTAAGTTTTTAAGGCTGCAAACAAAAATGCTCATCCCTGATAAAGTCTTTATCCTCAGGGTTGGCCAGAGTTGTGGATTCTTCTGTTTTCCTTTTTGTCAGGCTGCCTGTTGTATCAGGAGACATTCTCTGTGTGTCAGGAATAAGTGATGTGGACTGTTTTAAACTGAAAAACTCCAACAAAATCTTAACTAATTACAAGCCTCAGAAATTGGAATTTGCTTTCAGAACTGGTGTAAATAAAAAGTTGTACTTTAGAAAGAAAACCTCTGGCATTGAATTTAAAGCACTGAACGCTTCTTTTTAAAAACTTCAACCACTGTTTGCAAATTTATGATCACGAGGCTTTGACTGGGGAGACTGTGAGTGCCACAGGTCAACGAAAATGACACTGGGTTTGAATAGCTGAGTGTGAGTAGCAGTAGAACAGCAAAGCAGAACAGCAGAGCCTGAGCTGGTTTTGTTTCTGCAGAATCGAAGGGTGAAGCACCTGTCGGAGCAGAAGCGAAGGTTCAATATCAAGATCGGTTTCAGCACCCTCAGCAGCCTCGTGACAGGCAACTCCAAGTCAGTAGTAAGTACCTTGGCAGCACCAACAGTCTATGTGAAATGTAAAACAGAGCCATTCTGAAAGACTTGTGAAAAAATCCCATCGTTTCACCACTGGCTGAGAATGCCAGTCAGTCAGTGAAGGTACTTGAACTGAGGGATTTGGAAAGAGAAGGGGAGAAATCCATGGCTCATAGTCAGGAGTGTGTGAAAGCACCTCATCTTTCAGAAACTGTTCTCCTGATGCAGCTTCAAACTTTGAACAATTCCTGTCTGATGAAATGCTGCCCTCTTGACATCTCTGCCTCCTCCAGCAGTTGGGAGTGTGGCCAGTCCAGGGGGGTTGGAAATCCCTCTGGGCTTCTTTGCATCTCGTGTCACCCAGCTGCCTTTGAGAGTCTGGCCCTGTGCCCACAGCCTGGCAGGTGTTCTCAGGGCCCTTTTTTTCCCCCCCTTTCACTTGTTTTTTGTGCATAGATTTACAAAATAAAAATTCCCAACTGATTTCTCATTGTCAAATGACTGTCCAAGTTAAGAGCACATTCTGGCTGCACTAGTTAACTTTTAGTGAAATACAGATTTATCTGCACAGCAAAATCCTAAACATCCTGTAAATACCAGTACCTTTTGAAACGTGAAAAACATGAAAGCTTTTTGTGTGGCATGTTTGATTTGCTTACATAATTTTTCTAGTTTCAGAAATGTAGGTGATACATCAGAATTTCACTTCCTGACTAGAATGGTCTGTTTGAAAGGAAATCAGCTTTGAAAGCTCAGTTTTAGTAAAATGTCTGATTATTTAATTTCTCAAGTACAGATTTTTGATTGGTTCCTCAAAGCTGACAGGTATTTTTATCTGACTCCTTTGGTGGTGGCTGGACATGTTACCTTCTGTTTCAGATTTCCCAAACTAAATAATCTATATTGTCAACTTCCAACAACACTTCTACAGCACTGTAAATCTATCAGCAGATGGAGCACATCCTGCAGTACTTAAATAGGAATTGTAAATATTTTTAAGAGGACAGATAATGAAAGAAAACATTTTAAATTATTAAAATACATCCTTCAACAAAGTAGCAGAAATGTAATTTCTGGAAGAAAACAAGCACTGCAGCCACATTTCTCGTGTGAAGAGGAGTCAGGGGAATGAGGGGTGTAGTGTCTGAAGTGTTTTGCTTGGCCTGAAGGAAGGAAACTTAAGGTGCTGAGCTGCTTTTGTGGGTGTTCCTCGGGTTAGGGGCAAACCCTTGCCGTGTCTGACTCTGGTGCAGAAGGTGAGCTGTGTGTCTGTGTTTGGTGCAGATCAGCCATGCAATCACACTGCAGAGGACAGTGGAGTACATTGCCAAGCTGCAGCAGGAGAGGACCCAGATGCAGGAGGAGAGCAGGCGCCTGCGGGAGGAGATCGAGGAGCTGAACGCCACCATCCTGTGAGACCTGGGGAGTTCCTGTGCTGGGCAGCTCTGGGGGTGCCTTGGGGCACAGGGGGTGTGTTTGCCAGCACGTGGGTGCTGAGGGGCACTGGAGTTGCCATCAGGCCCAGATGGGCACTGGTACGAGCTGTGGGTTTTCAGCAAGCTCTGGGCACAAATGCCCGACAGGGGCAGCGCCAGGGAAGGTGTGTCAGCTCACAGGAGTTCGGACAAGAAGGCAGTGCTGGTGTTTTATAAAGCTTTGCTCACTGGTGATCAAACACTCCTGCTCTTCACAGTGGCTCTGCTGCAGTTCTCAAATGCAGTCAGTTTTTATAGGCAAACAGGACTGAGCACAGGAGAGACAGAAGTTTGGCTGAACATAACTGATAAATCACCTTCCTGGTGCCTCCCTTTGCTCTGTGGGGCTGTGATTGTTGTGTACTGTTGTAAAGCACCTGGACAACCCCAGTGGCTTTACTTCCATCTCCAGAAGTTTTAGGCTTAGCAATGATGTCAGAATTAGCAAATCAAAACATCTTTTCTTAAAAAGTATGATGGAGTCTGTTTGGTTTTATTTTAAAATCTGTTTTTATTTTAAGATCTGTTCCTTAGGAATCTGTGTTACATTTTCTTCTGTAACATTGCTCAGGAGTAACTCTAAATATTTCCTCAACTCCTAATGTGCCTTTTCCTAATTGAATGCCCCAAACTACTTTGTTCTATGCCATACTTTGCTTGCACCTTTGTTGCTTGTGACAAGAAGTGTGTGTAGCAGCTTGAGAATCACTTTGCTGTTGAAAATAGACAAAACAGTTTGTATTCCTGGAACAGTTGCATTCTGCTGAGGTCATGCACTGGGAAGCCCCTGGGGCAGGAATGCTACACTTCTCACTTAGACTTATTTAGTGTGGAAGAGAACTGTGTCCTTTTTGGAGGGACCCTGACCTGGGACATGTTGTCAGTTCCTGCCAGCAGCAGCTCCCGGCCACCGGCGTGCCCGTCACACCGCAGAGGTTCAACCACATGAGGAGGATGTTTGATGAGTATGTGAGGAGCAGGACCCTGCAGAACTGGAAGTTCTGGATTGTATCCTTTTTTATCAACCTGCTCAACTTGGAGTTGGGTACTGGGACGTTTAGAGTCAACAACTTGGGATTCTGATGCTGGGACTTTAAGCCAAGTTGCTTAAATAACAAATGTTCTCAGTTTTTATCCACATCTGTGCATGGAGATGGATCCTTGCCCTCAGGCTGTCCTGAGGCACAACTGAAGTATGGGAGGTAAATGGAAAGTAAAATGCAACACAAAGGTGAGGTTATTGTGCTGCAAGGAATCTGTAGTGGGCTCTGCTGTAACTGCAGCTCTGGTTGTCTTTTGGGAAACCTACACAGAGAATGGTAAAGATTGCAGGGAAAAAAAGATTACAAACTTGCACATTCCCCTTTGCCCTCCCTCCTTTCCTTCCTTTTTCCTCCCCTTTCCTTCCTTCTTGCCCTTTCAGGTGAGTGTGTGGAGGGATTTTTCAAAATACAGTGAGTATCAGTAGGAGCTGAGGTTCAATTTTCCCTTGTCTCAGTGTTACAAATTTGAACAAACGCTTTTTGAAATGTTGCAATCCCTCTGGCAGTTGAAGTCCATTAAGAAATCCAATGTTTTTTCTGTAGTAGCCTTTCCCACAGAGTGTTTTGAACTCCTGCTTTGTTTTCTCCCTTAACATGTGATGGTTTGCAGTTCAGCATTATTATTAAGCCATTGTTTGAGTCCTTCAATGGGATGGTTTCCACAACAAGCTTGAAAGATCTGAATGAAACTGTACTGGCCTGGTTGGATCAGCACTGTTCTCTCCCTGTCCTGAGGCCAAGTAAGTGAAGTTCCCTCCTGCAGCTATTCCAGATCATAGGAAATGAGGCCTAATATAATGGCATTTCTGGAAAGTCAGAGGATGACAAAGAAAGCACATGATGAATATGATTTGTGCTTCCTTTTTATCAGCTCAGTGGAAAACTTAGAACTTCTTCTCACTGTGGAGACACTTGTTTGCATGAACAGAAAAAAACCCCAAACTGCTGAATATACCAGAATTTGAACAGTCTGAAACTGCTTTTAAATTTCAAATACTCAGGTCTAGTTGGAGTAAGTTTGTGATTTAGAGTTTGTGATTTATCTCATGATGAAGGAAGACACGTGAGGTTTGAAATGACCTTCTGTTCAGCAGTTCAGCAAGGCTTAAATTTACATTTATAATTGTCAAGGGGTGCAGAAGAAAGAGCAGTGAGACTAATGGGCTTTCCTTGCTGCTTTTCTGCCTGTTTTTGTGCAGTGGTGCTGAACACCCTCCGGCACCTCAGCACCACCACGTCGATCCTGTCAGACCCGTCGTGCCTGCCGGAGCAAGCCATGAAGGCCGTCATCAAGCTGAACAAGAGAGCCGAGGAAACCTAACAGCCAAAGCCCCTGAGGTGCTCATCCAAGGGGGGAGAACCCACCAGCCCCAGCCTGCAGAGGCTGCTGTGGGTCAGTGCACTTTAGAAAGAGTTCTCTCCACCACCCCGAGGGTTCGGCGCCTCCGGCTCTGCCCTCGGCCATGCCGCGACGTCGCCGGGACGTTCTGATCCCTCTCCGGTGCTGCACTGGGTGAGAAAACCCCCAAGCTCAGGTAACCTCGGCAGGGCTGAGCCCTGCAGGCAGCAATAGGTGTGCAGCAGAGCAGCACTGGGGGCTGTGCAGCGAGAGGCGCCGCTCGGAGCGAGTCCTGCGCGCCAAGGGCCGTGCTCATCAAAGGGGGAAAGGACTTGGGGCTTCGTGAAGCGAAATGTGCTCTTGGGTTTGTTCTCTGGTGTTCAGTTCCATTTGTTTTACTTGAATAGTGAGAATCGTTAAACAGGATCACATGAGAAACCAAAGGAGAAGAAAAAACCCGTCAGTGATGTCGACTTGTGGCAGAAATCCTAGAATTAAAATCTCAGGCTGTGTTTTGTGTATTTTTATTTTAATGAGTGTATCATTGCATATGATCAGTTTCGAGACGTGCTTTATTTTCTAGTAAATAAAGGAGCTGGTTTTTATTTTTTTTTCTGGTATAGCCATTGTAAGGGAGCAGGAGGCTGTGCAGTGAGTGCAGGACAGCAGTTTTGGATTGCAGAAATTCTCCAATTTAGAATAAATGTATGAATTTTATACCAGTTTAACCAATTAACTGTTTCCTTGCACTCTGCTCAGTCCAGCTGCCACCCTCACAAAATGAGCACATATAAAACACATCCATAAATAAATGTAGTAGCACTTGAGAGGATTGAGTTTGTAAGGGTAAGAAATTGGCTTTTTTTATCTCAGAAACTATATCAAACCACATGGACTTGTAGTCAGTCCTTTGCTTCTCTGTCTTCTTTGCTTCTTCTTTTTTCCTTCTATCTGAGAAACCTGAAGGACTTTGCTAAACCTGGTCTGTATGAGAGAGTTGTGTTCAGCATGAATTATGAAACATGTAAAAATAGTTTTAAAACTCCAAACATTTTTCTGTGACAGGTTGTGCTCTGCTGCAGATAAACTGAGTCTCGTTGCAGCAGAACTGGGGGCTGAAGGGGAAGGCAAACCAGCCCCAACAGGCCTCTTGTAGCTGTGCACACAGATGAGGAGATGCTTCTTTTTTCTTTCTTTTTTTTTTTTACAACAAATCTGACATGTATTTTGAAGTTTGTGGTACATGTGAAAACCTGTGACAAAGCCAACAAAAATCCAAGCCTCAGCTAAGGAATGATTTGTTGAAACAGTGTGTAAAGGTTGTCATAGTGATTAAATAGTGAGTAGATTTTTTGGAGGGATCCATACCTAGATCTTTCATACATAATTTAATCAATTAAGCAATACCCTTTGGGATGCATCTGGGTAAGAATAAGTAAATTCTTTTTTAAATCAGCACTTTAAATCCTCCCATTTTTATCACTGGTTTTGAACTTGATTCCAGTGAAGTCATTTAACACTGTGGTGAGCTGGGGAGGGTCCCTCATAGCCTCCCCTCAGTGGGATGGGCTGGGGAGGGTCCCTCACACCCTCCCCTCAGTGGGATGGGCTGAGGAGGGTCCCTCACACCCTCCCCTCAGTGGGATGGGCTGGGGAGGGTCCCTCACACCCTCCCCTCAGTGGGATGGGCTGGGGAGGGTCCCTCACAGCCTCCCCTCAATGGGCTGCCATCTCACAGAGGTGCAGACACCACATGTGTGTTTGATGGCAGAAACGTGTCCCTGGTTCTCTAGCAACAAACCAGTGGGCACATTGTCCAGGAACTGGTGCAGTTTGCAGAGTGGGCCCCCCCTGCAGTGCTGTCTCTGCCTGTCAGCAGTGATGGTGTGTGATTGTCACCATTTCTAGTATCGATGACGTTGGAGGTTTGTCTCAACAAGCAAAGGGCACTACAAGAAATAATTCAAAGCCCAGGGAAATGTGACAGCTTAAACCTTGACATCCCAGATCTCAGTGGATTATTGGAAGCTGAAAGGGACCTTGAAGGAGCAGGAAGGTCATTAATTTGACTGAACTGCTAAAATTTTTGTAGATTGACTGTTTTAGTGTGGATGTGGATGGAAGAACCATCAAGCTGATTGTGTCGTGAGCTGGTTACAATTGGAGGGAAAGTGCTTGTTTTATCCAGTTGTGGTAGAGAAACAAGCTCAAAGAACTATTTAAAATCTGCAAATCTTACCATAATAAAGAGAAAAAAAAATCAGAGATTGCTTACTTAGGCAAGAGTGTAGGAGGGAGGGAAGAAAAAGTGAAATAACATTTTCCAAGTAGTGCAATTACCAGAAATGATGTGGCTGCTCTTTGAAGCAGTGATTCAATATGGTTTTCTCCCCTTATGATTGCAAATCAGAATTCTTTTCTTTTATCAGTCAGCCTTTTGAGGAGAATGATTTCAGTCCATTTGGAAACGCAGGAGGAAGGAGCTGGTTTATGTCTCACATCTGAGCAGTAGAACTACCGAGTGTCGGTGTGAGAAGAGATGGACCACGTATGTATTGGTTCCTGCCCAGTTCTGCACTCTGGTTTATGTTTGGACTCCTTAGTCTGTCTCTCTTACCCATTGAGGAGTTTCAATACTATATTTCTTTTGTAAAAAAGTTTGGTATCCTTTTTCCTCCCTGATTGAAGGGCTGTGATTTCCTCAGTGTCACCAAAGCAAACCAAGCACACAGTGCCTGTGTCTGCACAGAACTCAGGCAGGTGATGCACATCTGTCTGCAGGGAATTGGTGCTAAACTGTCAGAGAACCCCCACATATAAATACAAGTCATACTCATTCAAATCCAACATGTTTCACTGAGTAAACAAGTGGCTAAACAACTTATTTATGGCCTGTGATACGCACAAAGTCACACTGGGATTGTCTGGTGGTTCCTTCCGACCTTGAATTCTGTCAATCAGGATACTGTAGGTGGTCCCCACCCCAAACACAAGTTCTGGGGAACTTGGGCATTATCTGGTGTAGTTATTAATTTGTACTGTAGTTTTTTAGTCTTCTCTTAGCTGGAGGAATGAGTGGTGAAAGTCCAGGAGCACACCAGGATTGAAAGAATTGGTGAGTAGTAGGATCAGAGACAAGTGCACACTCCTCATGACGGTCTGATCTCTGCACAAAACCAAAGGATTCTTGATTACTACCATGTGACCTGAGTGGAATGTTCTTCCATGCTTTTCTAGACCCCTGGGAAGGCTTCCTTGAAGGGAGGCTGACTAGAATGTTTCCATCTGTGCCTTAGATCTCGGTGTTGCAAATGCATTTGATTTATCACGAGTCCTACGTTGTTCCTCCCAGCACAATGCTCTGTGGAAAATTCAGTGAATGGGCAAAGTGGGGCTTCCCTGGCTTTTAAGAGGGTTTTATCTATGTCCCTTTCAAACTGAGATTGTGAGTAATTGTGTGTATGTATGGAAAAAATTGCCTCTTTCCTGCTGAACCCACCCCCCTCCTCTCCTGTGTCCACCAGCACACACAGGTACTCACTGTCACACCCCAGGCCTGGCAGAACCCAGGAAATATGCAAGTGCTCAAACCTCTGAATCTGAAATGGCTTGAAAAGACAAAGGGCTGTCAACCTGTGTGGAAAAACAGCATCCCTTTGTATCTTCAGGGTTTTTTACATTCCTTTGTGAGTGTGTGTGTGTTCATGTGTGGTGGAGGTGACAGGGAAGTTTAGTTTTGTTTGCTTTTAGAACCCCAAACTCCTGAAGATTAGTTTGAGAACAGAGAGGGAAGCTCACTGCAAAAACATTCAGTAAGATAATGCTTTTGTAGTACAAGTTATTTGAAGGCTGTTTCACTTTCTCAGTTTCTAGAGTGAGTAATTCTTGCCTTGTTGTTGCCAACTGGAAGACACTGCTGAAAATAGAATGGGTTGTTCACTGTTTTCACCTTTTCTTTTTTTTCTTGGTTCCTTTCTACCTCTGCTGCATGTAAAAACACCCCCAAGAGGCTGATAACTCCCAATTTAGGTGCTTTAGGGATTCAGTCCCACCAGTCTTGGAGCACTGTGGGCAGCTCTTGGTAACTGCAAGAGTTTTTAATCAGGTGAGACAACAGTTTTTCTGTTACTCCTCAGTTGATACACTTGAGTTTAAGAGATCATTTGTTTGGGTTTTTTTTCTTTTATAGGGCCCTAATATTTTCCCCACAACATCAATTAAGCCTCAAGTTTCCTTTTCTGCCATTCTTGGTTGGATTTCCTGCTCATTTACTGTGTTAGAGCAGAAGTGGTAGTACCAAGTTGTAGCTTTATCTGCAAAACTTGAGCTCTACAGTAACTTCGGTTACAAAGAAACACACCTTAGGTATATAATACAATGACCTTCCAGCCCTTGTCTGAACTTAGTTTCTATCTGAACTTTTCCAACATGAATAAAGTTTTCAATCAAGAGACATCAATATTAGGAGCAGACCTTTTAATTAACAATACAATGAATAAATTGCTTGTTTTCTTCTTCTACCTTGTATTTAAATGTGTTTTAAATGAATGGAATTCATTCTTGTTTAAAAAAAAGGATAAAAAAGCTTGAAGGTATGAGGACTTCAGGTTGTGCTCTTGCTTTGCTTAGGTTTCCTGTTCTGTTGCATGACACAACTTCTGTTGTGCTGTTGATATGTAGCACTTTTCAGTAGGTCTGTTAAATTGTGCAATGCATTTTTTTTATATTTACAACCAAAACAATAAAGGATATTTTTTGGCAGAAACCGGTTGTAATGGCTTTATTTTCTAACTGGAGGTGGGGAAGTGGTTAAGTCGAGCTGTTCCTGGACCAGGCACCTGGCAGCCCTTTTGCAGCTCTAAAGGGTGGCAAGGGCTCATTTCCCTGGGAACAAGGCTGGGGTTACCCTCTGGATCTGTGTGTTTGGTGTTCCCAGGGCAAGGCTTGTGTGTCCTCTGTGCAGCTGCTGAAGTTTGGATTCCTTTTTAAGAACCTTGGTGTCCCTTGGGCTCTTCCTCACTGAAATAATCAACTCCCTCTGAGCTCACTTGGAGCTCCCAAGTGGTGTCTGTTCCTCGTGCCCTGACCCCAGGCTGTGTTTGGTCTATGCTGGGCTGTTCCTGTCTCACCACAGGCATTATCAGCCACATTAGGAGAAATTGAAAATTACCTTTTTTTAGTAATCTCTGCTCCCCTTCACCGAAGCAGCGTAAGAGGCAGGGGGTGAACATGGGCTGAAGCACCATCTCTGCAAGTGCAGGTGAGTGCAGAGCCATGAACACCCCCTGAGCTGCCCTGTCACCTTGTGCAGCACATGATTTTTCATCCTGATGATTCCTGGAGTGATCAGACCCTTGTTGGTTGTTCATTCAATTACGCACAGCAGTGAGAGTGACCTCGTTGGCAAAACTAGACATACAAACTTTTCATTTGTGCACTTCTAACAGGCAGTAATTCCCAGGTAGCCCTGGTATTTCTCCAGGAAACTGTTAAGTCTGTGGGTGCTGCACCAATGCCTTGAGCCCTGATGGTCTCACTTTCTTGCAGGCTTGGATTGGGGTCTGGCCTTGGCTGGACAGAGGAGTCTGCAGAGCAGCACTGAGGTTGGATAACACGCTGTTCCTGTGGGACTGGTGTCAGTGTTGGGCACTGAGCTGCCTCAGCCCACTTAAAGAATGAAATTAATAACATTTCATCTTTGCCTTTAATGACTGCTTTTTGTTTTTCCCTGCTAGGACACTCCCTGTGCTTCAGTGGTCACCTCGCTGGCACTTTGCATTTTCTTGCCCAGTGGAAGCAGCGTTGAGTCCTGAGGCTCAAGTTGAAGTGAAAGGTAATAGATGAGTGAAAAGAAGGGTTTTATTTTAAAATCACCACACAAGAGTTGGTGCTGGTTGATCTTATCCTTCTGATTGGTGTCTTTGTGTCAATATTTCTGATGAGAACCCCTGATGAGTCAGGCCTGCGGTTCCAGAAGCTGCAGCAGGTTTTGAACTCTGCTTTTAATTTTTCAGAAATCTGTAGCTTGATCTCACACAGAGCATTTTGGCAGGACTAGGCAGTGAAGAGCAGAGCTCTTCAACAGTGATAAACCAACACTTGAGCCCAACTTGTGTCTTGGCCAAGCCTTACAAATGCCAGAGTTACTGCAGCGATGCTATCGGAGCGCTCTGGGAGGAAGCTGTGGCTGCAGGGCATGTTTTCTGTACTACTGATTTAGTGGTGATTTCTGGGGGGATGCTGTAACTGGAGCTGATGTGTCAAAAGACACTTTTTGAAGTGGCTTCTTTGTGTGGCAGGTTCTGCTCCTCCTCCAGCGCTGCCAAAAGTGGACCTGCCTTTGCTCTGTGGAATTGGTGCCCCAAATGAAGTCACTGCTGTAAAGAAATTGGCTCTTCAGTGGGCAAACAGCTCAGGCCTCTCTTTATATGTAAGAGAATGGAATGTAATGCTCACCAAATTGATTTATTTAATTATTTTAACCTATATTTGCCCTCAGGAACTCTTCTCTGCCTGTTCTCAGGCCTGAGCACTTTCTCCAGGGGGTGAGAGGGCAGGCAGTGGATGGTTAGCTGGTGTTGGGGAAGTTCCCTGTGTGCAAACACAGAAGAGCCCCTGTTGTCCCCCAGAGAGATGTTTCACATGTTCCTGTGTCAGAACAAGGTGTGTGTGTAACATCCCCCACTGCCTTTCCATCACAGAATGGAAACAAACTCACAAAAGATGAGACTCATCATATCCCTGAGTCCTGCCCTTCTGACACTTCTTCCGAAGCCCATCTGTGGCTCCTCCACCTAAACTGTTCACTCCTCATAGGTCTTGAAAGCTTCATTTCCAGTCAGGATAACTGGGGAATTGCTTGTCAAGAGGTCTTTGCTGGTGCCCAAATCCTCATCACAGCAGAGGGGCACCTTGTGGCACAGGTGTATCCCCCAGCTCCCAGCCCTGTAGGGCTCAGGAGGGTTTACCTGAGCCCTGGTGACCCTGCACCAGGAAGGCTGCAGGTCTGCAGGAGGTCTCTCGCTGTTCTGTCTGGGGCTGGCAGCTTTTTCCTCTCAGGAGTGACTGATCTCATCCTCTCTGGGAATGCTGAAGTTGTATTTGGAGACTGTCTGGGCCTCACCATGGCGTGTTGAGCGCTCAGCTGTGGGCCTGCAGCAGCAGAGAGCCTGGGAGCTGCTTCCAAGGGAAGCCACATAGCCACCTCTGCAGGGCTGCTGTTGGCTCTCACAGGTGCTTTAGTGACAGTTGTGTCACTTTGTGCATCAGCCTGTTTGCAGTTGCTGTTTGTGTCCAGCTTACCTGGGCCTGCCCTTACTTGGGCCTGCCCTTACCCTCCCTTTCTGCCTCCTCTGTGAGCTGCTGGTCAGCACCCCCTGAGCTCAGCCCTTTGAAGGTTCACGTTGTGGGATCAGCCCAGGTTGTTGGTTTGATACCAGCCCAGGTTGATGCTGTGGGATCAGCCCAGGTTGGTCTGATATTAGCCCAGGCTGGTGCTGTGGTATGAACCAATGTTGTGTAGTGATCAGCCAGCCCACCAGTCCTGCTGCAGCCCAGACACTGTTGACAAAGCACCCTTTCCTTGCAGCCCCTGGGAGGAGGACCGTGGCTCTCCAGTGCTGTTGTGCTTCCCCTGAGCTCGGGGCTGAGCTGGGGCTGCCAGGGCAGTTCTGTGCCCCCCTGGGGAAGGACAACTCTCTTTTTCAGGTTGCTCTTCCCATGACATGAGCTGGGACAGACCATCTGACTCACTCCAACATCTTGTTTGAGCTTCTGAGAAAACATTTCCCTTTCCAAGGAAAGCACTTCCATTGAGCTGTTTGCAGCTTCAGGAGGTGGGAAGGGAAGGTGTGCAGGGAGGGGAAGCCCCAGGGAGTGGCCCTGTGTAATCCCTGCTGCTGCAAGGCTCGAGTGGCCCTGTCAGCCATTGGCAGTGGTGATGTCTGAGCCCTCAGGGTGCAAATGTTTTCCTGCTTGTTGGGATTTACTCACCCCACCTGAAAAGGTCAGTAGGTGTTGCTTCCACCTTGGGGATAAACACCCCCCCCAGGCAGTGATCCTTTTCCAGCCACACTTCTTTCCTTTCTCCATTAACAGGGAAGGATATGAGGCTGGAATTGCACCTGCTCTGTCACCACCATGTGACATCCCCACAGGGGTGTCTGAAATTTGGGCCATTTGGGAGGAATTTTCCCCTGGCTCCCTTTGGTCCCTCTGTTCCTCTTGTTTCTGGGGTCTTTACATAAGGACCAGAAACAGCTGGTTCAGTTTGGTAATGCAAAAATATTGTAAAAAAGAATTTGGTGAAAAAAAGAGAGTGCAGAACTATTTGTTTTATTTAATCTCTTTTTAATTAAATTCCAGGTTCTATCCAGAGGTAATGACAGGAAATGAGTAAAACCATTCATCTACTAAGTAGCAACTACATCATTCATCCCTTTCACTATTAAAACATAAGAGTGAAAAATATGAGCAAGTACCTATACAAACCATGTAATTGCTTAAATAGATTTATAAAAATAGATGTTATATAAATTCATAAATAAAATTCACTAATAGAGAAGTACAAAATAAAACCACTGACAATCAACTTTTCTTTTGAAAAACAACTGCAAGATAAAAATATAAATAACATTAAGATTACTGAAATTACACTTTCCTGTTTGCTCATTTATGTCAGGACTGGTTAATTAAATCACCCTGAGCCATCCTTTTTATGTGCTGTTGCAAATAGGACGGTATAAATAGTTTTATAATAAATACAATCAATAACTTAAGACATTCATCCTTTAAATGTTAAACTAGATTATGTAGTTATAATATCTAGAGTAGCAATGCTTTGTCAGTATTGTTCCTGGCAGGGTGACCCTGACAGGACACATTTAACCAGTACCTTTCCATCCTGGAGTGTTAACTCGCCACCCCAAAGTACATTTGTTTTGTCATTTGCATAATTTGTTGGTATTTCTGCAGAACCCCCCAGATGTAGCTCATGGTTTCAGCAGAGCCCCTGGGTTGGCCCTGGGGCAGGGCCTGGCTCCTGCAGGTGTAGAAGGACTGGCCCTCGCTCAGGGTGGTTTTCAGCTGGATGAGGTTGGCGCTGAGGTCGGTGCGGGAGGTGGGGCCACACAGGATCTCCACCTCGCCCCTCAGGGCCTGCAGGATGCTGTAGATGTGGTGCAGAGCACAGCAGTTGGCATACAAAGCTGGGCACTCGGGGATCCTCATCACCATGTCTCTGACTTCAGCCTTGTCCAGCAGCTGGGTCTGGCCTTGGAGTGTTTGATTGGTGCAATTTTTCTGTGAGGGAGGACGAGGAGAGAGAAGTTGTTAATCCTGTGGGTTCCATGTCTCATTTGGGTACACTTGGGGGTTTTGGTTGTGGTTCAAGAGCTGTACCAACACCCCTTAGATCAAGCAGGTGTTGCACACTATCTGTGGCTGAGTGTGCAGTTCCTCTCCCCATGCCCTGTTTTCAGCTTTTCTAAGTATTGTTTTTTATCCTTTGCTGTCTGGGCAGAATTTACTTATGCCAGAGATCTGCTTTGGCCTGAGTGTGTTCTCATCTGTGTCAGCAGAGGTGGTTTTAATTTCAAGAATGAATTCAGAGGAAATGTCTGTTGATTTTTATCAGCACACTCCTGGGCACACAGTCCCAGGAGCTGCAGTTGGTCTGAGGCTTTGACCTCTGGGTTCAGTGCACGTTCCGCCATCTCCAAGCAGGGGATGGGTGAGCAGGAGGTTTGGCTGAAGTGCTCAAGCAGTGGGTCAGACTGAAAAGCAAGGCCATGTTTCCAGTGATCTGACTGGATTCTTCCAAAAAGATGCCTGCTCCAAGCCCAGTTTGACTCTGGAGACTGAGGAGGAACACTGGAAATCTGGAAGGTCACACCTGGCGATTACCTGAGGCAAAGTCACCCAGGCTTTCTGCAGCTGCCCTGACCATCTCTGCCCTCAAATAATGCACTGTGAGTGCTTTTCTTCTTGCATAGAATACAGAGAAGAGGCTATTTTAGCTTCTAAGCCAAATATTTATTTTCTAATGGTCTTTCTAGTGTTTTATAATAACCCAAGAGATTTCTACACAGACACAGCACACACAAAATGGTACTTACATAGTATTCAAACAAGTCAGTTGCTCGCTTTTCTATCACTGACACCAAGGTCTTTATATCAGTAGTAAAATGCTTCTGCCTCTGTCCTGTAGTAATTGTGCTTTCTTTTGGTACCTCTGTTGGTGCAGAGCAGCCCAAAGGAACCAGCAGACAGAAGAGGAAGATGGCAAACCTGTTGATCTCTGCATTCGAACCAAGAGGCAAAAGAAAGAACACAATGGTCAGTCTCAACCCTCCGCAGAATTTTAGCAAAACCTTCTGGTTTTGTGCAGTGTGATGCATTATAAAACATCAGGTGACTGAGTTAGTGATGAACATTAACCAGTGCCCCCTCAGGGTAAGGCAGACCCACCTGTTTGGTGTTCCATGTTGGGCTGGGAGAGCTGCTGGTGGGAGCTGCTGCCCTGGGAGCCGCCGGTGCCCGCAGTGCTGGGGTGGCACTGCCAGGCTGCATTTAAGCACCCCTGAGTCCTGCGTCAGTGGCTCCCCCACAGCAAGTTTGTTGGGTTTTTTGCCAGTGATAGTTTGGGGTTTTTTTCTTTTTCGGAAGATTACATCAAAAGTTGGTTCGAGTGCGTCTGCGCTGATTGTGATCTCGCTGCAGTTTCCAGCTGACACAGACAGTGTCCTGTGTCCTGTGCTGTCTGTCTGGTGAGGACTTTGGGATGCTTGGCTTAGCCATTCCATCTAAAGCCTTGGGCTCTCAAAAATGTAGGCTTTAGGACATAAACTCTGTTGTGTTTTTAATATGAACATGGTTGGGGCTTGCAGGCACGTTGTTGCTGCCCAGAGCCAGCAGCGTTCTCCTGCAGGGCCAGGGGAGGAGTGGGCCAGTCCAGGGAGAGGAGAAGCCACAGGGGCTTTGTGTGCAAGGTAGGGCAGGGCCTCCTTTGTACACTTCAGTGTATAAATCCTTTGCTGGATGTCTGGAAGACCCTGTGGGACACTCTCATGTATCCCAGGGGAGGGTGCCCAGGATCCCACCTCCCCATCCCTTTTGTCCAACTCAACTTCTCTGAGGTGATTTTCTGTTTCAAGTAACTAAATGCAGGAAATTCTCATACACACTGAAACAGAGAAAAATTATGACTAGGATTTACAAGTGATTTATGAGTGATTTACAAGTGTGAGGTTGTAGTCAGAAGAGCAGAACTACTGATGGTTTGGGACAGGAAGGAGAGCAGAGGAAACCCCTGTGAAAATACCTTTGTGACACATCCACACTTGTACTTCCCACCTCTGTCTTTGCAGATGTGGTGAAAGGTGGTGGTCATAAGTTCAAAGATGAGTGTGTGTCAAGTTACCAGAAGACTTTCAAGGAGCAACATCTTAGTGTCCAAATAATCAGTTCTGTGTTTCATTTTACATTATCCTCTCTGAAAATAAAAAGCAGAGTGCTGGGGAAGAACTAGAAAAGGACAGTTCTGGCAGATACTTCTGTTACTTGAGGGGTTTATTATCATTTGGGGGTTAATTGGAGACAAAGAGAGTTGTTTTGCTGTGCAGGGCATTCTTTAAGAACATCCCTACAAAAGAGTGATTGGTACAGGTGGCTCCTTTTGGGCAGGAGGGTGATCTTGGAGGGTTGCTTGTCTGGAAGGACCAAAAAAGCAGAGATGCAGCTGGTCAGTGCCCCACAGGGAGATGAGTGGAAAGTGAATGAGCTTGTACATCAGAGAGGGCACTGGGCATTGCCAGTTCCCTTTCAGCTCTCCTGATGCAGCCAAGGAGGACAGACAAGGAATCTGGTCTTCCTCCAAGAGCAGGAATATCTCTTTGTGCAGCCCCAAAGGCAGTGGGGCCCAGTTCCATGAAACAGTTCAACCACTGCTAATGCTCTTTCAAAGGTTCTTAGAAGGTTTGACTTCATTTTCTCCTAAGCTGAGGGCAGCAATTTACCTGGTTATTCCACTCCAGGCAATGCCACTATCTCTTAGCCTGTGCATGCTCTGTACATCCTTTCCTGCCTGTTCATGGCTGTGACAAGATGCTGAGCTGATAAGGGAGCAGGTCAGCATCCGTCCTGTAAAAGCCAACCTGAGAGGTTCAGCTTTCCACCACGTAACCATCAGACATCACAGAACATCTGCAGTTCCTTCCATGAAGTTCTGCTGACACACGCTGCCCTCTCAGCTCCCTCAAATGAAATCTGTAGCCTCCACACCTATCACTGGAAAAAGGAAGTCAATCTCAGAGCAGAGACCTGATGCTGACCTGAGACAAAGCTGTGGCTTTTCTTCCTGGAGCTCACCTATTTTTTTCCAAGTGGGGAGCTGGTATTTTCAGTTGTGAACTTTGATTTCTGACAGCCTTGCACAGTTGTGGTGTCAGTGCCCTCCACATCAGGGAAGAGCGGGGCTTTCACAACCGGCTGGGAAGCTCCCTGTTTGTTCCTCGGAATCTGAGTGACCTCAGGACACAGGTACGTGAAATGGCAAAGGCCATGTCACAGCTCCTTGGCCAGGGAAGGAGGCTGATCACACATCCTGCAGTGCTGCTCGAGGCCTCCTGCTCTGCCCCGGTGGGGAGCAGCCCCAAAACCTGGGGGAGATTCAGAAAACCAGGCATTTACTCCCAGCCTGAAGAACTTGGTGCTGTCCCAGGCTCACCCCACTCGGAGAGTTTGTTTGGTGTTTGGTTCCATGGCGTCTGCGTCACCACCATCTCCTGGCAACAGGAATTCCCTGCCTGGCCGGGGCTGGATGGCAGCGCCCGCCTGCTGCAGCCTCTCGGCTGCTTTCCGGGAGTACCTGCGGCACCTGCGGCTGCAGGACTTCCCCTGTGGCCCTGGCAGCTGGGTAGGGACAGGGACACAGCTGTGGGATGGGGACACAGCCATGTGACATGGCCTGGCACCTGCAGGGCTGTCACTGCCTCTCCTCTCTCCTCTCTGCAGAACAAATCGTGCCTCGGTGGCCACAGGAGCCCCCGCAGGGTCCAGCAGGGGCAGGAGGAGGCTGTGCTGAATGAGGAGACCCCCGAGGCGCTGCTGGAGCTGCTGAGGGACCAGCACAGCCCCTGGGCACAGCCCCCAGACTGCAGCCCCCAGGACCAGCTCCTGAGGGAGGTGGCTTTGCTGGCACCTGAGCTCGTCCATGGCTCCAGAGTCTACCAGCTGTTCAAGTCCCTGCGGATGGTCGACAAGGGGGTAAGTGCCAGTGCCTGCAAAGCTGTAGGCCAGGAAAATGTGTTTGCCTGCTGGGAGGGAAAACATCCTGGGAAAAGGACACCTTCCCCATCCCAGGGTCTTCCCAGATGCTGTTACTGCAGCTGGGGTAGAGCTGCTCCCCCCACCCTCCCCAGGATGTTCTGCTGATCCATGTTACACATATTGACATGGATCAACACGTGTCCATGTCACCTTGGCCCCTGGGTGGCTCAGGGACATGTTGGCCAAACTCAGGTCTTTGCAGGTGGAGGCGGTCGATGAGGGTGTGTTGCAGTTCCAGCAGCTGGAGGAGCTCATCCTCAGTGCCAACCAGATCAGCAGGATAACCTGGGCCAACCTGCCTCGGACACTGAAGGTGAGTGAGCAGTCCGTGTGCAGGATGGGCAAGGAGGTCCCATCTGGGATCACAGTGCAAGCCAAACAGCCCCAGGAGTGCCAGGAACAGCCCACTGCAAAGGTGTGTGTTGTTCCCTCTGTCCTGGGCAGGTCCTGGAGCTGTGCTGCAACACTGTGCATGATCTGCAGGACCTGTGCTCTCAGCCTCCCCCGGGGCTCCAGCACTTGGGACTGGGACACAACAGGCTGTGTGGCCCTTCCCAGGAGAAGTTCTTCACGGGGAATTTCTGGTAATGCCACAGGCTGAGTGTGGGCTCCTGACAGGGGGGTGGGCAGGTGTGAACAGGTGACCTCAAACCATTGAGGTGGCCCCTGTTAGGAAGTTACAGCCCTTCAGCAGGGTCGTTGCCTTGCTCTGTGCCCACTCCCTGAGCAGAGCTGTCTGTCTCCATTTGCTGTCTGCTGTCTCATGCCCAGAGGTTGTCTTGGTTCATGGCCAAGGTGTGGAGTGGGGAGATCACTGGGAAAACCACCTTGACACTCCGCTCACTACAGTTCCCATTTCCCTGGACAGCTTCCTTTTTCCATGTCCCCCCCAAAGCCTCTGCTAGGAGTCTGTCCTGGGAAGAATTTAAAGCTTAGGCTGTATCACCCAATGTTGCAGTGGCGTCATCAATGGATGCTAAAGAAACATGGGTTTGAGTTGTGGGGTAGGAATTTGAAATTGGCTTCGAGATTGTACCATTTGACTTCCCAGTTCGACCCAGTCTGTGCTGAGGAAACAAGGGTTTTGTTTCTGTTTTTGCCCCAGGGCAGTGACTCTATCCTCAGGCAGCTGCTCACTGCCTTCCCTTCTGCCCTGGGTTCTCTCCTTAGGCCAAACCTCATCTCCCTTGACCTGAGCTTTAACAGCCTCGCGGACCTGCAGGGGCTGGTGTCCCAGCTGTGCACTCTGCCGAAGCTCCGCATCCTGGTGCTCCAGGGGAACCCCCTGGCTCTCATCCCCACTTACAGAGGCTTCCTCGTGGACAGCCTGCCCAAGCTGTCCTTCCTCGATGACATCCACGTGGGGCCTGATGAGAGGCAGCAGTTCCATGGCCTGGCAGGGCAGCCAGGTGAGCCCCCACCTGTGGACCTGGCCCTGCCATCCAAGAGGGGTTTCATCGTGACTGAGCTCTGAGTCCTCAGGGCAAACTGGATCCAGGATTGCCTTCCTTGTCTCCTGTCTTCAAATGAAGGTCCTCCTCTGTGCCTTTTTGCCCTGCCAGTACAGGTGGGGAGACAGGCAGAGGACCCTGCAGTGGTGTAATTACAGTCCAAGGTAGTTCTAGCCTTGGTCAGGCCCAAGAACAACCCACCCCACTCCCAGCCCTGCCTCAGCATCCCAGCATTGCTTCCCACACACCAGCTCGTGTCAGACCCCCTGTTTCCCTCTGGAGCTGTGGGGAGAGGAAAACACCTGTACTGGGCAAGGAGTTCCCAGGGTGCTGCACTGACTGCACACAGCGGTGTCACCCCTGCAGGGTGGCACAGCCCCGACCGGGACAGGAGCAGGGGGCTGGGGACACCCGCGGTGGGAAGCCGCTCTTGATGGCCCTTACTCCGTGAGTTTGTGTGCTGGATGTGCCCTTCGAGCCTAAAGTGTTAACCAGGGAGGCAGAGCAGCCAAGCCAGGGGATGTTTGCGTGGCTTTGGAGTGACCCCACGTGGCAGTGGCTTGTCACAGCGCTGTCACAGGGTGGCACAGAGGGCACCTGGGGGTGTCCCTTTGCTCTGTTCCTTCCTCACTCTGGAAGGAACGTGGTGCATCTTCACGGCAAGATTGTCTTTCTTTTAGAACTGAGCAGGAGTGAAGCTCGAGTGGTTGTGAGTGTTGGGGAGATGAAGGGAGTCCCTGATCCAGCTCTGCAGCAGCCGGACGGTGACTCCGAGGCCCCGGTGATCACCTGCAGCTACTTTGTGACCTATGAGTTTGCAGAGGGAGAGGAGGAGTTTGCACACAGAGAGGAGCTCGAGGATGGGAGCAGCACTGAGGTTGGTCCTTAACTGTGCCCCTGAAAGCCAACAGGCTTGACAGGTCACAGCAAGGAAGAATCCATCTCCAGGCTATGGAGAGGTGGATGTGGCAGGGGCAGAATTCCCATGGGTCTGCATCTGGCAGGACATGTCCCTGCTGCCCACGTTCCCTGTCCCTCTCAGGGAGCTCAGAGCTCTGCACTTGGGAGTGCACTCACAGCCCCCCCTCCCTCTGACTGTGTCACAGCCCTTCCCTGGCACTGATGCCCCGTCTTCCCATGAGAGTGGGCTGGGGAATAGGATTTCAGAGTCAGCTCTGCCCCCTGGTCCCAATGCAAACCAAACCAGGCATGCCCTTCTAAGAGACCCCTCTCTGCTCCAGGTAACAAAAATCCACCAGAGTCCCACAGTGTCCATGCTGGATGTGGACAGCTCTGCTCAGGACACAGGAGAAACAAAGAACCAGCAGGACCCTGCAGCCATGGAGGAGAACAAGGCTCGCTCTGGTAATGAGGAATTGTAAATTCTCTGTCCCACTGCTCAGGGCAGGTTTATGGCTCTTCCTGGCATGTGGTGGGCATCAGGATGTCCCTTGCAGTGTCAGCTTGGGACTGATGGATAATGAACTGGCACCAGTTGTGCCCTGGGGGTCCTCTGTCCTTGGGAAGGAACTCCTCACAACTGTCTTGTGTCCCTACACAGCAAAGGTGTTTGCCACCCCTGTAAAGCCCTGGGCAGACACCATCAACTGCAGCTACAGGAAGGAGCACATTGCCAAGGACTTGGTGGGGCTGAAGTCCTACCTGGCAGCTGGAACGATTGTCTCGGTTGTGGAGGAGAGGGTGAGTGTGTGGCAGGGCTGGATGAAGGGGAGGAGCTGCTGGGAGGCCCAGCAGTGGTACCGTGTTCCCTCTGGGAAGCAGGGCAGGATCCCAGTGACCCTGCGCCCTCCCAGCCCCTACAGCAGCAGCTCCTCTCTCTCTGCAGGTGCTCTCATGGCCTGTGGATCCTGATCCAGAAGAAAACCCAGTCACGAATAAGAAAGAAGGTGCCAAGGTAGGGCACTGGGAGAGAACAATGACCAAATTATTTGTGAGTTCATAAAACAGCAATGGGAGAACAAGGGCCCTTCTTCTGGGTTAGGTTGGTGTGTCAGTCACCCCTCCATCCCAGAGTCCCCCATTGCTGTGGGAGGAAGGCAGCAGCTGGGTACACACACCTTGGCCTGGATGCAGTGGTGGGCAAGGGGCTGGCTTGGGGTTGCTTCTCTCTGATAAAGAGGCCCCAGCCCTCTGCTGAGACTGGTCCCTGTGCTGGTGTCCTGCAGGGTCCTGCCTCCAAGGACAAGAAAAAGAAGCAGCAGCAGCCACGGGAACTCCACAGTGACCCTCCCATTCAGAGCACCCTGGGCACCACCAGGGTGAGCTTGGAGGCCCTGCTGGCCACGAAGGACCTGGTGGCAACTGTGTGTGACTTTGGGGTCCTGATCATTGAGAAACCGCCAGAATCACCAGTTCCAGAGGAGAAGGTAAGGAGCCTGTCCCAACTCCGAGGGGTGAGGCAGGGCTGCCAGGGACAGCAGTGCTGCAGGCTGGGCTTCAGCATGTCCTGCCCTGCGGCCTGCCCTGTGCTCACTGCCCTGGGCATCCACCCATCCACCCACCCATCCACCCACCCATCCACCCACCCATCCACCCACCCATCCATCCACCCACCCACCCACCCACCCACCCACCCATCCATCCATCCATCCATCCATCCATCCACCCATCCATCCACCCATCCATCCATCCACCCATCCATCCATCCACCCATCCATCCATCCACCCA
>JAWWEV010000037.1:11180744-11195665 GCA_035583235.1 Hafferia zeledoni | reverse complement strand
TGATCACAGTGGGGTTGGATCAAGGGTTGGATTGATGATCTCAGAGGTCTTTTCCAACCCAATCCATTCTGTGATTCACTCAAATTGGCACTTTATTTATAAAATTAAAACAGTATCTTGTTGTTTCAGGCTTAAACATGGCTCAGCCCATTGTTCTGATGAAACTCACCTTGTGGCCTTAGGCAGGCAGAGAAGGGAAATGAAACACCCAGGCACAGAGAGCTCAGAACACGGGTAATATAAACAACTGTTGGGAGTTTCTTCAGCCCCAGTTCTGATTTCCAGGGTCTTTTTGGCTTAAGTTAAAAGAGGGACTTTTTACAAGGGCCTAGAGTGACAGGACAAGGGGAATGGATTCAAACTACCAGAGGGCAGGGTTAGATTGGATATTGGGGAAAATTCTTCTCCATGAGGGTGGGCAGGCTCTGGCACAGGTTGCCCAGCAAAGCTGTGGCTGCCCCATCCCTGGGAGTGTCTAAGGCCAGGCTGGACAGGGCCTGGAGCCCCCTGGGACAGTGGGAGGTGTCCCTGCCCATGGCAGGGGGTGGCACTGGATGATTTTTAAGGTCTCTTCCAACCCCAACCATGCCATGATTCTGTAAGTTTAACTCAAAAGCAACAGTTTAACAAAACTAACAGTAACTTCCATGTTTGGTATCAAAGGGTAACCCCCCCCAGATTCCAAAGGATCAGACAACTCCAACCCCACACCTCTTGGATTAAATTAATTTTAACAAGTCCAGTTTGAGCATGGTTTAGGAGGTGTAGTGAGTGCCAGCTCCCTCAGCACCCCCAGCAGTGCCAGGTGTGCCCTCCCAGCTCACCTTGGTGTACTCCGTGAGCGCCTCGATGAGCGCGTAGGTGGTCTGGGACAGCAGGGTGGCCGTGCTGTCTGTCACCAGGGACACTGCCCTCCGGATCAGGGCCTCGTTGCTGAGGGACACCGAGCCCTGCTGCTGCAACACACGGCACTGCATGAGCCCACACCCTCCGAGGGATGCCCAGACACAGCCCCGCTGCCTCGGGCACTGCCACGCTCTGAGCCGAGCTCTCCCTGAGGACACAGCCCCAGGGTGAGAGCGGGTGTGCCCGGGGTTAAATGGGTGTTTGGGGACACTGGGCTGTTACCTCCACGACTGGCACAGCACACAGGGCCACCCCCAGCCCCAGGGCCTGGTGCCAGCGGCCGCGGGCACCCGAGAGGCCTCGTCTGCTCACAGCGGCCATCACTGGGACACTGCGCCTGTGGAGGCAAAGGAGAGCTGGGCAGAGAGCAGGAGAGAGCTGGGTACGGAGCAGCAGCTCCCTTGGGCCCGGTGGGTACCTGAAGATGGAGCAGCAGCCCCGCAGCCCCAGCCCCGCCGCCCCTGGGCCCGGTGGGTACCTGAGGATGGAGCAGCAGCTCCTCAGCAACCTCCCGGCCGCCGCCATCTTGGGCCGCGCGCCCGGCGCGCGCAGTGACGTCACGGTCAGGGGGCGGGGCCTGCGCGTGAGGGGCCGTGAGGGCGATGGCGGGAACGGGAGCGGGAGCGGAGGGGACCGAGAGCGCTGAGGCACCTGTGGGCTTTGTTCACCCAGCGAGTTAGGTAGATATCGTTAGTTTATTCGTCTGTTTTTCATTTATTTATTTCCCATTGTGTTTATTTTTTTAATTTTCGTTTATTATTTTTCATGTCTAAATTTATTTTTTCATCATTTATTTATTTCCCGTTAATTTATATTTGTTTTTATTTCTTTGTTTTGTTTATTACTTTATTTTTCATTTATTAATTTAGAGGGATTTTATTTATTTGTTAACTTCGTTTATTGAAGTCCTGCCATTGCTTTAAGACCATGGCACTAATTAGCATGAGAGACTCATTGACCAATAGAAGATAGATTAGTAACTAATAAGAGAACTATGTAACGTGTAGCCAATGAGCACTAATTCCTTTGTTTGCTGAAATGGATTAACAGTAAAAAGTTTTGATGGTTGGGTGCTGGCTTTGTGGACGCCTCCCCCTTGTACCCTGTGTAGAATAAACAACTTCTCCTTTCTAAACCAGACTCTGAGTTTGGAGAGCTCCCAGAATTGGCAGCACTGACACTCCATGGTCTGGTTTCCACAGGAGCTGCTCCCCTCCCTGGTTTAATTCATTTTGTTGTTCAACATTCCATGATGCTGCTTTGATTTTGGTTCCACTAGTGACAGCCCCACCTTCTCCAGCAAAGGTTTCCTATGTAATTCCATACAAAAGCTTTGCTTAATTAAATCTATTCCTTTTATTTACAGCAGAAATGCCTGTCTGTTCTCAGAGACTCAGCAGCTCAGCACAGGTTACTTTGTGAGGCAATGCTGTATCACAGGCACAGCCTTTATGTATCTACATGCTTTAAACATTTGTTATAAGCCTGGCACGCCTGGGAACACCAAACCCAACCCTGTGGCTGGTGTGGTGTTGGTGCCCCTGTGCCTCACAGAACTAGTGAGAGGGAAACCCAGTCCTGGTTTGAAACGTCTTTTTCCAGGACTTCTAAAAAAAAATGATAAGTAATTTCTGTATCTCTGCCTTCACACCCTTAATGAGGCAGAGTTGGACAAGGCAGGACTTGTTTGTTGAGATGTTGGTGTGTTGGAATCGCGTTGTGTCCCTCCTGTCCCTCTCTAGGCAGGGTGAGAATCTCAGGAGAGGCTTTTAAATATTCCAGAGAACAGAGGGAGACACAAAGAATCTGCAAGGACCACAAAGATCAGCAAAGTGCGTGCAGGTGGAGACCTTTTCTTTTAACCTTTATTGTTTGTACATAAGGAAATGAGGCTGTGGTGGGGCAGCAAGGACACGAAGCACTGGCAGGTTTGGCGCGGGGGCACGGGGCGTCCATCCCGCGTGTCGGGCGATGCAGAGCCGGTTCCTTCTGGAAAGCTGGTGGGAACAGGAGCAGGAGCCTCATTTGAGCACCAGGAAGTAGGTGGTCCAGCCGGCGAGGAGCAGGGCCCCCAGCAGCACCGTGTAGCTGAACAGCACGAAGGCCAGCAGCTCCCTCAGCACCCTGAGGACGTGGATGGCGAAGGACTCCGGCATCGCTCCCTCCGGCAGGTACGATCCCTGGCGCTGCTGCTCCTGCTCCCCTCCTCCTGCAAGCACAGGCACAGGGCAGTCTTTCCCAAGCAGAGAGACTGGAATTCACAGTTTCTCCCCTGGGGATTTGCTGTGGGGAGGATCCTTGTGATGGCCACCTGGAGTGTTTTAGTGTCCGGTGGGACTCGTGTGCCTGCTCAGAGTCCTGTGCAGGGCTGGAAGACAGTCCCAGTCAGGGCTGGTGATGGAGCAGATGGAGATACAGACACAGGCAGTGGGCACAGCCATGTGGGTGAGGCCAGAGCCTCCTGCAGAGCCCGGCTGGCTCCTGCAATCCTTCCCCTGTGTCCGGGCATCCAGGAAGGCTCAGGATCAGAGCGGCTGCTGATGGTGCATTACCAACAGCGTGTTCTGATCAGTGGTCAATTCCTCCAAGGAAGCCACCATTAATATTTAATTATATAATTGCATCTAATGGAAATACTGGCACAAGCTGAGCCTTTTGTTTAAGAATGACGAAAACTGAGGCTTAAATACAAGTTTGCACAGGCAAATATTTATATCTCACGTTAAAAATAACCTTTAAATGGGAGACATGGGCTAAGATGCTTTAGAATTCATCTTCTAGCTTGATTTTAAAGTCACACTTGCTTTAGAAGTGATTGCTCACTTGTTAGTTCAAAATTAAATCTAAACTCTTTCACAAAAGTCGTTGGCTCCGTAGACTTAAAGCTGTGAAGACCCACCTAAAAAATTCTATCATCTCTCCAATTTAATTTTTACCTCAGCTGTGCCTGATCAAAAATATCCACACCCTTGGTCAAGTACATAAAGGAGTTTAAACCAGACTTAAGATAAAGCAAACTCAAAGGGATTATTTCTTGTCTAAGCAGCCAAAGTAAACTGAATTCTCATCCTACCACATAAAATGTTTTTTTCAAGAGCTCTTGTGATAAAGAGTTCACTTTTTGCTGTTGTTAAAGGGTTCAGTCATTTCATTCTAAGCTCAGGCACATGTATAAAGTATAGAAATTATTTCATTTTTAAACCAGCTGTGGTTTCCCTGTTGTTCAAAGCACCGAAGTTTTCCATCCATGGGCTTTAAGAGATTTCTGGCTATCTAGAAACATACTGATAAAGAAAGAAACTGCTTACCAGGCAGTAGTTCCTCAGGGTGCTGTTTCTCCCTGGCTGTCCTGCAGCTGTGCCTGGAGTTGCTGGTTCAGGGGGTTTGTGCTGCGGGGGCTGCTCGGCCGTGCCCGGAGCCGGCAGTGCCAGGGCTGATGTGCAAGGTGTGGTCAGGGCGGCTGATACGACACGGCGCGTCGTGCTGGGAGCAGCCAAACAGCTGCCCTGCCCCAGGGGCTGCTGCAAACACCATTTCCTGAGGCTCAGCACCAGTGCTGGGGGTTACCAGGTCAGACCCTGCAGTGGTTTAGTGGGGGGGGTTCCTCTAAAAACTGTATCATCTTAGACTTTTTGCTGTGTTGTCTGGCAGGCTGTTGTGCCTCTTGCTCTGTTCCCTGAGAGCCCTGGGCCACTCAGGGAGGAGGAGGAGGGTGCTCACACACGGCTGGGGCTGCTCCCAAGGGTGGGACTGTGCAGAATGAGTCCGGCTCTTCTACAGAAATACTGTCCTAAAGGCAGCCCAGTGGCTGCTCTGACCAGGTCACTGTTGAGTGTCACCCTTGCCCTTTCAGAGCAGCTCCCTTGACATGAGGGCAGAAGGGAGCCAGGCTGTGTTTATTTTCAGCAAAACTGCTTTCTGATAGAGCTGTATGAAAAGTGAAAGTCGTTTAGGGTAGAGGTTGGGTGATGTTTTCTTTTTTTTTATTTGCTGGTAATGCAGACAGCAAAGAAAAAGAAGATTATGTACTGCAGATCAAATCTCTTACCTACAAAGATATTATGATGTAGAAAATGGCCCCTTAATTTAATTGGGCTCTCTTGTTATCAAATTATTACCCTCATGGTCAGCAGGGCCTTGGACAGAAGCAGAACATCATCAGCTGCTCAGGAAGCCTGTTAAGTAGTAATTGCTCCTCCAGGGAATTGATAAACGTCAGGCTGGGGTTTATTTTGTTGTTGTTGTTGGGTAGTTCCAGGCACAGACTTTCTGTGGATGGAGTGGGCACCCAGCCTGGTGCTGGTGCAGGCCACAGGCTGCAGAAATACAGCCAGCAGTGTTGGGGAGTTTACCAGGTGTCTGGTTTGGCCTCCAGTGCTACCAACAAACATGTTCTGCTGGTCCAGGTGGAAGGGTAAGTCAGCTGGGGAAGTGGGGCTTGGCATGGTGTCCTTTATTCACCTCTGTGCAGGTTTTACACAGCATGACCTCAGTTCACAAACCAGCCTGATCAGGGCCAGTCATTTCCTTGGGATGGTTAAATTTGTAAGATGTTTACAAAAAATCAAATTACAAAAATCTAGAAATGTCGATCCTACAAAGACCCTCCAGGCCAAGCCAAGGACACTGTGAGGATTGCACTGAGTCACTTTGTTTCTTGTTTTTCTCTGCACATCTAATTTTGGATTCAAGGCTAATTCAATTTTCTTTTTAAATACTCTGAAATCAGCTACTCTAAGTGGAACTGCAGAATAATGCAAAGCAAAGCATTCCATGTTTGCTCCTTGCACCATTGTCAAAGTTGCAGCATTTTTTGGTTTTTAGGTCTCCAAGTTGCCTACCTATGTGAGGTAAAAGGTCTCCAAAGACTGAAACTGTCTTTTTCTTTAAAAGTCAAGAAATCCCATGGATATTTCTGATCTGGTATGTTAGGTGGCAGAGCAGAATGAAATTTTGTATGAGCTTAAAGAGAAAACATCCAGATAAAAAAACCAGTTTCACTTTAAGTAATTCAGTTGTCCTGGGGCAGGGAGGAAGAACACAGAAGAAGCTACTACAGTGCAGGGGTTTGGTTTATTTTATTTACTTTTATATTCCAGAGAGAGAGTGCTAACACTTCCAAAAAAAGATCAAATAAGTCTTTATTTTATTCTAATGACTGGAATTAAACAGACAGAGGGGCTCCATGAAGGGGCTCCTTTGGCAGAACTCAGGAAACAACAGACCAAAACCCACCACAGTCACAACTGTGACAACTTGGCAAAAGGAAGGAGTTTATTTGGATGCATTATGCAGAATAGCAAAGAGCAGAAATGCTTGGTAGGAGAGGGAGATTTAAGGTGTGGAGTGTTTTGGGGGGTTTTGAGTTATCTTTAAGAGTGTTAGAAGCCTGTGAGTACAGAGACTGTGCCCCCAGCAGCACAGGCACCCACAAAGCCTCTGCCCTGCCCCTGGGAGCTGCACACTCTGGCTCAGCAGCACAAAGGCCCAGCCACCAGGCCCGTGGAAAATTCCAGGGTGTAAATTTGAGCTCTACAACACCTTGTGACAGCAAAAACCACAGTTTATAACCTGGACAGGGGGGTGAAAAACGTGTCTGTTTTAAACCTGCTGTTTACTGGGTCCCTGTTGTTGCTATTTTTGGCCCAAGTGCCACATGGGGAGTGTCTGTGTGTCTTCAATCCTCAGCTGGTGACACAATGATGTAATTCATACTCTGGGGTAGCTTTCCACAGTCAGGTGGGTGTACCTGGGACAAACAAGCCACCCCACACCGAGCCCTGTGGGGGCAAGTGCAGTAAAAGGCCCAAGCATCAGAGTTAGAGCTGCGTACAGATCTCTGACAAACACATCCAGTGCATCCATGGAATGTATCAGGCACCAGAGAGAGACAGTCTGGGAACACTGGTAAATCAGGAGCAGAAAACGTCCTGTCTCCATCTCCCCCTAAAACTAAACTGGAAGAAAAAAAAGCAGCAATCTGCCAAAGAGAAGGACCCCCCTGCTCCCCCTGTGCTTGGTTGCCAGGTCAGACTATTGTTTATTCCATCATTAGTGCCTTCCAACACCACTTGTCTGTCAGGAAGTTCCACAAGCCCCTGGAACACGAGTGAAGGATGAGGGTCACTGCATCCTGAGCTGCTCTCAGGAGAGCTCCTTGCACTGCTGTGTTTCTCCAACGTTCAAGCAGCAGTGCCAGGACCAGCTGTGCCTGTGTCACACAGGGCCTCTCACTTCATCACGCCCTAGAAAGGGGCAGGCTCCAGTTTTTCCATCAAGGATTTGATCCAGGTGGTTCCATTGATGAGTTTTGTGGTGGCAATGACGTACTCGGTGCCTCCATCTTCCATCTGGGACAGGAACCTCAGCGCCGCGATCTCTGCGTACGTCACCCCGCCCAGGAAGAACACCAGAGTCACCCTGTTCTCACCCTGCTGACCTGGGCAGGCACAGAAACGGGGCAGGATTTTCACATCTCCTGTGCAACAACTGTCAGCCAAACTCAAATGACCTAAAACTCAAATACAGAATTAGAGGAAAAATATACTGGGTGAAATAGCAGGTTTGGGGCCCAGAAATGCAGACTCTGCTCCCAGCTCTGCAGTCTCTACAGGATGTGCTTCTGCCTGACCAGTTTTAATGCTGGGAGAGTGAATGCTGACAAGTAATTTTATATACTAAAATCACAGTGTCAGGTTAGGGTTGTTTTAGTACTCTGAGGGGAGTTAAACAATTTGCCAAAGGATGGTCAGTTAGATCTAACACTTCTGTGGGACAGGGAGATGAGAGAGGGCCTGGACTCTCCCAGCCCTATTCCATCCTAACAGAGACGCATTTCCCTGTAAAACACAGGAAAACAAGGCAGAACTTACGCTTTTTCTGAAGGCCAGTTGGTAACTGCTGCCTCTCCTCGAAGTGGGGCCCTGGCAGCATCTTCAGCACCTCCTCGATGCTCCTCCAGCCCGGGCGTGCCAGGAGCTGTGCCAGGCGCACGCTCAGCGGGGCGTACCCGCTGTACACGTACGAGATGTCGTTGGGGTTCTGCGGGGCAGGGGGCAGCAGGTCAGAGCCCCTCACACCACGGAATTGTACACAAAATCACATGGAAAAAGGTTTTCCTCCCACACACAATTCTGTGGTTACATGTAACGTTCACGGCTGGTTTGTTCACCAGCTGCCAGGCCCTGGTTACCTGCTCGTTAACATCGTCCATCCACAGGCGCAGGGTCTTCCTGATCGTGGGGTAGTTATTCCTGCCACTTGTCTGAGGTTTCAGCAGTCCAGCCTTTTCCAGGTTGTTTAAGGTCAATATATGTTCATAGCCATAAGTCTGCAATATGACAAAATCATCAATACCATGTCAGTAACCCATGATCAGAGTGTTAAAAAAAAAAAAAAGGCAAAGATACTAATTCTAAAAAGGTGTTTGTTTAAAAAAGCTTTTTGGTTAAGATCTCTAGAGTGGATCACATTTAGAGTGTTTAAATCATAACAGCAAAAAGGGCAGTGATTAAACCTCTGTATCTAAGTGTTGTAACACTCACTGCTGTCAGCCCAGACAGACTCCCAGTGCTGCCTCTGTGCACACTGGCACTCAGCACTACCCACGTGTAACATGTGTCTGCCTACAGTGCAAGTGTTGTAGAGCTGAGCATTCAATATGGATTTTCTCAGGAGCCCAACCTGGAGAATCTCTCTCTTGTAATGGTCCAGAACCTTCTGCTTCAGCCCACTGTTGCACACGGATTGCAGGCAAACGAGACGCAAGATCTTGATGAGGGGGTGTTTTTGAGCTATGCAGTCTTCAATATAATTGTTAACCTATTAAATAAAATACATGAACTGTTACTTAAAGAACTGTTGAGGTGCCTGTAAGACCTGGAAAGAAAGATCTGGTTTGCTTAATGTCTCCAAAGCAGCAAGAAAGAGTGTGCAGCTGCTCTCCAGGCACCTCCAAAACAGTGACCCAGCAGTGGTTCCACTTGGGCCCTCCTGGAGCATGGCAGTTCCACACTCAGCAGCCAGACTTTGCCTGAGACACTGAAAAATTCATATTAACCATCTTCAGTGTTTCACCAATCCCTCACAGCACACAGTGTCCAGCTCAGACCCCCCTGGCTGTACAAGGGCAGGGACAGGTGATTCAGCGAGGCACATCACCAGACATCATCTACATCAGATGTTCCCTCTCAAAAAAAAACCAAATGAGAAAAATACATTTTTGGAAGGCGTAGGAGTTGCTAATTGTCATTATCTACCTACCTTGTCTGTGTCTATTCCAGACATGAACTCTTGCTCCACTGTCAAATTATCAAAGAAATCTTCAGATGCTTCAGGAAAAGAACAACAATCAATACAACAGCAACAGACAGCTCATTTTCTACTTTTAACCTTTCAGCAGAGATGCACTGGATGGACCAAAGCCAGTTTCTGCCAGGCTGAGAGGTGCCCCTGAAGTCCCCCGTGCCCTGGCTGCCCTGGAGACGTGCCGGGCCTGCTGAGCACACACTCACTGGTGATGTCCTTGATGAGCTCGGCGATGGAGGTGTGGTTGGCCAGCGAGCTCCGCGCCGCCTGCATGTGGGGCAGCTGCGACACAAACTGCTTGATCTCCCCGACCGTCTTGGCGTGGTGCCTCTCCTGCAGGAAGCACCACCTGGGTTAGGCCCTGCTCACCTCAGGAACACCAGCCAGGCCAGTTATCATGGAAAACTGTTTTACTGCACTCACTGCACCTGCAGGAGTCAGAGATACGTGACTTTTAGATGAAAGACTTTAAATGCCTTCACTAAGTCACAGCATTACCTGGATCACTGCAAGAGGCAGGATATAATACAACAAGATCATCAGACTGGTTTTTGTCCATTGTACCAGTGCTGCAAGTCGCTCTATCCACCTATGTCTGACTCCAGCCATCACTATCTGCTCCTCCATTTCCCTACCAGAGAAAACTCCCTTCTTTACACAAAGAGGAATTACTTTGCTGGCTGAGTGTAAACCTGGAGCTCCAGGGCAGTGCTGTCAGAGCTGGGGGACATCTCCCCTTGGAGCAGCAGAGAAAGGTGCTGGAGCTGGGCCACTCACTGGCCCTGGCTGCAGCCATGCCCAGGCTCTGAGCCAGGATGGGCCAAACCCACCCAGAGTTCAGCTCTCAGAGCAGAGCACAGGTCTGCACTGCATGTGGGCTACTTGCCTCTTGCTCAACTTGGAATAAAAATAATAACAACTTGACTCATATGTGAAGGATTTAAACGGGCAAGTGCAGGCAGGAGAGTGATAATGACAGAGCCTGCAATTTAAGAAGCCCTCTGCTGCCAGTATGCTGCTGTTTCATTATCACCTATTACCACTGACAATTTCTTAAAATTCTCTTTTTTTAACAGCCAGTATGAATAATCCAGCCTTGCACCCCCAGCACTGGTACTGCAGAAGGAAACATGTACTAGGGGAGGAGGCCGAGCACTCAGCATTTCAGTTAAGGTACCTCACCTTAGATGTGGCAGACGTGAAGGGGCTAAAAAAACACACAAGAAGTAAAATCAAAGAGAGTAACGAGTTTTCTTTGAGAATCCCCATGAGGTCTGAAAGCCGAGATACGGGATCTCAGTTTCTTTATGAATCATCAACAGGATGTTTTCAAATAAAACCACAGACATTCCCCACACAGCTCTCCAGCTGTCTAAGGTGATACATGAGCAGGAATTAACACTTCAGATCTCCTGCAAGGCAACTGTCTTTTCCACATTCCTACTGGGTTTTATGCCAGCCATAATAACCTGTTCTGGAGTTTTATTGCTTAAAGCCTTTTCTCTGCATCCTCAGTGAATACAAAGGGAAAAGGACCTTTCAGTGAACAAGTAACAAGAGCAGCAAAAAGGAATTGAACAGCACACTAAAACTGAACTTTGGCCTTGCAGAGGGAGGCAGCACCTGATTGCAGACTGAGGGAAGCAATTCCTCTTATGGGAGCTATGGGCTCACACAGCAGAAGGGGGTTTAGGCAAGCTGTGATGAGAGGGAAAGCCCCAGAACAGAGGTGCGAGGAGAAGAGGGGGATCCACATCACTACAGGACTCTTCAAAGGAGATCTGAACAACACTTACACAACAGAGCTGATCTCATCCCAGGGCAGGGGAACAGACTGGAGGGGCTTCTCAAGACTATCTGGGGGATTACTCCATGGCAGCAGCTCAGGCACTGCCCTGCCGAGGGCAGACCGTGACTGATCAGATGACAGGAACACCCAAGGGATGCAGTGCTGGACACAGGCCTCACCTCAAAGGCTGCTGAGATGATCTTGGCCTTCTTGCTGAGCACTGAGCCCACAGCATTGAAGTTCTTGTCGCGGATTTCGGCGTAGAGCTCCTCCGCAGAGTTCAGCTGCAGCTTCTTGGGCTCCGTGGGCAGGTCCTTCCCACCCTCCCCCTGCTTCTTCGGGGCAAACTTCTCGGGGGGCAGCTTCACATAAGCTACCAAATGCAGAGAAATAACCCTGATAAGGACTGGAACTTCACCACCAGAAGTTATGGTTAACAGGCTGAGGAAACAGAGCTGGAAACAGCTCTGAGCAGCAGAGCAAATATAAACGCCCCTCAGTGCCTGGGTGTTAATGAGGGAGAGTCTCACTGTACTCACCCAGGGACCTACACAAACACACGTGATCAGAACCCAAGTGCCAACTCCCCTGCTTTCAGAGAGGCTTGGAGACAGCTCTGCAGCCAGTCCAGTCCAGCAGGAGGGATCACAGCCCATAAATGCCCCTCTGGAGTTTTCTTACTACCTCCTGAAGAGCAGGAGCTCGCTCTGCATGGCCTTTCACAAAATGTCCCTGTCCCCTCAGTGGGACACATGATCCAGCCGGGCTTTCTGCCTGTACACCACATGTTCTGTCACCATGTCTGCACCCAGCCAGCATCCAAAATATGCCCATTCAGTAACCACACACTGCTCAGCTCCCCTTCTCAGGCAAAAAGGTCCAGAGTGGGTCTCGATGGGCTCCAGCCTGGGACTGAACCAACCCCACAGTTAGTTCAGCTGAGCTGCTCCCACATCACAGCCATTTAGTGAAGCAGAAATGCCCCTCACACACTGCAGCCTCCCCAAGGTCTTGGGAAACCTCTCCCAGGGCAGAAGAGCTGCCCCTTCCCCACAGCCCTCACTGTTCTGGATGCCGTAGATCTCGTCTATCAGCCCCTCGTAGGTGAGCTGCGTGGCCAGCGGCGTCAGCAGGTCCACGTTGCGGTCCAGCAGCAGCAGCGTGTCAAAGACAGGGAAGATGGAGTTCTGGCTGCCAGGGAACTCGCGCTTCATCCTGATCATCATGTTGGCCACGTGCTGAAAGGAATCATGTCGTGCTGGTTACGGTGCAGGACGCAACACATGGATCTGAGCTCTGGGCCCTGCACATGTGGGCACAGCCCTGGGCAGTGGAGGGGAAGGGCAGGAGGTACAGACTGGCTGAGGGAGGGGGCAGGATGAGACTGAGAAAACAAAACCCTTCTCCCCACAGCTTGGCAAGACAGCGAGTGGTCACAGCACTGCCATCACCTCAAGCTGCTCCCTCACACCAAAAGGTACCAATTCACCCACAGGTTGATCAGAGAGAAGGAAAAGGGATAAGTGAGTGTTGTGGCTGGATTAAAAAACCCCAGAGATGCCTTTAACCAAATGCTCCTTAAGGCAGTTCCAAAGAACAAGATGCGTTCTTTCAGCCTCACCCGAGCACAGTCGCCCTTCCCAAAGATCTGCGGGATGGTTCCATAGAGAGCCTGCAGTGTCATCAGCCCCTTTGCTGCATGGTACAGACTGGTCTGGTCACTCTCCAGGTAACATTCCTAAACAACAAGGAGGATTCTGATGGAAGGTGTTGATCCAACGCAGCTGCTTCCACGGCAGAGTGAGGTCCATGTGAACAGTTCAGAGGAGACTTAGGCTGGAGAACAAACTGCTGTTGGCAAATATGGGCCTTATTTGTGCCATCGCTACATCAAATAGTACACCAGACACTGCAATATTTCTGAACTCCACACACAAACCCAGTTTGATGGAGCAAGAGCCAGAAAGTGACTGTAAGGAGCTTCCCCCACTAATTAGGCCAATCTGAGTGTCCAACACCTCATGGCAGCTGCAAGCTCTGACACGTCCTCTGGGCTACACTTCTTACGGCACAGCGGGGCAAAGAAACTCCCAAACCATCCCGTGCCCAGAAGCAGCACTCTGGGAACACAGGACACAGTGCAGCTCTATGAGGGTGACCCATCACACACCCCACCCTGTGCTGGCTGCTCCCGACAGCCCAGCGCTTCAAGCCTCAGGAACGCCCCATTTGTGATAACAACACCAGCAGCTGGAGCTGGAGGAACTGGGGGCAGCGTTGGGCATGAAAACACACAGGCGAGTTCAGGCTCAGTTCAGGCCTCAGGAACAAGACACATTTGCTCTGCATGGCCTTTCCTTGCTGTGCAGGTCACAGAGAGCCAACACAAAGCCACAGCGGGTTTTCCCTCGCAGCTGAGCCGAGCACTCACCTTGAAGGCACTCTCGGACTCCATGGAGAGCAGGTCCCCGTCGAAGGGGATGAGGTCCAGGCTGTACTGCTCGCGGTGGATGAAGGAGCCCAGCACACCCTGCTCCTTCAGCCACTGCTCGCACAGCAGGCTGCGGCGCGGCACGAACAGGATGTGGAAATCCCTCTGCGGGGAGCGGCCTCTGTCCTCCCTGCAAGAGCCACAGCAGGGGCACTGCACTGGGGCAGCACCGCAGCCCCCAGCTCTGCCTGGCAGTGCCCAGGGTGAATGCACGGCCCGGCGTGTGCAGGCACCAGGGCAAGCACACTCGGCTGTCCTGCAGTTCCCAGAAGGGGCATCAATCCCAGCACGACTCATTCCAGCTGATTACAAGGGGGAGGAGTGGACCCTCTGCCTGGCAGCCAAAGTGAAGCCCCCCCTCTTGCACCCAGCTTGAGCCCCCTAAGCGGCTGCACTGCAGTTTGGTGTCTGCACGTGGGTCCTCGTTCCCTGTGTAACAAACCACACCTGTCCCTGTTCCGGTGGCCTGAGACCACCTGTCCTGCCCTGCCGGCGCCCGCGGTACCTGAGCACGTTGTCCGTGATGATGTCCATCAGCTCCAGCTTGGGCCTGACGAAGAAGATGATGTTCTTGACGTCGGCCGGGGGCAGCCGGCCCGGCTTGAGCGTGAACATCTTCTCCACCTCATGCTCCTGTGGTGGCACGGGCGTCACCCGAGTACGGCGACACCCGAGAGCCTCCCCCGGCCCGGCCGCCGCTTACCTTGAGCAGCGAGTACTGCGCGATCAGCCCGAAGGGCCCGGTCAGGTACTCGTCCCACACGATGGCCTGCGGGAGGGACGGCGGGGTCAGCCCGGCCCTGTGCCCTGTCCCGGCACCGCCGCGATCCCTCCATGCCCCTCGGCCCCCTCTCTCCCACCTTGGACCCCGCGCACTTGTCGAGGAACTCGCGCAGCTCCCTCCGCCCCGCCTCGCGCAGCGCCGTCAGGTTCACCCGGCCCGAGCTCAGGTGAGCCGCCATGGCAGCCCCGCACGGCAGCGCGCAGGCGCACAGGGACCGCCCCGCCCCGCGTGGGGAGGGACGGGGGCGGGGCGGGGAGGGACGGGGGCGGCGGGGGGAGGGGCGGGGGCGGGGCGGGAAGGGAGGGACGGATGGACGCGCAGAGGGACAGAGAGGGAGCGGCTGTGTGTGTGTCTATGCGGGAGCAGCTTTATGTGCATTTATGTTTGTTAATAAGGGACCCGTCTGTCAGCGCCGCGGCGGCTCCGCGGAGCGGGTTCGCCCCCTGTGCTCGGCACTCCGAGGGCTGTGCCCAGTCCTGAGCCCCTCAATCCAGAAGGGCATTGAGGGGCTGGAGCGTGTGCAGGGAAGGGAACGGAGCTGGGAAGGGGCTGGAGCAGCAGGGCAGGGGCAGGTGGGACAGCAGGAGGGATTTCTCCATGGAAAGGGTGGTCAGGCATTGGAAGGGGCTGCCCAGGGAGGTTTG
>JAWWEV010000037.1:11148997-11166770 GCA_035583235.1 Hafferia zeledoni | reverse complement strand
AGGGACAGCCCATGAGGAGTTGGGGTGATGGCAGGGACAGCCCTGGGATGGCAGGGACAGCCCCACAGGGAGCTGGGATGGCAGGGACAGCCCATGAGGAGTTGGGGTGATGGCAGGGACAGCCCTGGGATGGCAGGGACAGCCCCACAGGGAGCTGGGATGGCAGGGACAGCCCATGAGGAGTTGGGGTGATGGCAGGGACAGCCCTGGGATGGCAGGGACAGCCCCACAGGGAGCTGGGGTGATGGCAGGACAGCCCTGGGATAGCAGGGACAGCCCGTGGCTCCCCTGGATGGAGCAGCAGCAGCACAGAACAGCTTCTCTTCCTCTGTTTCTCAGAGATGGGAACTAAGTCCAGACTCCGAGTTCTGTGTGTTCCCAGGGCTTGGATTTGGGAACACAGGGCAGGGATTGACAGGAGTCCTGGCAGGGTTTGCAGCCTGGGCTTTCACAGAAGGGAGTTTTGCAGCCAGAGGTAAAACAGCAGAATTGCTTAAAAGGCAAAAAAAGAATGAAAAACAAAGCCAGAAAAAAAAAGCAACAGGAAAAACGTGGCTTCCAGTTCCAGCTATTCAGCTGCTCCCTGCAAGGTCTGGCATCCAAACACTCAGGAAAGCTCAGGATCACAGGAAAGGTTCTCATCTATTCCATCATTTTAACAGATACAGAACTAAAAATTAGACAAAACCAAAGCTGAAGGAAAGAAAAAGAAAAAAGGCTTTGCAGGTTTCATCAGCCTGTGCTGCTCCTCACAGATGTGGTTGCCTTAAAAGCAGCTTATTATTTTCAAGAGATTTTGGGAAACATTTTGCATGGTGCCTGGAACACAAGTGACTAACACAAGGTTTTAGACTTGCCATCTTTCAAAAAAATACAAAAAATCCCCTTCATTTCACTGAACAGTAATTTTATGACTGTTTTGTTTTTATAAAAAGGAGCCCCAGTGCTGCTGGGTGCCAATACTACAGAGCTAACCCTGACTGGAATTATTAACAACACTTTTATCACTGTGGGAGGCAGAAGAACCCCTGAGTCAGGAACTGACTGAAGCACCTCAGAATCCAAGGCTCTGTGGTCTGTCCCTGGGCACATTCAGCCAGGATTCTGAGTTACCTGGGGTTCAGCATCTCATGGGACTCAGGTTTTCCAACCATTTCTTCTGCCTGGTCTCACCTGACCAATTCCCAGCGTGATTCCCACAGGCTGGATCCAAGGGCTGGCTCTGCCCTCTGACATCTCATCTCGTGCCCTCAGGTGGCAGAACCCTCCATAAACAAATTATTTCAAACAATGCCCCAAGGATTTGCTTCAATTCCCTTCAGCAACTGAGGAGCAACATTCTGATGTCAAACTTTACACATGTCAAAGCAACATCTCATTGTGACCCAATATCTGCTTTGTAAGTAAAAGTACCAGAGAGACAGTTTTTAAAACAATCAAAGGTAAATGTAACTCCAAAAATCAAGACATTTAACCCCAAAATACTTACAATTCTTTCCTAAGTTCTTCCACTTTCTTGTTCTCCAGATTCAGCAGCTCTTTGGATTTATGAAGTTCCTCTTCATTTTTCAGGTTGTTTTGTTTCAGCATGTCCAACTTAGGGAGGAAAAAACTCTCATTACAGCAATGAAACCACACAGTTCTCAGCTGGAAATGATGGTCACAAACTGGGGGCCTGAGCTGGTCCCTTCTCCATCTTCAGCCCTTAAATTAACCCAGCCTGTATGTCGTGAGACTTTCTGCATCCCAACTGAGCAGCACAAAGAATTCCAGGTGCTCTGGGACCTCCATCAGGTGCTGCACCACTCAGAGCACTGTCTGTCCTTAAAGGCAAAGCCTGGTGCTAAAATGACCTGCTAAGGTACCTGGTCCCTTCTGCTTTCCCATACCTTGATTTCTGAGGCTCAGTGGGCTGAGTGCTGTGCCTGCCACCCCAGCAAAGGAATTCCTTGCAGAGTGGGACAAAATGTTATCCATCTATTTCCTGAGCTGGTGTCCAGCACAGAAACAGCCTGAGCTGTGGCCCCAAAGTGTCCCCACCCAGCCACACATGATATTATATAAGAGATAATCTCCAGCCACTCTCCTGGCATTACAGGACCCTGGGGATTGTTTTTTAATCCAGAAAGTGAACCCCTCCCATCTGAACGTCACCATTTCTAATTCCAATTCTAATTCAGACCCCGTTGGAAACTGTCCCTGTTCAGCCCAGGCTGAGGCATTCAGGGCAGCCCAGCTGTCCCTGCCAGAATTGTGGAGCTGCAGATCACAGGAGTCTCTCCTGCCTACCCTAATTCTCTGTAATTCAACAGTTGTTCTTACAAACCAGGTAAAACCTTCCATAGCAAAGCACTGAAATGTGATTACTTCATTCTGGAGCTTCTCGTTTGTCTGTCTCGAGTTCTCCAAGGAGGCCAAAGTTTCAATCTTTTCTTTGTGGATGGCATCCTTCTCCTGGGTCACCTTCTCCACAGTCTGCAAAACATCTTCTGCCAATCTGGCAGCCTACAAAGAAAGGGGAGTGAGGAAAACCCCCACTTATTACCAAGGGACCTCTGGCAGCCCGAGATGAGCCCCAGTACCTCATGCACAGCTCCAAGTTTGGCAGCTGCTTCCCAGCTCAGCAGGGACTTCAGCTGGCAATTTATTTGCATTTGGAAGCTGCATAAAGTATAAATTTCAGTGAAGATTCAGTTCCATGCAGAGGCACATCATAACCCCATGCTGTGTCACTGAGGAAATCCCTGGACTGCATTCCTGGACCTCCAGTTCCCACCACTGTGGCTGTTCTCACCTCTGACCTCTCCAGAGAGCAGCAGTTCAACAGATATTCACTCCCAACAGTCTGCTCTGTTTTCAGGAAATATGGAATTACAAAAAAATCAACAATTTGGAAAAGAATGAATCCGGAGATAAAGCCAATTATGGCATTATTTTAGTTGTTGTGGCCTCCTGGAAGGAAACACTTCCCAGGGATATTCAGGTGTCAGGGAGGCATCACCCACAGGGAATCTGCATCCCAGTTGGTATTTACAGGGATTTTCTGGCCTTCAGGCCACACAACCTGAAATCCAAAATCCTCTGCACAGTTTGTTGGTGGTGAATACAAAACACTCCTGTGAGCACAAGAACAGCAGAGCTGTCAGTGTCTTTCCCACCTCTCACTCTGCCTTTACCCAGTTACATTTCCAGGAGCAGTTCATGGCTTTGTGTTCCTTGCAGGAACTCAAATTTGGAGTTTGTTGTAACTGAACATAAAGATCTCATCTAACCCCTCATCTGTCACTGCTCTGGCCTTGGAGCTGCAGTCCTGCCCCTGAAGGGGCTGCTCAGTCTCCTCCCACACTCAGGGAGCACAACTTCCTTTCACTCAGTTTACTTTGTTTCCTTGCAACATTCAGTGCCAACAGAGGCTTTCGTAGTTAAAAGTGTTTTAAAATATAATAATAAAGTGCCTTTTAGACTCAGTTACAACTTGTGACAAAGCCAGAGTAACACACTTAGGGAGCCCAGAACTCCAGCCTGTTCCCATGGAAATGAAGTGCTGAGTGTGCAAGGAGGTGCAGAGGAAACCAGGTTAGTGCTCAGGATTAGTACGACTTGACTGTTTAACTACATTAAAATACCTCCAGTTTTTGTGCTACTGTTTGGGCCTGGAGAGCCTCAGTTTCTTTTAGTTTCAAAGCCAGACTGTTCATCTCCTCCTGCAGCATCTGATTTTTGCCCTGAGACTCCAGCAATTTGCCTGAGAGGTCACTATTAGTTTGTTCTAAAAGTGTAACTTTCTCACACAGTTTATAATAATCCTGGGAGAGCTTCTCCTTCTCATTTGCTGTTTCTTCCTTACTCAGGAGCAGCCTCCTCTGCTCAGCCCTCAGGGTGTCCAGTTCCTCCAGCAGCTTTGTCCTCTGCTCCTGCAGCAGGCCCAGCCTGGGCTGCAGCTCCTCCAGCCTTTGGCAGACCTGGCCGTGCAGCTCCTGCAGTTCCGCTGCGGATTTGGACACGGAAGCAAAGTCCCCCCTCAGCTGCTCCATGCTGCAAACCAGCTGCTCCTTCTCTGCACACAGGGTTTCTCTCTCTTTCATTATTTCCACCAGTTTCACATCAGATTTTTCTTTCTCCTGAATTAAAAGTTCTTTCTCAGCCAGAAATCCCTTATTTTTCCCTCTCAGCTCTTCCACCTCCTTCTCGAAGCAGCTGATGGTGCTCTGCAGTTCCACACGCTCCAACAGGAACCCTTCCATCTCCAATTTTCTAGCTTCCTTTTCCATGGTTAAGGTTTCTCTCACAGCAGCAACCTCTGCATGTGATTCCTGACACCTCTCCTGCAGCTCATCCCTCTCCCTGCTCAGCTTTTCCCTGGCAGAGGAGCAGGACTCCAGGGAGGACACTGCAGCAGCCAGTTCACCTTCCAACACCCTTCTGGCATCCTGGGCCTCCTTCAGGAGCCTGGAGAGGTCACATTTACAGGCTTTTAGCTCTTCATTTTCTACATTCTTCTCTCCCAGTGCTGCCCTGAGGGCTTCAATGGAATCCTGGAGCTCCACCTTCTCCTGGGCCAGAACATCCTTGGCCTGGACGCCCAGTTCGTGTTCCCTCCTCAGCTCACACATGGCCTGTGCACAGGACTTGTTCTCCTGGAGAAGCTCTGAGCACTTTGCCTGCAGCTCCTCCTTCTCTTGGAGAAGAGCTTCGTTGTGCTTTTCCAGCTGCAGGGACTCCTGGACAGCAGATTCCCTTTCCCTGGCCAGCTCCTGAACCTTCTCCACGAGCTTCTCAGTGACTGCCCCGAGCTCTGGTGCACAAAGAGCCTCTTTCTCTTGAACTAACTGAGAACACTCCGAGCTGAGTGTCTGTGCTGAGGCTCCCATGGCCTCCAGGAGCCGAGTGAGGCTCCCAAGCAGCTGCACGTGCTCTGTGCTCACCCTGGTGAGCTCCCTCTGCTGTGTCTCCAGCTGTGTGTGCATCTCTCGCTCTCTCTCTTTGAGCACCTGGTTTTCACTGACTGTGTTGTCCAAACTCACCCTCAGCCCTTCCATGCTCTGCAGGAGCCTCTCCCTCTCTGCCTGCAGACTTTGGCTGGTCTGCAGGACCCTGCTCAGCTCCGTTTCCAGGGCTCCAAGGGTATCTTGAAGAGCCGAGTGTTCCCCCAGGGCTGAATCTCTCTCTGCAGTCACTGCTGCCAGTTGTTCCTGGAGCTCCCTTTGGTCTCTGGCCAGGGCCTCACAGGAACTTCCCAGCTTCTGAATAACATCATCTTTGTCCTTTATAACTGCATCCTTCTCCTCCAAAAGCCTCCTCTGGTGATTGCCCAGCTCCTGCAGGGCCTGTGTGCTGGCCTGGAGCTGTCCCAGCTGCAGCAGCCGCGCCTCCTCCTCCTGTGCTGCCCTCAGGAGCTCTCCCTGTGCTGCCTCCAGCTCTGACAATAATCTGCTTTTCTCACAAACCAGAGCTGCCCTTTCTGTGCTTTCCTGCTGCCTTTTGGCCTCAGCTTCTTCCTTCTGCCTCAGGATTCTCTGATTTTCTGACTTCAGTTCTTCTTGGCCTTGTTGCATTAAGGAAATCTTTGACTCCAGTTCTTTCAGCTCAGACAACAAGGACTCTCTCTCTAACTTTAAAGTATTGCCCTCCTGTGCCAAAGTCTCTTTTTCTGCCATCAAATCCCTCATCTTGTCTGACATTAGTTCAAGCTCTTGTCTGGCTGATGCTAACACAGAGCTCAGGGACTAAAGAAACAAAGTCGGGGAGAAGGGAAAACAAAAATGAAGTCAAGCACACAAATGAGAAATGGGCTGTAAGGGCAAACAGAGCAATTGTCATTCAAGTTTTACAAGTGTATACACTGACACACAGTCCTGGGGGAGCTCAGCTGCTGCCAGACACCCCTGGGGCCCTACACAAACCCTGCCAGCCACAGGAGAAGTTCTCAGTGCAGTAATAATAATTTCATGATTTAAAAGTTCCTCCATGCAAGATTTCATCTTGTTTTTAAAACTACTCCCAACAAATTGCCTGGATGTAAATTAGGAAGAAAAGCCCCAGAATGATTTCATGAGACTTCAAGAGAATTAAATGCAGGGAGTTGTATCAGATATTGACTTCCAATTCTCAATTTCACCTTCTGTAGATAATTCTCATTGTTCTCTCAAAACTGTATTGTTGTAACCCCTTTAATTCAAACCACCACAGCAGTGGTGTTGATATTGTGTGTCAATCTATACACTAAATACTTTGCTGAGCATAAACCAAAGATTGTAGCAAATAACTGATGAGGGATGAAAGCAAGCAGGAGGAAAAATTCAAATTACTGAAGTCAAGCTACACACTCAATAGAAGCAGGTCTTGGGAGGTTGTGCTAGAATGGCATTCCAGGTGTGTGGCCCTTCTGTGTGAAACAGTTCAAACTGCATCTTAAAACTGAGGCATTTAAAAAGGCAGGGAATGACATTTGGCTCCAGGTGACTGTGCAGAGCCAGGTATCTATGAGCATAAAATGGTAACACCAAAGAACTGCATTTCATCAATTCCTGTGTAATTTAGAGTAAAATTAACCAGTAAGTCACATGTGCTTTTCTTGCCCAACCCCTTTCCATCTACCCTGGAGAAATCCAAAAAGGCAACACTGCAAAAATCTTGCTATGAGAAGATGAGGCAGAAAAAAAACAGGGATTCCCTGAGACAGAAAGATTCGACCCTTAAATCACCCAGAGAGCACCAAAATCCACCTACTTTGGCCTGTTCCACCTCCTTCCTCAGCTGCTCAGCCTGTGATTCCAGCTCACTGTTCCTGCTCTGGGCAGCACTCAGGGCCTCCTGTGCCTCCCGCAGGCTCTGCCGGACCCCCTGCAGTTCCGCTCCGTGTTTCGCCTCCAGCTCAGCCGCCTCTTTGTCCCTCTGGGCCTGCAGGTCCCTGCACTGCTGGTGGCTGCTCTGCACCTGCCCCTCCTGCGGGCACAGACAGGTCAGGCAGGGGAGGCAGGGGCAGGGCAAGACAAGGGCAGGGCTGTGCCACACATGCTTCTCCCTGTGCCCCACACGCTGCTCCCTGTGCCCCACATGTGCTGCCCACTATACCCCATGTGCCCCTCCCCGTGCCTCACGCGCCCCTCCCTGTGCCCCACACGCCCCTCCCCGTGCCCAGGGCCCTCACCATGGCTGCCAGCTGGGCCTGCAGTCCCTGCACCTCGGCCTGGTGCCTCTGCAGGGCCTCCTGCTGCCCCTGTTCGGCTTTCTGGGCCGTTTGCTCCACATTTCTCTCAAGCTGAGCAGCCTTTTCATTCGCCCTTGTGAGCTCCAGTTGTATCTGCTCCAACTGCCTGCACAGCCCAAAGGAAAGGACATCATCAGCTTTGCTGACAGCACAGGGATGAGGGAGGCAGAACTATGGTCAAGTTCTGGGTTCTGTCCAAGCATTCAGAGATTTAATTATTCAACAAATATAAAACGTTTTGCTAAATTCAATATACACAGGGCAGACCAAGCACTTGCTCCTCACTCATGTGCAGAGCAGCTGCCAGAGCAACCCCCAGTCTGGGGTTTTGTGAAGGTAAAGAACAATTTCTGTTTGGAAAAAACCACATTTTCTCTTTCCAGAAAACATGTGACCCAAGTCTTCTTTATCTCCAAATAAACTCAGCTTATCAGGTAATCCAGGAATCACAAAGCACAGCCACAGAACAATCCAGATCATCAAAAAGGTGGTTTCTTCTGGACAATGAGAAGACATTACATAACAATTTTAGAACAGAAACATTTGATGCTCTTCAAATCACTCCCAGGAGCCTGTTTGGATTCATTCACTTTGCTGGAATAAGTCCACTTGTCATATCAAATGTGCCACTGGGGAGCATCTTGATGAGATATTTACAGAAAAATCCAGGGAGGAGCTGGGAGTGTGGGAGGGAGGAATTGGTGTCCCAGACTCCAAGAGCCAGGAATTACCTCTCCTTGGAGCGCAGCTCGTCGTTCATCCTGGTCAGCTGGGCAGAGCTGTCCCCTGAGGACTTCATCATCTCTGCAATGTCACCCTCCAGCTTGGCTTTGGCTTCCACCAGCTGCTGCTCTCTCTCCTCTCGCTCCTTCAGCCTCCTCTCCATCTCTGGGCAAAACAAAGGTTGTCAGGCTGGTACATTTAGGAGGGAGGGTGTGCACAAACCAACAGAAATATTGATGTGCAGACCTTGCAAATCACCCCTTAAATCAAAAATCATGATTGGTTGAACTTTGAACTGGAACAAAAGGTTAAGAACTCTTCAGGAATAGCGAAGAGCAACCAGTCATGGAATCTTTGTTTCAGCAGGGAATCCCTCCAGGCCATGAGAGGTGGGTCCAGGTTCTGCTCTGTCAGGGGGCAAGGGGGGATCTGCACATCCTCAGCAGGGCAGCACATGGTGAACAGGGGAGCCAAAAACATGACTCAGGCTGGGGCACCAACAGCCCCTGGGATCCTCCTCCAGGCCCAGCAAGGCCCTGCAGGGTTTGCCTTACTCAGGGCACAGGCCATGCCCTCCCCCACCTCTGGTTTTACACAGCAAGGCCTCCTGAGGGGTGGGAGGAGACCACCAGCCTGACAGTCTGTGTGATGTCCCCAGCAGGGGCACAGGGGGTGTGGACAGGGCTGGGAGGGCACTGCAGCCCCTCAGGCTCATCCCTGAGCCTTTGCCATGGCTGCCCATACCACAGTGCCCAGCAAGAATTCAAACACTGCTTTAACACAGCCAGGCAGCCAGTCCTGGGCCTAGCTGGGCACTGTTCCCTGGGCATCCCCCTCACACCCACAGGAGCTGCTTCCTGCCTAGGGACAGGCTCTGCTTTGAAGGCCCAGGAGGCACCTGAGAGGCTGAGCAGGACAGGAGGGCACAAAGCTGCTGCAGGTCCCCAAACAGGCCATTTGACTCCGTCCTTACCAGTCAAACTAGACTTGAGCTGCTCCAGTTCTGAAGACATGAGTGCAAACTGCTCTTCTTTTTGCTTCAGCTTTGTCACCGTTTCTAGGCAAGGAAAATTTGGAGGACAAAGTTAGTAAGTCAGATGCAGACAATTCCCACCTACTTGCAGGGACTGCTGCTCTCCAGGGAGGCTGCAGGAGCCCTGGCCTTTCCACAGCCCCTGGAGTGCTGTGCCTCCAGGTGTGCATCTGAGAGCACTTAAAAACCTCTTCTTTTGGCACTTCATTCCTGCACCTTTCAGCTCTGTTCAGGTTAGCAGCACGTACCTTGCATAGCCCGTTGGACACTTTCTGCTTCATCAGCTGCACCAGTAAACTTTTCTTTCTGGGAAGTGGATAAAACCCAAGGTGAGGTTTGGTAATGACAGTACAATTCACCCCCTGAATTTATTGTAGGTACTTTTCAAGTACAAAATGGAAGAGCATTCACTCCCATCATTAAGTTTGAAGTAGTTTAGCACAGACTGTTGAGCAACACAAAGCAAGATCTCCCCTTGCCTCGGCTGCAATCTCTGAACATTCCCAATGACTCCTCCAGCAGCTGTCCAGGGCAGCAATCAGGATTTGGGGTCTCTGTCCCTGCTGCACAGTCCCAGCTGCAGCCCTGGGCCCACCTCCTGCCAGGGTTTCCCAGCAGGAACTGGTGCCAGGGAAGAAAAGGGAGGATATTGAGGAAGGCAAGTGAGGCTCTTCCACCAGCTCTGAGTATTTACTGCTGGCCATGGAAGGATTTCATGACAGGGACAGTAGAACCAAAAAGCCCATTTTTTGTTACTACTCCAGTGTAGTTCCTCAGGGAAATTCCCATATTTGGCAATTCAGTTAAATTTACAAAATGAAAAAGGTCTTCAAAAGCCATTTGTGAGGAGTGTAACAAACACTGATTGGTACAACAGCTCCTTAATGAGCAGTCCAAACTCAAACTCCAGGCTGTTTTGATTTAATTTTAGTTTAATTCTGATCTCAGTTTAATTCTGCAAGCCCTAAGCAGGGGAGTTTTATTCAGACAAAACACCTGCTAACACAGCACTCACTGAAATGCTCTTTTCCTTCTGAGACAGATCCTGTTTTCCAGGAACCCTCTCCCTGAGTCAAACAGCTTGGAAAGGATTTGCTCAGAGTTGATCCACAGATTTCAGTCACACTCTCACCATGAAAACCCAAAGAGTAAAGTCAAAATTTGGGGGTTTTACTCACCAAAACTTGGAGTTCCTTTTCCAAAGAATCTTTAACTTGATCTACTGCACTCAAGTTTTTCTCAAGGTCAAGAAGCTTTTGCTCTTTGCCCTGCAGTTCCTTGGCCAGATTACTGGCCTAACAAAGGGGGTGAAATGGAGCAAAACAAAATGACAAACATGAGTGGAAAATCAGCAAAATTAAAAGGTGAATCTGAAAGAAAAAACTATAATATTAAAATCACTTTAAGATGAAAAATAAAAAGAACTGAAAAAAAAAGTGATGTGTTGACTGAGTGGAGCTGATTTCCACTGATGGCCACAAACACCACAAGAGATCTGAAATCATTAAAATGTAGCATTTTGGGATCAAAATTGTTTAATGTCAGATGTTTGAGTACATTCAAAATTGCAAACCAAAGTTACAGCATCAGTTGAATCAGTAATTTTGGTTCTTTATTGTTTTAATCTTTAAAATGCATTAATTTGGGCTTCAGTGGTTTGTTCAGATCAATGGGATGGAATTTCCCAAGGGAAAATCCATTGAGATTGGTGCACAAACCCAGTGGGACCTCAAAAAGAGAGGCAGAGGTAGAAATTTGGTATCTTGGAACCATCTGGGAAGGGTTTAGCAAAGCTCTTCAGCAGAGCCAGCAACACCCCTGGGCTTGGGAGAAGCCCCACCAGGAGCTTTCCTGCTCCCTTTTGTTTCCAACAGCCCTCCCAGCACCTCGTGGGATCGGGGCAGAGCAGTGGAGGGAACATTTCCCACTGTGTCTCAGCACTTCTGTCACCAGGTTAAAGCCTCAGGATGTGTGGAATCTTTTCCCAGCTAAGCCAGCAAAGGAATTTCCCACAGGAGGAGCTTTCAGCTTTCCAGCCTGCAGCAAGAAGTGCAGAAGGAATATTTTCCTTTTGTCACTGGTGCAGATGGAGCACTAAAACCCTGCTGAGACCTGATCCAGTCACTGCTCCCTCCAAACCTCCCCAGATGGTGCCAAGACACACAACCAGCAGAGCTCCTTTGCCTGTGATGCATTTGCAGATTAAAACAGTACAGATGTCAAATAAAAACAAAAGCAAAAGAAAAGGATGGATGTGGATACAAACCTGGCTAATTCCATCAACCTTTTCAGTCTCTAAAGCCTGAATTTGTTTCTCAGCTGCCTCAAGCTGCTTGCTAAGTTTCTCGATTTCCAATTTACCTTCAGAATTGGCTTTCTGAAGTGCAGCAAGGTCCAAAAGCTTTTCTTCAGCAGCTTTGATCTGTAGTGTAAGACTATCAATAACTTTGGTTTGTTCACTGTACTTGGCTTGCAGTACCTCTACCTCCTTTACCTTTATCTCAGCTTCCTGCAATTTGTTTAAAGTGTCTTCCATTTCTACAAGATGCTGCTCTTCCACACTTTCCAGTTTGCTCTTCAGGCTTTCCAGGTTTTGCTCTTTCTCCTCAGTGACTGCCAAGAGTTTTGCTTTCAGGGCCTCGACCTCTTGCAGGTGATGGGATCTCTCACTTTCCTGCTTCAGTTTGAAATTGGACATTTCGGTCTTGTGGTCCAATTTCATCTTCTCAATCTGAGTCTTTAGCTCTGCAAACTCTGCTGTCTGAGCCCCCACCCCTTTGCTGAAGGACACCTTCAGCTCCTCCATGGCTTGCTGGTGGGAGGCAATGGCAGATTCCAGCTTGGACTTCCACAGCTCTATCACCTCGGAGTTCTCCTTGTTGGCATGATCCAGCTTGGATTTCAGGGATTCATTCTCCTTGGCCATCCTCTCGTTGGCAGCAGAGAGGGATTTGATCTCTTTCTGCAGGGCCTCCTCACTGCTCCCAAACTTCTCCTTCAGGGAATTCACCTCGTTCTGATGTTCTTTGCCAAGTGCTGCCATTTTTTCCTGCAAGGAGCTGACTTCCTGCAGCAGGGACAGCGAGGTGTCCACATCATCCACGTGCTTGCTGGAATCCAGCCTCCCTCGGAGCTCAGCCACCTCCTTCACCCTCAGGGCCAGGTCCCTCTCCAGCTCCATGATCCGGGACTTCTCCGACACCGTGGCCACCTGTGAGCAGCAGCAGGTCAAGAAAAGGACACAGAATTAGAAAAGGGACATTTAATCCAATGACACTCAGGCCTTGCTGCAAAGAATCCTCTGAGTGTTGCAAATTGCTTTGGAAAAGGAAAGATGTCCACAGCTTTGTATTAAATATTTATTATATTCTCTCCAAATTCATTCAGTTAATTTTGCTGAAGTTACCTAGGAATGACAACTCACTGAAGAGCTTACACACTACCCTGATGTCAGTTATCAGTGGTAAACAAAGTGTTTCTCAGAAGCATTTTAAAGCAGACTGGAAAAGAATGGAGAATCCCAAGGTCTTCATTTGTTGAAATAAAGCTTCCAAATTAATCTCATGTCAGCCATGAGATGTCAGAGAAAACCACAAACAGTTTCAGCCTAGAAATTCTCTGAAACTGCTTCTATATCCACTCCATTGTCCCTAGAAAAGTGTCCTCACAATACCTGAGCTTTCCACTGACTGTTGAAGCACTTTGTGCCACAGCAAAGCTCCCAGAACTGATTCTAATTAGGAAGTTACTGTTTCACCTCCTTATTACACCACCATTCTGGAAAAGAGGTTACTTACCTGCAACTGCTCTTTGAGAGTGCTTATTACAGAGCACATCCATGGGTTAATATTCATCCTGGGGGTTTTATTCACCCTTCCTCAGCTTCAAGAAATGCCCATGTGTGAGCGGGAATGTGTGTGTGTATATCCATATATCTGTCTCTGTATCTATCTGTACCCTTTAGAATTCACATCTGCTGAACTCCTGACTTGGGACAAAGCATGGCCAGTAACATTTTGCCACCAACACTGCTGGGATTGAGAGATTATGTCTCTGGTGTGAAAGGAGAGCTAAAAACCCACTGCAAACCAGGACTTAGCAAAGCAGCAAGTACAGCAACCACTGAAGACCTCAGAATCCCACCCCAAACACTTGTGTTGAAAGGATTGGCACATTCAGTCTTGCTTTGTTTTTGTTTTAATGAACCTTGCTACTTCTTAAAACAAACTACTGAAGGCTCCCTTATGTCAGTTCATGGTCTCATTTTGCTCCTTTTGTATCAATTCACAGTCCCATTTCACAGACTATTCTGAGTTGGAAGGACCCACAAGGACCATCGAGTCCAACCCTTAAGTCAATGGCCCACACAGGGGATTGAACCCATGACCTTGGCATTATTACAAGCAAATTTTAACCAACTGAGCTGATCTCAGGGTCATTTTGCTCCTTTTATATCAACTCACAGTCCCGTTTTGCTCCTTTTATATCAACTCACGGTCCCATTTGGCTCCTGTGGGATCTGAGCACGAGCCCTGCAGTTGGAGGCACCTTACCTGAATCCTCCCAGGAGTGAGGACACGTGTCCAGGCACACACACAGCCCCCCCACCAGAACCAGAGCTAATTCCTGGTGTGCCCCTGCGCTGTGGCAGGAGCAGGGCCCGCGGGTCACACCCCACACGTGCCACCAGGCACGTCCCCCACACCAAAGAGTGAAATCCATTACCCTAGTGTCTTCTAACTCCCTCTGGAGTTTGTCAGCTTTGGTCTTTTCAAAGAGCAGGCTCTGTTCAAGCTCCTTAATGCGGGCATGCTCCAGTTTGGTCTGCGTCTGTTAGTGAAAAGGGAGAGGGAGAGACAACGGTGCCACCATCACATGCCAGCACGAGAGAGGGAGCCACATGCAGGCTGGGCTGCCAGAGGCCTCTTCAGTGGTGAGCAGGGAGGATGCAGTGGAGGAGATGGACAGGGGGATGCTGTGGATGAGGGACATGGGCTGGATGAGGGGGTGGATGGACTGACATATGGCAAAGGAAATAAATGTATGGGAAATATGGAAAACGCAAATCAATCGCCAACGGAGGAACGTGGACGAAAAGGTTTCATGCAGCTGAGGAGTTATTTATCAGTACAGGAGGTTTTCAGCACAAATTAGAGTAGTTATGTAATAAATATATATGTGCATAAATATCTCTGCCTGTTCTAACAGGATGGGCAGTCCCTTCCTTGTCATCCCCTTTAATGTGCTGGGCTCATTGTGTGAATAATTTACTCATTAACCAGGGGACAGAAATTCACCACTGAAGCTCATGTGACAGATCCAAACTTTAACTTGCTTTTCTGAGCATAGTTGTCTCTCAAGTCCCAGCCTTAAAAATGCTTTTGGCCAAGACCTGGGCACATGAAGGTTCTTTTGTCACCATGGTTTGAATTATTTGAACAGAAACAGAAAGAGAGGGCTGGTCTAGAACTCCAAAACCCTCCTGGATTTTCCCTCTTCTCCTTCAGGAAGGAAACAAGTAACAAGATGATAAAAAGTGGATCAGCTCTGCAGTTACTGAAGTCTAAATACACTGAACAAGATGTGGAAGTCAGGGAAAAGAAAATAAGACCTTTGGAGCTCTAACATGTCCCTAAAGAGAAGCAGATGAAACTCAGTGAGCAGGTACCTCCTGCCTTTTGCTGACAACAGGAAGGATCTTTAGCAAGAACACAGAATATTGGACACTCTGCCTTGGAATGCAGATGCTGCCAGGGGCCTGCAAGGGAGTCTGGAGCTTGGGAGGGCAGGCAAAGTCCAGCAGGGAGCTCAGGGCTGACCTGCACCTCTGAACAAAGAGGGCAGAGAAAAGAGAAGAAAATAAAGAGGAAAGAATTAGGGGTGGGGTGGGCTGAGCCTCTTGGTTTGCCCCAGGCCTGTTCTCCAAGCACAGAATTCCTCCTGGAAGCAGCAGGTTTTCCTCCTTCCCAAGGAAGGAACCCATCAGGGGTTTCATTTTTTAAGCACCTCTCCCAGCTGTGTCACCATGGAGTCCTCAGCCCCACAGGCACTGAAATCCACCTCAAAGCTGCTTCTCAGATTTGTGGGTTTTGCAATTCTGTACCAGATCTGTTCCCCTCTCAGGGAAGACCTTCAGTGTGTATGGGGGGAACAGGTTACTCTGTTTGCTGCCCACAGTCTCTGAAAATGGAATTAAATGTTCCAAGAGAAATACCAATATTTTATAAGTATCTACAATTCAGTTCCCCCTCTGACATATGTCAGTATTAGTTCTGATCCACAACAAAATTCTAAGTATGAAAAGTAATCTATTTTAAAAATTGGAAATTGATACTTCCTTGCTCTAACCCAAAGGGATCTGCTAAAAACCAAGAGTTCCCAAACCTCATAGTTACAGAATTCTCCCTGAAAGCCTTTGGAAAATGTTTGACCATAGGTTTTCCTATGCTACATAAACCCCAAACACTTTGATAATTGATTTTATAGACATTGCTTTAGTACTGCAAAGATCAGACACACCATTACTGATCACTGGGTTCTTTTCAAACCTCACCTCTTATAAAGGGAAATAAGTTAAAATCCCAGCAAAATGGAAATAAAATATTTTAAAAAAATAATACTCCAGAGATCTTTGCTGGACACCTTTTCCCCCATTTAGACCATGAGAGATTATCCTTTGATCAAGTCTGATTCCCAAGGGACAGGCTCCACCTTCCCTGAGGTAAAAACCACTGCAAAATTTGGAATCAAATTTCCCTGGTGATGATGGAGAGAGAAATTCCCAATGATGACAGTTGTCCTTGAGGAAACCCGGAGCACAGAGAAGAGCAGAGTACTGCAAAAAGAAAAGGGTTTGATTGCAAACCTTAATTCTGATGGAAGAGAAAAAAAGGAAATAAACCCCTGGATGACAAAAGCAAAGGAAGAATCTTCCCCTTCTCCAAAGTTCTGCAGGTGGGTAAGTGATGTGGGAATGGGATGAGCCCATCTGGGCCTGGAACCTTGAAGATTTTCACCCAGATTTCAGAGACTGGGCATCAGCTCCTTCTGGCTGCTCTGTCACTTCAGAATGAATTCACTGTCCAGAGTGAAACTGTGCTGAAGCCACAAAGGCTGATGGTCAGTTCTAGGACAGGGCAGGACCCCCCAGTCCCTCTGTGCTGGGTAACAATCCCAGGACACCACTGGGATCATGAAGAATCTCCTTTGGAGAGCAGAGATGTCCATTTTTCATGGCAAAACCAGACCAGGGAAATGAGGAGTAGAGAGTGGATTGCACAGGGAGGGCACAGAGAGCAAGGAGGGGCAATGCAGAGCTGTTGTGAGTGGAGCACTGAGAATCCAGAGGGGGCACAGCAAACCAGCTCAGCCTGGAGCCCTTCCTGTCCTGGCTGGGGATGCAGCCTGGGAGAGCTTTCCCTTCCAGATTCTGCTGGGCTGGGCTGTGGAAGCAAAGGGGCTGCTCAGAGCTCTCACAAGGCTGTTCCTGTTAGTGAGGAACATTTTTCTTTTATCATTCCAGGGAAACCACGTGAAGATACAGTAAAATCAGACAGCTTTGCACACCAGTTGTTCAGATGGGTTTTATCTCCCCTTTGGCTCTTCATACCAAAAAAAGGGAACCCATAAGGGGAGGTGGAGATAGAAAAATTAATTGGCTCCTTGCATATCACAGCTACTGAACAGCAGGAGGAGCTCAGAGGAAAACAGGCAGGGGGTTGGGAAGAAAACAGCTCAAATCCCACATTTAAATGAGGGATATTCCAGGCTCCAGGTCAGTGATGCTTCTACACTCTCCAGTGGGTTGGACCCTGAGAATTCTAAAGCCACACTCGCCCTGTGCCAGTTAATGGGGATTTAGTCACTCCACACGTTCCTGCCAATAAATGCTGGAATTGCTCTGAAAGCAACATGCACACAAAGACCAGAGAAAGGCTTCAGTAACAGATTATGCAGTTAGTGAATCAGTAGAAGCATTTTCTGCACACAATCTGTTAACATGGGGTGTCTCTGCACACTGAAGTGCCCTCTTACATTGGCTGGGTCGTCCGAAATCTGCCTCTTTGGCTATCAGTGGAATTGAAAAACAAACAAACAGAGATGTTTAACCTGCACACTCAGCACTGGCACTGCAACACAAGCAACATTTCAGCTTGAATTCAGTTTAAACTCCGAGTCCTGCAGCTTGACAAACCAGAGGCTTTAAAAGAGTTTGTCACCACTGTCGACTGATTTAACAGAAAATAAAAAACTCAAATATTTCCATGGAATAAACAATAAAAGGAGCATTCTATGAAGAGTCTAGATAGGTATCTTAAAATGAATGGAAGACTAAAATAAAGGAAATGTTATATGAAATGAATAATTTTCACAAGGCTTCACTTAAACCATAAATGTTCCACAGCAACATAAGTTAACTAAGTTTGTACTTTATGAGTTCCAGCAAATTCCTGCTTAGACAACAGAGTAAAACAACTGAAAGTATCTTGCTTTCTAATTTGAAATTAGTGATAAAAACTGGCAGTGTTCAAATATCTGAGAGCAATCCTCTATGAAATGTGTTCTCTTCTGGCTGTGCAATAACACACTGTGGGAGCCCCAAAGTGCAATTCCACAGACAGCAGAAAGACTAAAGTTGCACACAGGAACTGCTGTTTACATTTAATGTGCAACAATCCCAGGACAAAACACTCCTCCCCAACCCACCTTCCCCAAGGGGAGCACAGGGATTACTCCTCAATATTCATTTTCAAAGGCATAAATGTTAACTTGGAATTTTGTCACTTCAAAATGACTTGTTTTGGTTT
>JAWWEV010000037.1:11124853-11141361 GCA_035583235.1 Hafferia zeledoni | reverse complement strand
ATTAAAGATCAGGAGTGTGAACGTATTAAAGATCAGGAGTGTGAACGTATTAAAGATCAGGAGTGTGAACGTATTAAAGATCAGGAGTGTGAACGTATTAATGATCAGGAGCGTGAACGTATTAAAGATCAGGAGCGTGAACGTATTAAAGATCAGGAGCGTGAACGTATTAAAGATCAGGAGTGTGAACGTATTAAAGATCAGGAGTGTGAATGTATTAATGATCAGGAGTGTGAATGTATTAATGATCAGGAGTGTGAATGTATTAAAAATCAGGATTGTGAAGGTATTAAAGACCAGGAGTCTCAAGGTTCTAAAGATGAGGAGTCAAAGTATTGAAGGATGAGAGACAGCTGGGGAATCTCATCTAAATTACATTGCAATTGTAGGGGAGTTTTTGGAAAAACCCACAAGGAGCAGGAGAGATCAGCCCATCCCGTGAATGGGGTTGGTACAGATTTCAGAGATGAGGAGGCACCATAAATTCCAGGATCATCAGCCCACCAGCAGACACTCAGTTACAGCCTCCCTCCCCTGAGTGGAAGGAGATGTCAAACCCAGGTAGGTATCAGAACCCAAAGGGGAACTCAGAGAACAATCTCAAGGCACTGTGAGGATGGACCCACCTGGTTCCAGCGACGGCTCCATCGTTCTTGCCCAGGGGCTCATCCAGCTCCACCCCACACCACTCTCCCTTGGCAAAGTCTGTCTCTCCCAGGAAACGAACAACTCCAGCCTTGGTTCCACCCACCTACAGCAAGAAACACCTGCATTGGAGGCACTGCCAGGTTCAAACAGCAAACAGAGTGAAAAAGCTCTGAACCATGTGCACAAAGCACATCAGTGATGGGACCAGTTCTTATCCCAAGCTGTGCGTTTTTCTGTCTGTGGGTTTGTTCTGATGTTGAACAAACACAGATCTTCACAAGCAAATTATTTAAAGAAGAAAAGAAAATCACTTTCTCAGCATTTAGTTCTGTCCAATTTGGTATTCATGACTGAAGGCCACAATTCCAGCAGGTGACTGCAGGACTAAAAATATATTTAACAAGACCCAGAATCACCTCAATATTGAATATACTGAACACAACATATTTGTTTCACACAAACAAACTGTTTGTTTCTTACTCAAATTCTGTGAGGAAAAGTAAAATAATTGAAATGAGAAAAAAATCCTTTTGTATTTTCCCTAAGGAATAATTCAGATAAACTACATAAAAGCTGATATAAAGAACAATGCAGAACATTTGGCAAAACTGCAGATATAACCAACTATCTGAATCCTTAAAAAGGGGACAACCATTTTCTTAATCTTTTCTTCACTTAAAAAAACCCCCTTGAATGCTCCTAATGGAAAAGACCAGAAATCAGCTGATCTCCAAGTTATAATCTGAAATATTCAGAGCCATTCCAGTTACTTGCAGTGTCCATGAGCTGCAGCTTTCCAGAACAGCCAGGGAGGACGGAATTAAATGAGGAGAAGGAAAAGGTTGTGTGGCCAACACTGCCCAGGAATGGTCACCAGCCAGAACTGCAGGACTCCTGAAGGTCACAGGGCCCACAAGCTGTGCCCTGAATTTGTGCAAATCTGGTCAGCCTGAATAAGCCAGGATGGTGAAAACGAGGAAAAGGCAGCGAAAACTCCTCAAGAGATGCCCAGCATTCCACATGGGAAACACAGCAATGGCACTGGAAGTGTCCACTGGTGTTTCCAGCACAGATTATACAATGAGGAATATCTGGGCCTTGGCAGGGAGCTTGGATGGGACCTGCTCCCAAAACAGACACTGAAAAGCAAATTAGGATTCCATTTTTACAGTAAACATTCTGTTTGGGGGGGAAACTTGCCAGGATTAAAGGAGAACAAGGAGCCTCTTGTGCTGTAAATGAAGGTGAGTGATCACAGCAGAGAATTCCCATTAATGCATTGGGGAAGTCTGGCAGTTCTTTTTCCACTCAAACCTCAGAAAAACGGGGGGAATAATTAACCTTTTCTGCCATTACTCAGTGAGAGCTGACAGAGGCATCTCCTGTCCATGTCTGAGGTGCAGCCCCTTCTCTCTCGTTAGTGACAGTCCTGAAACAACCTTTAGATGTTGCACTAAGTGGCTCTGTAGCAAAATATTGCTCTCCATGGAATAAAAACACACAAAGTTTACAGTTATCATGACTCAGCCTAATATAGTAACCAGCAGAACGTTTGGTATCTGGTGTTCTTGGCAGAGAACACACAAACTTCCCCTCTTGGCAAACAAGCCCCAGAAAAAGAGAATTGTCAGGAGGTGCCCAAACCCAGATCTCTGGGCACAGAGGGATATGTTATTCCCCATCAGACATAATCTGTTTTTTCTGAAGGATAAATATCATTAACCCAAGCACACACATAAAAATGTCTATACTGAGTCTTCCAAGTTCTCCCTATTCCCTTCCAGTAAGTTTGGGCAAGTTTTGGTACTTTTTTGTCTTGTTCTGTTCAGTGTTTTTCCTTCATGGGTAAATGTGGAAGACATTTAGGTGAAAAGACTGGCTGGATGCTGTTCCCTTGCTCAACTTTGTACTGCTTTCTGCCTGAAAACAACAGAAGTTAAATCAAAAGAGGCTCTAAAAACCCCTTAAAGAAATCAGACAGGAAAACCAGAACAATGGCCCAGATAAGGAGCACCCCCTCCAAGACAACAGTCAGGGCTTGGGGACTCCTCAGCTCCTTTCACACAACCCTTGAGCCAGGCCAAGGGATTCTGTGGCTGTTTTGTGGTGATTCTGTTAAGACTCCCACCCACCACCTTTCCATGGGCAGGCCAGGTGAGGGCTCAGTGCAACAGGATCACTCCCAGGGCCAGGAAAAAGTGCTGCAATCTGTTCCCTGCAACCCACAGAGCAGAGAAACCTTCAGATAAGTGCTGGCTCCAGCATAAGCCACATCACACAGGGATGCAGAATATTCCTCCCTTTTTGTCTCATCTTCCACATTTAGTAAAAAATGCAGTGTTTATTTGGAAGATGTTCCATTCCAATCCCAAACTGGGAGACATGACCTGGAAGAATCTGGCACTGCCCAGAGCCCCTGGATCTGCTCCAGCCATGGAATTGTGTCCCAGGGCCTGGAGGGAGGGAGCCAGAGCAGGAATTGATCCCCCTGAACAGATGGGGCTCACAGGGAGCCCCTCAGGAGGCAGAGCAGTCACTCATCCTGTCCCCAGGGTACTCTGTTATTTCAGAACAACATACAGGGACAATGCCAAAGGGGTTTTGGGTTTTCCAGACCCAGTGCAGCCCCTCGGAATAAGCAGCTCCTCCCTGTGTGCTCCCTGCAGGCAGAGCTGTGCCCCCACCCAGAGGGATGTGCTCAGAGCACCAGGAAGGGCTGTCAGGGCACTTCTGTTCAGGTCCAAGCCAAAGCTTCCCAAAGTTCAGCTTTCAGAGAGGTCAGCACTGCTCTGTGAAGGCTGAGACTGCTGAGGGCTTCACTCATTCCCAGATATCTGCCCCGACAGTGCATTTATCTCCAGCTGCAACCAGTGCCCTGCATTGACACACAATAACGACCATTTATCCCCTGCAATATGACACTGTGAGGTGCTACTGGACAGCACAGGAGGGGAAAGGTTTGTCATGATAAAAGTTGCTGTAATGTAGCCTGTTCAGTGCCATAAAATGGAAAAAACATTGATGTGATTACACCAAACTTTCCCCACCAATATGAAAATAGAATTGTACTTGTAGAATTGTAGCACTGATTACAGAAAAATTATTTTTAAATTATATAAAAATTATAGCAAAAAAAATTATAAAACCCTCAATCCTAAAAAAAAAACCCCAGTTGCATTTGCCAACTGATCTATTTCCCATGAAGGGCTAAAAATAAAAAGCCCAGTTTCTAAAAGAAACAGGGAAAAAGTTTATTAAAAAGTTTCTAAAAGTTTTAAGCAAAAATGGGGCATCACTACCATGAAGAGAGTTTTCCATGACCTTCATTCCTGCCAAGGCAGGTCACTAAATAATGCAGAGGGAAAAGAACTGCCAGAGCTTTTTGCAGCTGCCACACTCAGTGCAGGCAAGTTGTAAAATGCAGATCAATAAGAGAGCAGAGAATGTGGGTCAGAGCACAGGTCAGTGTGGGGTGAGGAAACCCGCCTGGAATTCACCAGGGCTGTGGCAGAACCAGGAGGGGAGTGATGAAATTCCACCGAGCCACTGGGAACTGAGCTCACATGGAATTGAGAAGAGGAGGAGCAAAGCGGGTTTGCAGACCTGAAGGGGTTAAACCTTCCCGATGAAAGGACACATCAAAGCCTGGGAAAACCTTTGCAGAGCAGGAAACAAATAAACCTGTGTGGTCCAGGGAAAAGGAGAGAGATGGTCCAAAAAATGAGAGAGGGTGTGGAAAAGAGACTTCACCGTGTGATTGTCAGTGTAACAACATCACTGACACCTGGGAGAGGTGAAAGGGGAGGAACAATCGCCCTTCTGCCTGAGCAAGAGCTTGAGGCCACTCTAGAAAAGCACCACGGGGATATTTCTGCGTTTTCAGGACCCCTTCAGAACCCACGACACGCTTGGAAAAGCAAACCCCACCCCGCCCAACAGCTGGATCCACCGGGCAGTTCCACCCAGAGCCACCTCTCAGTGCTCACAATTAGGGAGAGCCTTTGCCAGCTGGCCAAAGAATTGATCTGTTCACCCATTCAGGGCCGGAGGGAAGGCCAGGATCGCCCCCTCTGGCTCTCCTGGAGCAGGTCCTTCCATGTCTCTCCCACTTTTCCACCTGTAATTAATCCTGTAACAGTGCTGAGCTCTGTGTGGGGCTGTTTCCAGAGCTGATTCCATCGGGAAGCACTTCCACTGACAGGATATTTTCATAGCTAATCACTCCATTGTTATAAACACATTTAAATTTCAGCTACAACAAATCTGACTCTGTCCTTGGCTCTCCTCATGCTTTGAGCTGGGAGATTACAGAGCTCCTCAGCAGGTACTCACACGTTTTATAAGCAGAGCACCTCAGCTCTTCCCTTTGAAAATTAACAGCTTAAGTTCTTCAGATCTTTTACTGCAAGACATTTTCTCCTTCTTGAGTCATTTTGCAGCTCTGCTCTGAGTTCTGGCCACTGTTTCCAGTGGGTGTAATTATACAGAGTTTAAAATATATCAATAAAGGCCCAAGTTAATGTTGAAGTTACTTTTAGATATATTCAAAATTAAAAGAAAATAACAATCCCACCACACAATGGAGTTCTCTCCATTAAATCCACAGTCTCAAAGCAGGAAGCAGAACATGTTTGACAAAACTGCTGAGTTTTAGTTTGTCAACATCTGGTTCCTTTAGCAGTTTTTGCCTGTCTTCTTCTTTGAGATTAGACAGATACTTGCTTCAGATTATCACATTTCCTTTAAAAATCCACTCAACATCTGACATTGGGTCAAGGCCTGACTGAACAGTGCTGGAGCATCTCCTGAACTCTGAACTGGCCCCCCTAATCCAGGTTTTCCAGCCCAGCAATGCTGGAACAGCAGGATTAACGATGCCAGTTTTCCTGTGGCATCAGATGTTCTGTTTGAGTGACTTCACTCCCTAAAAATGCTGTTCCTACTGATGGGATCCTGGAGCATGAGGATCCTCTGACGTGCAAAACCCTGTGAAGGCAAATTGCAGCTTTCCAGAACTGGTGGTTGGGAGTCTCCACCTCCCCTTGGGCTGTTTCCATGGATCTGGGAAGAAATTCCTTTGAAGCCTCTCCATTTCTACCCTATTTGGTTGCAGTCAACTAAAAAGCTCAAAAGTGAGGCCAAAATAGGCATAAATAAGATCCTCAGACACTGCTACCACCCAACCCTTCAGTTCCAGCAGAGAACAGTCCAGTAACCACAACTGATGTGCAACTGGGGTTCAATTCATTCCATCAACTCACAGGAAAAAGGAAAAAAAATAAAGCCCTAACAGCAATCCCATCCTGCCAAAGCCACATGTGAATTCAGCACCACAGAAACAAAAGCAAAAGCAAAGACTAAGTAAATAAACTGTTCCTGTGCTGAAGTGACCAAGGACAACATGTTCCTGGATCTCATTCCCCTTGGGAAGGCAGGGAAAAGGGAAGCCACACACCAAAAATGAGTAACTCTTCCCAAAGCACGTGGAAACGTCAGGGACTGTTGTCACCACATCCCAGGAACTCCTGGGTAATTGCAAGTTAAATAAGGAGTGACTCAGGTAAGCACAGCTCACACCTGGCTGTGGGAGAAACTTCACATCTCGTTTATCTGGAGCAGAGAGGCAACAACAGGTCCTGCAAAGGCTGAACAGCAGCACTGACAGAAGGCTGAGGTTTGCACAGAGCTCACCCCGATGCAGAACTGCAGATCCTGTTATCCCTCAGATATATCCTCATATTCCCTGCTGTGGCAGCCACGCAGCAAACTCATCTACATTGCACTTCACAGTACCCAAATACTCTCTAAGTAGCCATACATAAATATAGGAATTACTTTCATCTTGACTTAACATGACAAAGCCACCAAAGCACCTTCCAGAGCCACCTCAGCCCGAGGATAAGGCACGAGTGGGACTGAGCAGTTAAACACTGGCACCAAACGGCCACACATTCCCAACTTCCACAGTTTTCCTCCTTTTCCACCCTCATATGCTTCGTGCAAGGTATTTCTCCACTGCTTCAACTGCACCACCACCAGTGGATATTTGGCTTTTTAACTGGCAGATTCCTAAACTGGCTGAACTCAGGAGTGCATTTTCTGCTCACAAGGCTGTAAAACCCAGAAAAAGGAGATTTTAAAAGCTCCACGTGGACAGTGCAGGATTATTGGCACAGGGAGACGCTCCTCTCTCCATGTGAGGTTTGTTTTTCCCTTCCCTGCCTTTCAGAGCCCTGGAATTCAGTCGGTGGCAGCCTCACGTCATGTTTACTCCAGATAAGTTTCATGGGTGGAAACAAATCTGACAACAAGCTCCTGTCAGCCCCTGCCTGTTCCACCAGCAGAGCCCAGGGAGGGGTAACAGAGCCGGGAGGGACGCAGGGAACAAGGAGGAGGGAGAGGAGAGCTCTGCACAAGGCTGGCAGTGCCCTCTGCAGTGCCTGGGACCATCTGGAGGCCCAGCCCAGCTTTACAGCTCAGCCCCAGCAGCAGATTTGGCAGCCTGGGATGGAGCTGTAACTGGTTAAATGAATGAAAGCACTTTAATCCCTTGAGCAGGCTCAGGCCCTTTAGGTTGAGAAGATTGTTATTTATTTATTTAAGATGCAGCATCTGCTCCCTTCAGGAAAAAGCTGCTTCAGCCTTTGGGACAGGCAGCAGTTGTCACACGGGCCAGGATTTTCCCTCTTATTAACAAGTTGGGTTGGGGAGTTCAGGGGGTTGGTTTGTTGGTTTGTTTGTTTGTTTTTAAAATCAACTTTGCACTGGGCTCTTCAGAAGCCCCAAGTGCTCCAACACGAGGGCAAACAGGTTCTCTGGCTGCAGCTCAACCAGGAAACCCAAACTGGCTCAGCCTGAAAGTCGTTTGTTTTCTGAATGGCTTTTCTGTTGTTCTTTCCCAGCTGATCCAGCACCAGCACAGCCCTTGCACTTGCCCAGGAATTCTCACTGAAATGAGTTCAAATGTTGAAAGTGTGGCCTGATTTTCAGCAGGAACATCAACCTGGCACTGTGTCCTTAACCCAGGAGGGGCTGGATGAGGGCAGGGAAGGAAATGCCATTTCCACATCAACATTTGCTGGGTCAGAATCCCCAGAGTGGAGCTCAGGCTGCCCAGAGTTAATGTTCCAACAGCTCAATCACATCCAGATTCCAGAGCATACATCATATGTTAAGAATGGAAATTATGCCCAATGCAGAGCTGTTGGAATTGCTCTTTGCATTAATAACTTTTCTCTGGTTTAACCATGTTTTTATCCAGTAAAAGTTACACATCAGTGCAATAAATGAAAAGCTGAATGATGAGTTCACATCACAAACCACAGTTCTTTTAAATACCCACTTGACCTCCCAACATTTCCACACATTAACATGAAGCATTATTAGTTTCTTGTTAGTGAGAGGAAATTAAGCCCATGTTGCTGAGTGTGGCTCAGATAAACTGGGATTTGAGGGAGACACATTTACCCTCAGCCATTTCCAAGACAAACAGGCCAAAGTGCTGCTTCGATTTAATCATCTTGGGGGGGTTGAACTGCAGGAATCAGAGGGTCTCCCTTTCCACTGGAACACCCTTTGGGGCTGTAAAGCTTCAGCCTGTTCATTCCCTTAGTTTGATTTGCTTTTGATCTGCTTTGGCTCCCCTGGAACCTCAGCAAAGACAACAGGACAATGTGCATTTCTCCACCATTATTACCTTTCCCCTGTGGGCACTGATATCCCCCAGGAGCTGCTTTTCTGATGTTTGCAATTCAGTTTAATGGCCAATTTAATGAGCATGTCATCTCCAAACTGAGGGGAAAGCACAGGGAATGCTGATTGTGGCAGCAGATCTACAGGTATTTTTCCCCAGACACCCAGAGGGACAGAGCTCAGCTGACACATCCCATACCTTGGAACACGGTCTGTCCTGATGTCACTGAAATGTTTCTGCTTTAATACAAAAGGTCTTTTGGGAAAGGAGGTTTTCTGCCCCCTGGAAAAGCAAAGCTGCTTGTCTTGCATCTTTTTATCTCCACATCTACCACACTGTTCAGCACAACCTCACATGGGATGCTCTAACCCTGGGTTTGGGAATATCCAGGGCATCACCTCTGAGCTCTACTTCTTTTTGCAGTGGAATTTCTTTTCTCTGCTATTTCTTTTCCTTTTTGTTTTGTGGTTTGGGTTTTTGGGGGGTTTGTTTGGGTTTCTTTGTTGTTGTTGTTGTTTCTTCGTTTTTTGTTTTTGTTTGGGGGGGGGTTATCCTCTGGAAATTTTCTTTCTTTTCCTTCTCTGGAAGTTCTTTCCCTCTGAGTGTCCCAAATAATCTGGATGTAACTATTCTTCCTATTGTTATCTGAATGAAGGAAGATCCTGCAGGACCTGTATTCTGTCTGAATAAATCAGGGATATGTTCACTGGAAACTTCCTTTACTACTAAATCTTTGTATTCTTTAAAGACATCAGTTCCCTATAGAAGTTTGGGAGGACTCCAAGAGGGGACCAGGCAGCATTTGGTAATTTTAAGGGCACAAAATGGTGGGGAAACAACCAGAGACCAAAGGACTAAGAAAACAAGCTCAAGACATGTTTTCTACCCACCCAAAACAACCCAGACCATGGACCAGCTTTAATCCTCGAGGCCTCTTTGCACAGCAGGACATCCCAAAGTGCCTCCCCCAACTGTCACAAAGCAAAGGTAAATGTGAGGAGCTGAGAGATGCTCCTCATGGGGAGCAACAGCACAAACACCTCAGGAGGAACAGGAAATGTTCCAGCAAAGCTCAGCTGTTGGGAAACATCAGTTGGCTCAGCCTGAAATGCTCTGAACCAACACTTCAGGTTCAGACTTGTGCCAAATTTACAGCTGTGGAAAGCAAAAAGGAAGCCAAGTTGAGATGGGAATAATTGGTAAATGTTGTCAGAATGGCTCTTGTTTCTTGATAACCCAGATTGGGCAGAGAAAAACACCTGTATGAGTCACTGAATTATCATCCAAAACCAGCCAGTGATGGACAACAACAAGAAATTTAAAGTGATTGAACTCATCCATTCAAGGTAACTTCTATTAAGTACATTTTAGAATCCAAAACCCACCAGTTACCAACAACAACTGGAAGAAACTTGAAATAATTGAGCTGATCCATTCAAGGTAACTCCTATTAAGTGCATTTTAGAATCCAAGTTAGAAAAAAAACTGAGCAGACTGAAATACTTTGGTGTAACAATCCCCACTCCACACCCTGAGAACACACACTGAGATAACAAAGCTGAGCCACATCTGAAGTCCATTCTGGAATGGAACCTCAGCTCATGAGCTCCCAAATCTGCCCTTCAGGACCTCATTTTCCATTTGGCTGTTTCAAGAAGACTCCCAGGTGAGCCTTTGCCCAGCCTGAGTTCACTGCTCTGCTGAACAATTTCAGGGTGGGATTCTCAGCACTTGTTTTCCCACATGTCCAAAATCATCACAAAATATCCCACAATATCCAGCAGTTGCTCCAAGCTGCCAGAACTGAACAACCCCCTAAACCAGGCTGTCCCCCTCCTGTGGAACACATTCCTGCACAGTGACTGCTCTCAGCACAAACACACCCCAAGCCATGGAGAATCCCACTGGATTTTACCTCTGCTGGGGCAGCAACAGCCAAGCAAGTCACAGCAAGTGACAGGCAGGGCTTTCCCAACAACCAGGGCTTGAGGGGCTCCCAGAATTTCTCAGTGCCACCCAACTCTGCAGTCCACAGGGCTGGACAGGAGCTGAGGGCAGGGAATAAAATTATTAACAGATGAAAGGATTATTCAGCCAAGTTTAGCATTATCTGCACTAACCTGGTGATTTAAGATCCTTACACCTGAATTATGATTAGATTTGACAACAGAGTGTGGGATCTACTACAAATAATTAGCACAGGACTCCAAAGGGTTAAAAACCAGCAGAAAGAACCCTGTTCTCTTGAGCATTCCCATTCCTGAGTGGTTTCTGCTGGCACATAAATTACAGATGTGCATCACCAACATTCTGCTGCCTCAAAACCCCAAACAACCATCTGGTGACTCAAGAGGAATATTTAAGGCAGACAGAGGTAGTGGAGAGGATGAGACACTAAGTGTAACCTGTCCTACTTAACAAAAAGAATTTTCTACTTAACAAACAGAATTTGGGACCTTATTATTACCAAACTGTGGCACTGAGGATGTGCTTTTTCTGTAATTTGCACTAATTAGATACAGAAAAGTTACAGTGATGCCTTCACAGGTACCAGAGAATTTTCCCATCCCAGAAGAGCAAAGGAACAAAGAACTTGAGAAAGTCTCACCAGGCCCTTGAGGAAAAGGCCAACAAGAGGTTAAACCCTGATGGTGTCTGGAGGACACCAAGGGCTGGAGTCTCTGCCAGAAATAGCCAGGGATAAAGGGTAAATCTTTGCTTCCATTGGCACTCCAAGAAAACACATCTCAGCCCAAATCCAGCTGCCAGCCAAGCCCTGCCCTCACTTCACCTTTGTCTCCTGCTTCAGCTTGGTCCTGTGTTTTAAACTCTCTTTAAACAAAAAGAGGAGCCAAATTCTTCCTTAAAAATAAAATAAAAAATAAATATCAATCCACCTTTACTGCTGAATCATTACCTGGTGGGGCAATGCAGGATGAACAGTAAAATCCATGAGATCCTTTTCTACACAATGTTCTTACAATACCCCAAAATACCTCCTATGCCAGCACACCTGTACCTGCCCAGGCTCTCACCTAATGAAGATTTTAAAGTTATATTGCAAATAACAAGAGATTGTACCTAAATAACAATGAGACAATTATTCAGCTTAGTAACACATGGAAGGAAATCAACCCTGGGATCAGACTTGTTACAGTGATCACAGATCCGGGGGTACACAGGGATCATTCCTGTTACATTTGAAGGATACAGTCTTTAAATGAAGAATAGAACACAAAAATGTATCACAAGCTTTCCACTGCCTTTTCCAGCAAAGGCTGCTGCTCCAAGGCAGGGTTTCCCCCTCTTGTTAAAGCATGTGTATGAAATTAGTTATGAGAAATGCTCCCCACTCTACTGCATTGATCCAAGTAAAAGGTTTACACCATAATTCTGTGCTTATTGTTTAAAAAAGTTCAACAAAGCTTAGCTCCCTCTTAAAAAGGTGAAATGATGCATCAGCAGAAGCACCCAGGGCTCTGGATTTGGGAAGGGCAGCCAGGGACAGAGAATTCCTGTGTGAGCAGTGGCATTCTGTGACTGCTCCTGTTGCTGCCCGTCACCCCTGAGGAACAATCGATTCCTGCACTGCTTGCTTTCCACAGACACGGCCCTGGGCAGGGCACAGGGGCTGCAGGGAGAGCTCACACACTGGTTTCATTTAGCACCTTGTTCTTGGAGATAGGGGAAGATAAGCCACAAGTATGTTGTTGGAATACTCAATGTTTTTTTAAAACATAATAGATTAAAACCCGCCAAATTAACCATTTGGTGTTGGTGGTGCAAAGACCTTCCTACAGCAGAGGCTCCAGGAAACCAGAGCAGGGATTTACATCACTTGGCCAAGGAACCAGCAGGGAAGGTTTGGATATCAGCAGGAGTTCAATCAATCAATTAGTCAATCACTGAGAAGCAGAGCCAGAGGCTGTAGGGCCACCTTACCAGAACTCGATCTCCAATCTTGAGCTCCCTCTCTCCTTTCTTGAGCGACCCAGCCTCGGAGAGGTTCGAAATGGACTCACTGGCAGTCTTGGAGAGGTTGCTCACGTGGGAAGGAGCTGCGTGTTCCTTGGCAGCGAGGGGGGAGCTTTTCTGTGGAATTCCCGACGGGGGAAGCGCGGCAGCCGCCGAAGACACGGCGCTGGCAGCCGAGGTGGACGTCGGGGAGGTGGCTCTGGAGGGGTGAGAGGTCTGAGTACCGTTGGCTTCATCCTCTGCCAAGACCTTCCTGGTCAGCTTGGACGGCCTGGTGAATATTCCCCTCAGGGGCTCGCACTGGAAGTAGCGCACTCCGGCCACCGAGCCGTCGTTCTTGCCGATGGGCTCATCCAGCACGATCCCTGCCCACTGCCCGGGCGCGAACTGCGTCTCCCCCAGGAACTGGATGTAGCCAGGTTTGTTCCCGTTCACCCACACGCGCTCCCCGACCCGGAAATCGTCCACAAACTCCTCGGGGGGCTCGGCAGGGGCTGCGCTCGGGGCCTTCTCGCTGGGAGCCTTCTCTGCTGCAGCTGCAAGGGAGGGACAGCGGGAATCGGGAGTCGCAGACTCAGAATCACAGACTCAGAATCCCAGACTGTTCTGAGTTGGAAGGACCCACAAGGATCATCAAGCCCAACTCTTGAGTCAATGGCCCACACAGGGGATTGAACCCATGACCTTGGCATTATTACAGCCAAGTTTTAACCAACTGAGCTGATCTCAGTTTCACACTCCAAGACTCCAAAGGGTGCTCAGGTCACTCCCTGCTCAGGGTCAGTGCATTGGGAAAGGCATGGAGAGCACAATGCCGAGTTTTCCCAGGAAAACACTGTAAACTCTGGAATATGGTAACTCAAAATTAAGGTCAGAGACACTGAATGCATTTAACGAAGGTTTTGGTAAAAATCTTGTAGAATCACAAGTCTTACCTCAAAAACTACTCAATGAATGCATTGAGTGCAAGTTTCAGTAAAAATCTTGTAGAAATCACAAGTCTTACTTCAAAAACTACCCACTGAAGGCATTTAGTGCAGGTTGTGGTATAAATCTTGTAAGAATCACAATTCTTACCTCAAAAACTGCCCATTGAAGGCATTTAGTGCAAGTTTGGTATAAATCTTGTAAGAATCACAATTCTTACCTCAAAGGCTACTCAAGCATTTCTACCATGACAAGGTTTCTTCAAGGAAAACTTGATCACAGCCAATTAGTAAATTCAGATTGTTTTGCAAGTTGTCAATTTATTTTTTCCTTAGATCAGGAACACAAGCAAAAATCCCTTGTTGTAATGAGTAAAAACATTGTGTTCTCACAGCATCCAAGGTGCTTTTTGTTAGAAAATAAGGGGAAAATTCAAATCTTTGGTATTCCTTACCAGCTGCAACGGGTGCAGGTGTTTTCAGCAATGTGCCCCCGTGCTTGATGGTCTTTGAGGGGGCCTTGAGGCCACTTGGCTTTAACATACTCATCTTTCTGCAGTCCGTGTTGCTCCCCCTCGTCTGCAGCAACTATCTTTTCCCAAACATGGAGAAAATATATTCCTCAAGCTTTTTCAACTCTGGAATAAACCTGGATATAAAAATAGTAGACATGAAACAAGAAGTCAGTATTTTAACTCATGCAGAAGGAATTTATATATATTTAATTTTGTGTATGAAATACACTATAAAAGCTGCTCTACAATAACAACCACAAGTATTTCTAATTCTTTTGAAGGCCATTTCCTACTGAAACACACCAAGCCTGAACTGAAAGCATGAAAATAACTCACTTTGCTGAATGCTGCTGTTTTCATGTTGAGATTTAAACCAGAGGGGTATTTTGAGAAGGAAAGTCAAAGCCCTTATCAGCATAACTAATTACACACAGATCTAATCACTCCACACACACGACTGTTTTAAGTCACATTTTTCAATTGTTGCAACATCCCAGCAAAACCAACCTGGGAGTGGAGAACAAACTGCAAGGGAAATCAAGAGAACCAGGACTTTCAGGACAAAAAGAGCAAGGGTTTATGTAAGCTGAAGCTGATCAAGAGCTGGATGATGACAAGTGGAAAGCAAACACCACTGCTGTGTGAGCTCAGATCACAAGATCCTCTGGCTCCCAGTCCCCAGCAGTGCCCCAGCTTGGGGAGGAGGGACTGCCCAACACTGCTCTGACCTGGAACCAGCTAAAAGCTTTCCAAGGAACTCTGTGCTGCCACACAAGCACCTTCCTTCTGATCACAGAATCTCCAGAAAGGCTTTTTTCACCTATAATGAAAAATCTATATTTTTTTCTTCACTGTGAATTGAAAGCTGAACTTCAAGGAAACAGCTCTGCCCCCTCTTCAAAAGAATCAGCTGTTGAGCAGGAGCAGCTTGGCTGTTTGCTGAGTTTTCTGTGAGACACTGCCAGGGCAGCAATGCCACTGAAACAGCACCTGAACAAAGACCTGCAGGCAAAAAAAAGGAACAGACTTTGCTCAAGTGTTTGCTCAGAACACGCCAAACAAGAACTACAAAGCAGGTCTCGGTCCTGCCCTTTGCTCAGCGTTTTGGCAGTGTCAGAACACAAAGCTGGGCAGCTGCACAATTCCCAGAGCATCATTCCCAGTGCCCAGACTGGGTAAAGGCACAGCAAACCTGACTGAAGCACACACAGCTCTGCTGCAGAAAGACCAAGGGGATGAGCCCAGCCTGCCTTTACTGCCAGTCTGTGTCTCACCCCTCACATATTCTGTTCCTCCAAATCGATTCACTGTGAAGAGGTGTCAGGCACACCTGCTTTGGGAACCTCAACACTAGAGTGAAACATTCCCTATGCTATTTCAACACCTGACACACCAAATTCAAGGCATTTTCTAAGGCTGCAACAGTGTTATCCTTCAAAAAGCACGAATTACCACCTTGCATGCTTTGTGTTTGTCTACAGGCTCAGCTCTGCTCCATGAAAATGATGAAGCGGCACCATGAAGATTCCTGAGAATGTTTCCCAGTGTTGCCAGAGCTTTTGTCACCCCTTCAGCTACTCTGAGGAGAAAAACTCCTCTATTATTTTGGGATTTTGTATGCCAATTCAATTTTTAGGTGGGAGTGCTATCAAACCTGTCCCTGCCCAGGCTGCAGGTCCTGGTCCCTCCAACCAGGATCTCCATTCCTTCCCTACACATCCAAATCCAAGGAACAAACCCAGGATCTCCATTCCTTCCCTACAGTCAACACATCCAAACCCAAGGGAACAGCAAAACTGCAGGATTTGGTACAAATACAGGCTCATCAAGGTCAGGTCTTTTGAGCTCCCAGTCTTTTCTGTCAGTGCCAAACACCCACCTGATGGAAATTTGGTGCCCCTTAAGGAAGGTTAAGCCAGGGAGCTGGAACTCTCCTGGAACATTCTGCCATTCTTTTCCATTCTCTCTATTTTTTTTTGGCCCAAAAAGAGCATTCCAGCACCACACAGGTTGTAACCACCTACACTGTGCAAGGACAGGTATATATAAAAAATCCCAAACACTCAATTATCACCAAAATTACATTTTTCCAGTTTCAGGCAATTATTTATTAATAGATGCTTAACAAACCTCTGCTCCACAGAAGGTTAGAAGGTTCTAACACTGCATTTCTTGGCTCAGGGAACTCATTCATGTTTTAATCCTGCTGTCCCAGTCATGGGTTATATATTTGCTGTGTCATTTGCTTTTCTCAACACACAGGCCCTTCAACTGGGCCAGGAGTAACACAATCCCTCGTGCCCTGGTTTCAGAGTTTCTGAAATTGTAGCTCAATTCAAACAAAATAAAAGCTGAAACTACAGCCAGCACGTTTTGGTGGATGCCTCCCCCACTGCAATGGTTAAAATGCAGCTTTTGGTCTCAGGGAAGGACCTTCATTGCCTCATGGAGCTCATGAAACACCAAGAGAACATAAATCTGCATCAAGTGACTTAAAGGATGACACACTCCAGCATTTCCCAACAGGCTCCAGATGTCAATGATCTCATTTTAGTTCAAGCAGAACAGCTCCCTACTTGTCCCCACTCCTCTCTCCTTCCTTGAATCTGTCTCAGCTCTTCTGAAAAAGGATCCTTATAATGAAGAGGCAAAAATATTCATAAAATTATAGAACCATAGAATGGATTGGGTTGGAAAAGACCTCCGAGATCATCAAGTCCAACCCTTGGTCCAACTCCAGTCCCTTTACCA
>JAWWEV010000037.1:11100867-11118794 GCA_035583235.1 Hafferia zeledoni | reverse complement strand
AGCCCAGGGCACTCCGTGCCCTGGGCTGGTGATCACAGTGGGGTTGGATCAAGTTGGGGTTGGATCAGGTTGGGGTTGGATCAGGTTGGGGTTGGATCAGGTTGGGGTTGGATCAGGTCGTGGTGATCACAGTGGGGTTGGACCAAGGGTTGGACTTGATGATCTCAGAGGTCTCTTCCAACCCAATCCATTCTATGATTCACTGATTCTAAACGTGTGTGGAGGACACACACCTAGACAAGCCCCGACATGGCAGGAGGGGTTTGAATCACCAGGGAGCTGCTGCCAGAGTTCTGCTGGTGCTCAGTGAAATGGTTGCTCCAGCAGAAACTGGAGCTGAGATTACAGCTAATGCAGTAGATAATTGCCTTTCATTAAATAACAAAACACCAGCCAGCTGAGGCATTTCCAAACATGCTGCTCCAATAAGGATTCCAGGGAGTTACTTTTCATCCGTGCCAGCAGAGCCAGCAGTCCCCAAGGAATGCCAAGGGATTCAACAAGAGCTGCATTCATTCATGGTCGTCATGTTCAAACAGCAGAAAACTCGCATTCAACATACAGAGTTAACATTTGACCCCAGTGTTTTAGAAAAGCAGTTCTGAAAAATCATATTGGCAAGGCAGATCACTCTGCTTCTTTTTAAGGAGGATCTGTTTTGAAAGAGTCTCTCCCAAGAAAAACTTTAACAGGGCTAAAAGGATAAAGGGAGGGACACTAAAGGAATTATACAATCTGCCCAAGCTGAGTAAATAAAGGCAATTGTTTATCCTGGATTTCACATTTAGAAGATGGTAAAGTAACTGTAACTCAGGAAATCTCCAGGAGCTCTTGGAAGTCACAGCAATCAGAAGAGAGAGCTCTGCTCCTTCCTACAGCATAATCACATGAGGAAAGAGGTTGTTATTCCCTACAGGACACATCTGGGATAAGGATAGAAGGGTACAAGGCAGCTGGTTTTCTGCCCTCACTAAAAAGCTGAGATCTTCTCTTTAAGAGAAACCCTGAAAATTACATAAAACTCTTCCTTCTGCCAAATAACATCTCCCTCTTGATCCCTAAAGATACAGACATTTGAGGTCACATTTCCAAGCTTTTCTGCTCCAGCCACCTCATCCCTCTCCCTTCAATACACACACAGCTTTAGTGCCCTCCAGCACAGACAGAAAGTCTTCCAGCACACATGTAAGGGCTAGGCAGGAGGAGAACCCCGAAATCTCATCATTTTACACCAAGAACCAACAACCTCAGCATGCAAATGCAGGAGTTTTGTACCTGAGCAGACACACATTCCTTGGGCTACCACACGTTGCTGTTGGGTGGAGGGAGGGATTTGCTTTGCCCTCTCCCTGCGTGTTGCAGCAGGTGCACACACACACCAGAAAAACATCTCTCTGCCGCTGCTGGTTTCAGAATTACATACATATTTCTGCTCTTTCTTTGCAAAGCAGCCACCAAAAATGCATTTCCTCTTTTCTTTCTTCTTCCTACGTGTTAACACAGGTATCACGTGTTTTAAAATCCTTCTGTGCTCAAAGATCTCAGAGCACCCTGTGAACTCGGGTAAAACCCTGCCCTTGCCGCACGCCGGGTGAGTGACGGGTCACAAGTCGTGTCACAGTCAGATTTTCAAACACACAACCCCAGACTAATTTTTCCTCCCCACACCCTGCTTGGGAAGAGACTTCCTCGGTGTCGGCTTCTGTTTTTTTATATTTTTAAAACACGGGATCGGAACAAAAGACGTTGTGGTGAGAGGCAAAACCAACTCCTGCTTTCCATGCAGCAGGAGCCACGTTACCCTGGGAGTGAGAGCAGCAATTACCTCGTGCCCCATGGCCGGGATGGCACAGGACAGGAGCATGGCATGGCCTGAGGAAGCAGCGCTGTGGGGCGGAGGAAGCAGCGCTGTGGGGCAGCGATGGCACAGACAGCAGCACAGCACGGCCCGAGGAAGCAGCGCCCTAGCGGGAAGCAGGAGGGGCCTGGAGCGGCGCCTGTTCCCGGGAATGCCGCGGCTCCAAGCCCGGCTGTAACATGGCAGCAAAGGCTCCCGAGCCACCTGCAGGGACACAGGGGCAGCTCACCTGCAAACCAGGCGCCCTGGGAACAACACAGCGATGGGGAGCGGGCATAAAATAGGAAAAAACATACAAAGGCCGAGGTAAACTATACGGCAAGCCATTCACCGGTAAAACATCGGGATGGAAGCGCAGGATGCTGGGAATTGAAGGTCGGCGTTTACAGAGGAATATATAAAGAATATTCACAGCTCTTACCCACAGAAGAGCCGCTCAGGCCGGCAGTGAGCACACACAGCGCCGCAGCGACCAGGGCCGAGCCCCTGCGGGTCCCCTGCCCCTCTCGGCCCCCGGGCCGGGGCCGCTCCCGCTCCCTCCCGGACCCGGTGGGGCTGAGGCGGCCGAGCCCCCGCGCCCGGCCCGGCCTCAGCGGGGCAGCACCGAGTGGCACGGCACGGCACATGTGGCGGCCGCTCAACAGCCCCGGCCCGGCCCGGCGCTGCCCGCGACCCTCAGAGCCCCTCAGGGCGCCTCAGAACCCTCACGGCTCCTCAGAACCCCTGAGAGCGCCTCATGGCGCCTCAGAGCCCCCACACGGCCCCCAGCGCCAAGCCCTGTCCCCTCAGAGCCCTTCACAGCCCTCACGGCCCCTCAGAGCCCCCCAGCACCAAGCCCCGGCTCCTCAGAGCCCTTCACAGCCCCTCAGAGTCCCTCATGGCCCCCCAGCACCAAGCCCCGGCCCCTCAGAGCCCTTCATAGCTCCCATGACCCCTCAGAGCCCTCACGGCCCCCAGTGTCGAGCCCCGTCCCGTCAGACCCGCCCGTGCTGCCGCACGGGAAGCGCGGAGGCCCCGGGGCGGTGGCGGCGGCTGCGGCTCCCCCTCCCGCCCCGCGCGGGCCCCGCCGGCGGCTCCCTCAGCCCCGGCCCCGCCGCCTCCTTCTGCACCTCACCCCGCCAGCGCCGGGCTCTGCTCCTGCCCGCGCCCCGGCGCCGCCGCTCCTGCCCGGCCGCCGCTCCTCCTGCCCCGCTGTCCCTCTGCTCTGCAGCGGCGCCGCCCCGGCTCGCAGGGGGCGGAGCGGGGCGGGCACAACGTCTGCGCCCGCCGGGGCGGGGACTGCGGAGCGGCGGCACCGGCGGCGGCGCCGCGATACCCCCGCGATCCGCCCGCAGCGCCTCCATCGCCGCCTTTGTCCGCCCCCGCTTTGTCCGCCCCGGGGAAGGGCCGGCTGTGCCCGGGGAAGGCACCGAGGGTCGCGGGGCCCCCGATCAGGAGCGCTGCGGCAGCGCCGGGAGAGTGGGTGGGAAGGGAAGGGAGAGGGTGGGCACGGACAGGGGGAGAGGGTGGGTGGGAAGGGAGAGGGTTGGCAAGGGCAGGGAAGGGAGAGTGTGGGTGGGAAGGGAAAGAGTGGGCATGGACAGGGAGGGGAAAGGGTGGGCACGAACAGGGGGAGAGAGTGGGCACAGACAGGGGAGAGGGTGGGTGGGAAGGCGGAGGGTGGGCACGGACAGGGATGTGTGGAGCGCAGAGCTCTGCTGGGGGAACAACTTGGCTGTCTGCTGCTTCGCTCCATTTTCCTTTTGTCCTTTTGGCAATTTGTCATCCGGAAAACGTGTCGTACTGTCTCGTTCTGTTCCGTGTGTTCATTGTGTTGGTGTCGCACACTGGGAGCTGCCGTTGTCCCGCGGCTGGAGCAGCAGCGCCATCGGCACCCCAGGGTAAGGCCGGTGGGCACGGCTGGCCCGGACAGGCCTGCTGATTGTCACCTTTGTCACCCGCACACAGGCGGCACAGCCCCGCTGTCTGTCACCTTTGTCACCTGCACACAGAGGGCACAGCCCCACTGTCTGTCACCTTTGTCACCCGCACACAGAGGACACAGCCCCGCTGTTTGTCACCTTTGTCATCTGCACACAGAAGACACAGCCCTGCTGTTTGTCACCTTTGTCAGGAGCACAGAGCCAGCCCGGCTCGCAGCCCCGGAGCTCGCCGTGTTCTGCTCGATGCCACCCGATCAAAGGGTGGTGATGGGAGGGCAGTCCGGGCTGGGCACTGACCACAGCCCGAGTCTCGCTCTGGCCCCGCTCTCTGGCACTGACCCAGCACAGATAATGGTTCCCACTGCATCAGCGTTTAGCAATGTTTGTTAGAATTTCACTTCCTAAACGTGAAAGACAATCTCTTGCTGTGGCCATTAGATGGTGAAACAGATACTGCAATCCATGTACAGCCACCCCTCTTTCCCCTGCAAAATTTGATAAAAGTTTCGCTGAACAAGGACTCCAGGGTTTAAATATTGGGTTGTGTTTAGAAGTGCAGAGCCAGCAAAGAATTGTATTCAAAAACATGACCCTGCAGCTCCTGGCTGTGGAAATAACCCCTAACACAAAAACTGCCATTAGGGTAAAAACTGGACAGTCAGACCAACTCTACAGAAAAATTGGCCCAAAATATCTGCTGGGCTTGAGAGCTCCAGGGGTGAACCTTTGTGCTCGTGCCTAGTACTGTAGATTTGAGCTTCTGTATTGATCTGGTGCCAATGTAGGCAGGGCCTTCTCTAAATTTATCCACTATTTGCCAGCATTAATTTGATTTTTTGTCTCCCAGTTAATTTGTCACCATGTAAGTCCATTTCAAGTTCAGTGCACAGCATTAAAATTTCACAAGCAATATTAGACTGATGTATCTAGAACAGAGCACAGCAACTGCAAGTCAGCTTGTAAAGCAAAGAGCTGCAGCTTTGGGCTGTTATTTAGAACTTGTAATGAAGTGGAAGCAGCAACAATGTGAAATAACAGATGAAACGTGGTTCAAATGTGTAACTTTCTTTACTCCCTTGCAAGGCTGTGGTAAGACTGTCCTGCACTAAGGCAAGAATTGAGGATGATGTCACACAGATCAAGTGAAAGTGCTGCTGGTTTTTCAGGTAATTTCCAACTGATCAGACCCAGCTTCAAGATCAAAGTAGTCCAGTAGGAAACAAGAGTTCATTATCCATCCTTGGACCAGAATCATTTCATACCATGAAAAAGCAGCTTTGGAGCAACTGCAGCTGAGCTCATCCCAATTAGGGATGGTTGGCAGACTCTGTGTGCCAGTTTGCACCAGTAGGTCACTGCCAGTTTGGAGGAGTCACTATAGAAAAGCTGCTGGTACTGCAAACCACACTCCTGTAAAGGATTAAATGTGATGGAAAGCCAGAATATCTTGGATTCCAGTCCTAGTGGTTCTTATTTTCTGTTCTGCATGATCAGATCAGCCAACACATAATATTTTCCTAACTCCAGAAACAGGAATTGCTGGATGCTCCAGGGAAATTTGGGATGCTGATATAACTACTGGCACCCTGGCCACAAGTACAAGGCTGGTTTCAGAACTAAAATTGTTCTTTCCAATAATGTGAGAACACCAGTTGCAATTGTTTCTGTCCTTTTTCAGATTTCTGAAGAGTCCAAAATGGTTGAGGCTTTTTGAATCACTAAAATGTTGTTCTTCAAGAGCTGCATTTAAGGATCTCTTGACTTGAGAATTCCATTTTTCTTTTCAGTGGGATGTCTCCACCCAAGTGTGAAGATTTTGAGTACAGGATTTTTACTTCATTGAATGATCACTTCAATATGTACATCTGGCAGTTCCTGCACAGAACTGATGGTCACATCTGCTACAGAAAAAGCAGCTAATTGCTTTTTCTCTATTTTTTTTTTTATCACAGAAGTGCTGCTTCAAAAATCCCAGCCCAGGAACTTGCTCTGCTATTTTCTGGAGTTTCTTTTCTGTAAAGGCTGCAAGTCTTCCCATTCCTGATGTGCTGGATGGGGTTTGTGTGGACAGGTTTGGGTAGTTGGGGGGATACAGGAGGTCCATGATGGGTCAGAGATCCACCTGCAGCCCAGGGAGGTTCTGGATGGATCAGAGATCCACCTGCAGCCCAGGGAGGCCCAGGATGGGTCAGAGATCCACCTGCAGCCCAGGGAGGCCCAGTGTGGCTTTGGTGGGCATGCAGTGTCCAGCCAAGGTCAACCCCCCACATGAACTTACTGGTTTCCCTCCTCACTTCAGCCAGACCAACCAGCAGCAGCACAAAAAAGCTCTTCACCCCTTGCTCTTTGTTGGTGTTACACAGGACAAGCTTTTTACATTATTTGTCTTACCCAACATGGGTAAAACAGTGGAGAACAGTATTTAAACTAATAAGAAAAGGATCCTTTCTGCATGGTGGCTTAAACAAGATGCTTAACTGAACAATAATATTCATTTGATGTGTTTCTTTTGACAGATAACTGAGAACCCAGTCTGTTCATAAAGAGGAACTATGCAGATCATTCTCCCACTTATGTAAATACCAACAAAAGCTGAATTCTCACCTACAGAGAAGCAAAGCAGGACTTTGTTCCTATCAAGAGATGAATTCTAAAGAAAGGGTGAATGAATGTGTATTCAGTCACCTAAATACACATTGTAAAAAAGCTTATGTAACATCTTTGCTGCCTGTAGTTAACTCAAGTTTAGGAAGTATCCAATTGTCACTCAGTAATTACCACGTAATTAAATCCATCCTGTTTTTAAGCTACTCCAGGGATCACGACCAGTTCCTACCTCTGACTCAGCCCCTGCCACCCCCAAAATGGGACTGTCCCCTGGATTCTTGGGAACAGCATCAATAATCTCCACTGGCATTTTTACTTCCCAGCCCTGCTGCACACTGAGGGTACTCCAGACTTCCATGGCAACTGCCACGGCATTTGGAACTGCACTGGAGCTCCTGGGCTGCCTCGGGTTTGCAGTCAAAGAGCTATTTTTAGCAGCTGCCACCTCTTTCAGATACCTTTGAGTCTCAGCTGGTTCTCTTTTCATGACGTTCTAAGGTTGTAAAAATGCCAGCTGAAAATTCAAATCTTGTGTAGAGACAACTTCCCACCTGGTACCCAGAATATTCTGCAGATTTTTTAGATGTGCAGGACCATTTTTAAACACTTTTGCTGTTCCAAGTGCTGCAAATAAACACAAGGACCAAGCCAGCAGGGATCTGTGGGAAAATGTGAGTGCTGCCTGCTCACACCATACCCACCCCAGCACAGATTTCATTACTCAGTCATTTTAAACTCTAATCTAGGTTATTATGCCACACCCATCACCATGGGAATGGGATTTAGAAGTACCAGAAATACTTTGCTATTCAGCTTTTGCTCAGAACTTCCAGTGTGATCTGATTGCAGTTCCAGTACCCAAACCCCTTTGAGCAGTTACAGCTGACAGATTAAACCCCTCAGTAATTACCAGCATCTTCAGTGCCACAATGCAGAGCCCTTGACAGAACAGTGAATTACAGATAAATAGGAAAGGATGGAGATGAATGCATTGCTAATCGTGAGAGAAGCAGCAGAAATAACTCCCCACCCCTCATTAACTGTCTTACAGCAGAGGTAAATACAGGGGGAGTTTTACTTACTGGTTCTGCTCAGTTTTCTCTGACTGCCACAGAAAGGACCATTTAAAAGAGAGGCTTTAAAAGAACAAGTTAAAAGATACCTCTGAGTGCCCAGAATGTTGTATGATTACCCTTATTTCAGATTAATTATAAAATGAAACCCAGAAATGCCACAGGCTGGCTGTGATCAACACACACATCAGAAAAACCTGATTTTGAGAAAAAATAAGTATTGCAGGAACTTGTATAAAAGCAAAAGAATAGCAAATGAAAGCACTGTAGTCACAGCTGGTTTGCTTATCTATTCTGATCAATAATTAGGGGATGAGGATGAATTTGTTGTGAACAGAGAAAGCACAGAAGGTGATTTTCATCCTGTGGTTCCTGTGAGAGGCAGCAGCACAGGAGTCTTGTCCTGCTCCAGCAGATTTCCCAAGGGCCCTGCCAGACCAGCCTGCTGAGGGGTGGAGGGAGCAGGGGATGTTTGGGCCATGAGCAGCCCCACACCCAGAGGTGTGTGCAGTGGGCATTGCCTCATGCCTGGCATCCCACGTGGCACAGACACAGCTCAGGCAGCTCAGGAGGGGTTGTGTCAACTGGATTTATCCAGGGAGGAGGAGGAGGCCTGGAGAGCCTTTAACAACATGGCAAGAGGAGGAGGAGGCCTGGAGGGAGCACCAGATCTCCACCTGCTTCCCAAGAGAGGGTCCTTTGTAGGTGTGTAGAAACTGGAAGCAACTTGTTAACCCCTCCTGTTACAGAAATACCATTTCTCCTATAAAAGATAAAGAAAAAAGCCTTTCCTTTTAGCACACACAATGAACATTTACCTCAACTTGCTTTCCAAGTGCAGCCAGACAAACTGAGCTGGTGAGTGCTGCAAAAGGGTTTTTCAGCCTCTCAGAAGACAAGCTGCTCATATAGAAAGGCACTTTGGGTTTCCCTGCCTGTTTAGAGGGAAATAAAAAGAAATAAAGACTTTAAATTAAAAACCTGAGGTTGCCCAAGCATTCAAGTGTTGAATGTACCAACATCAAGCATTTTCAGGAGCTTTGGGCAACATGCACCAAGTGCAAAGCTGAGAATTTGAAAGAATGAAGTCCAATCTATCATGGTATTTTATAAAAACCACCTTTGGACATCCCCCCTTCCCAAGTCTGCTCTTGGCTACTTGGAAATGCTTTGCTTTACTGTGGTTTACTTTGTTTTATGATGCATCTCACTTGGCTGGGAAGATTTTTCCTGCACTTAGTGGAAGTACAAAGGCTTTTCCAGCTCCAAGAACAGTTCCACGGATCTGGTGCTCCCTCTCTTGGCAACGTGAGTCAGGCACAGTCCCTGCACCTACAGCTCCCTCTGAAGGCAATTAAAAAGGGGAAAAAAGTGTTTATCAGAATTGTGTCACTTCTAATGTCCTTCAGGTTATGAAAAAGATGTTATGGCAAAGTTCTACTGAAGTAGCTAAAATTATTTTAGCAGCTTCTTGATTATAAAAATCTGAGCCAAACATTTGTAGCTCTTCTGAAAATACTTAACTTTATTCATCCTCCTTTGATCAGCTTGTTTTTCTAACCATCCCCAGCAGCCAATTTTCAGAAATCAGCAGTTTGCTGGTTTAGGACTGCAATGAAAAGCTCTTTACCTAAAAGCTCCTTTATTAAACCCCTGTACACAACCACGACCATGTATGTACAGCAAGTTTACAGGAAGGATGATGGTACAAAAGCTACAGTGGTAATTAAAACAGACCCACATAAATAATTTATAAAAATACTTGAACTGGTGAAAATAGCACTGTAATCCCCAATTATCTTCATCCAATTGCCAGGGCTTTGATGTGGGAAACCTTAACATTAGAACTTCTTAAAAACATTCTGAATATATTAAACTTATCTACAGGATAATTAGCAAAATGTATAAAGAGTAGATTATTGTACAAAGGACAGATATTAAAAAAATCACCAATCCACCTGAAACTCAAGGACAATAGAAATCTCAGCCAAAGTAATAGACACCAAACCACAAACTCCTCTTTTTAGAGTCCTGTGTATTGGCAACTAAAATGCTCTTAACAAATCCACAGTCCTGTTATTCCTTGGTGGGATTTGGGAACACTCTCCTTTTTCTGGCTGCAGGGTGGTCCTGGTCAAGGTGGAAGCTCTGCCCTGACTCCAGTTCCAAGGAAGAACATGCCAGGCTGTGTTTGTCAAGATCTTCTCTTTCCCACCAGAGGGTGAGGAAGGGTATGTGAGTTTGTAGAACTGCAGGAGGGAACAGAAGGAGGCTGGGATTTGGACGTAACAAAACAAAGGAAGAACAGGTAAGAGTTAAGTCTTTTTCTTCTGCTGGTTTCTTGGGGAATTTTTCAACACGCTCCTGATCCGCAGATAAACCCCTGTGGACTCTGCCATGTTCTCAAATTCAAAGGGTGTTATGCCTTCAGCAAACTTGCTCATGTCAGGAACAAGGCTGGATTTTTTTGCAGCTGAGTCAGTGCCTGTGACCACTTTATTCCCCCCTGTATTTTCCCCATCCTCCACCTCGGGGCTGGGAGCAGGAATGGTGTTATCCAGCACAACTCCGGGCACTGCACCGTCAGGGTTTTCCTCTGAGTCAAGCAAAGTGTCTCCTGGATTGGGACTCGTTACAGAATGTTCGTTTTCTGGTATCTGGTCACTGCTGTCACAAACCCCAGTGTCCCCTGGGGTCACCCTCTCAGGTGACCTGCCCTCTGCAGCAGGATCAGGATCAGGATCCACCTCGTTCCGGGACGGGGAGGACGCCACGGAATTCCCAGTGAGAGGCGTGTCCACAGGAATGTCCGAGTCACTGTTGGTGCTCTCTGCCTGCTCCAGGGCTGCACAGAGCAACCTCTGCTGCTCCTCCAGCTCCTCCAGGGTCAGCGTGTCCTCATCCATCACAGAGTCCATGATGTGGGGCTCGGGGGCCTCGCTGGGAGGGCTCAGAGGGGCCGTCCTGGGCACGGGGGAGTGGGTGGGTGTGGAGGGCTGGGGAGGGGTCTGGGGGGGTGTTCCCTGGGGGATGGGAGGGGGGGTGCACACAGGGGGGGATCCAGGAGGCAGAGGAGGCTGGAACTGGAAGCTGTTGGGAGTTTGGGATCTTTGGGCCACTTCCAGATCTATGGGGAGATTAAAAGACACCTGTTAGAAACCAAACCCGGCCAGGACAAGGTTCAAAGTGTTGTCATTAACCAGTAGATTTGGGTCCCTGCTCTGTTTAACTACCACATTTATGTCTTCTCATCTTTGGTTTGCAGCCAAGGCAGAACAAACTTTGTTTTTTGGGATTTTAACTCTGCCATTCAAGGAAAAAGAACTCTTGAATATATTGAGAACAAATTTATTCCACACTAAAGGATTCCTTACAGGAGATCCAAAAGGAAAGCCAGAAGCTTCTCCAGCTCTTTGAACATCTAAACAACACTAAGTCCCCTCCTTTGAGGCTGACTCATTTTTAGGAAGCTGTAAGCTTGTAAATTCTGTATTCTTTCATCTAAATATTTAAGGATTTAGAAGTCTTCTGTTAAGAAGGTTTTTTAGGATACACCTGAAGTAACGAGATCAGGATTTGTGACCTAACACTGCAATTGCTCTGAGCACACCTGAAACCTCCTGCTTGGGATGGAAGATCCAAACGTGCCAATGACAATCCCAGCAACACAAACTGCTGACTGCAGAGATGCCCAAACCCACAGCTGGCACATGGCACCACTTACACTGATCACCACCACACTGGTTTCCCCTTTTAACTCTCACATTTCAGAGCAAGTTATTCTGAATATAAAAAGTGGAACTAGGAGAAGAAACATGCAGAGTGACTGTACCAGAGTCCAGGTCCATGTCAGCTGCTGCTGCCTCCAGACTGTCCTCTCTCAGGCGCTTCGAGTGGTGAGACCTGGACTGAGGTGCAACCCTTTTATTGTTGGATTTTGGACTTGGCTGAAGAGAAATCACCCAAGAAAACAGAATTAGTATTAAACTGTTCAGGGTAACATTTCCAGCTGTAGAAACCTGCCTAAAGGAATGTGGTAACCATACACTGATTTGGGGACACAGAGAGACATTGACATGTGAGGGATGCCACGGCAACAAAGCTGTTCATTGTTAGGGGAGTCTGGAACTAGAACCATTTTGGGGCTGGAACAGTTTATAACAACCTTTTTTCATAATTGTTTATAAATCAGTGCACAACTGGGACCTGCTTATATTAACTCAAAGAATGGAATTAATTTTAAACAGGAAGCAATTTTGGTAAAAGAGAGAAACCAGCTGAGCATTTCACAGCCCTTTGGTGTCAATAAGAAGAAGACACAAACAAGAGATCAGGAACTACACAAACCACAGGACAAGTGTCTTTGTAGCAACAAGGAGAGATATTCACCCCATGAAAACTGGAAAGGTAGTGAGCAAAAACCTCCTTCTGCTGCGAGGGCTGCATGGGGATGGACCCAAATATCTGCCACTCCTGCAGCAAAGAGAGGGAGAAGAGAAATCGTGTGGTTGGTTAATACACAACAGTAACAACTAAAGGAAACACTGAGAGGTTAACAGGATGAATTTAAGTTCTCAGCAAAATCGTCATTAATCAGAGTAATAAATTATCTTTAGCAGGAACTGCTGGCAACCCAGAGTGCTCTGACCTGAGAATTGATGCAATGCACCATCCCTGGTTAGTGGGAATAATAACCAAAAAACATCATCACCTTCACAAAGTGGCTTGTTAACCATTTCTCAACAGCTGCTCTTCTTTGTACCACAACAACAAACTTCCCCTTGAAATAACTGGCCAGACCAAAAAGGCTTCCTTCGAAAAACCTGATTTCAGTAAAAACTGGAAAAACCTTGAGAGCAGAACTTTGGTTAAGAACATTGAATGAAAAAACACATTTGGAGGCCACTCAGTGGGCAAATGTAAAGCTTTAAATGCACAAGTGCTTATTTTTAATGCACAGGCATTAATATCAGTGATCAAATCCTCTAAGAGCAGCTTCAAAGGCTCTGGAAAATCCAAGTGCAGCACCCACAGGAGGTCTCTTGTGTGCTCTGTGCTCAGGAGGGCACCCTCTGGGTGGGTCTGTCCATGAGCCTGGCTCTGTCCCAGCTGTTCCCAAGCAGGGCAGAGGTTCTGCACTGACTCTGCTGGAGTTTCTGTGCTTGAAATTGTAACACCCACAGCAATTTTCATTTTTCACATTGAAAAAATGTCGATGTATGGAACAAACAGCCACTCAGGTGTGAAGTTTTGTGTTTAAAAAACAGTGAAACATTATTGAATTATCCTCCTAGGCTGGTGTTGGTTTCCTGATGGAATTAATCCCCACAGAAGGGCTGCCAGGCCCACCCCCAGCACTCCTGACAGGAGTGTTAGATGGATGTCACAACAACTCCAGCCCCAAACCAGGCCTTAGAAACAAGAGACTGATGAAAGAAAACTGTCAGATGCAGAATACACAACATCAGAACTTGGCTAAAAGCATTTCCTGTCACTCAGCAGGTTGTTCAGGAGGCAGAGAACAGGTACTTACATCTGGGATCCCACTGGGGGTGGATATATTAAAGCCTGGATAATTTACCAGCTTGGACACATCGTAAGTGATCCGTTTGTGTCGGGGAGACGCTTCACCTTCTGCCTCACCATTACCTGTAACAGAATGTAACCATTAGTGCTGTTAATTAAGATGTTAATGGAAAAAACAAGGGATTTAAGAACAGTATTTTGACATGACTAAAAAACCTTGGTTTGCAACTCCTTCCCTCTTCCATAAGGAAGGTGAAAGTTTACAAACCAGTTACTTCATGGTCTCCAGAGGTGCAGCCATGAAAGGCCTGCACACTGAAAGTGCATTCCAGCCCCACATCCCTCCCCCTTTCCCACCCCATATCTGCACTCCAGCCCCACATCCCTCCCCTTTCCCACCCCACACCTGCACTCCAGCCGCACATCCCTCCCCTTTCCCATCCCATCCCTGCACCCCAGTCCCACATCCCTCCCCTTTCCCACCCCATACCTGCACCCCAGCCCCCCAGCCCTGACCTCTGCCATCGTAGAGGGCCAGCCCCGAGTGCTCCATCTCGGCCTCCTTCAGCCAGCCCGGGGGGTAGCCCAGCTGCCGCATGCGGTAGATGAAGGGGGGGAGGCTCCGCTCTGTCACCCCCAGGGCGTCCTGGAGGACCTCACTGAGCAACAGAACAAACACAGTACAAGGAGGGGACAAATCACAGCACATTCTGGAATTGGGGACAAGGTGGGGATGAACGTTTTGTTGCATTTTCAACTGTCAAGTTAAAATAACTCACTTTTTGCCTTCCAACCTCAGCTGTCACAATTTTAGATCAAACTCAGCTCTGATAGTCAATGTAACTTTTTGCATTTCTCACATTCTTAAACAGAATTAATTCTACACAAAAATAACTAATTTAACCTGGTACTGTGATTCCTGTAGCTCTAACAACAGGCAGGGTGGAAGTTAATTCTCAATTTACTGCTGAGTTTTTCGGAGATTGACATGTAATACTATGATTGTTTTAAAACATTCTGAACAGAGAAGAAGGGACACTCAAAGCTCCAAATTTTCAGAATTTTGCATGCTTTGTTTGTTTGTTGGGATCATAATAAATTTGCAACTTGAGGAGTCAAAGTGGAACACTTATCTCCCTAAATTAGGGACAGGACCATGGGAAAGGGAGGACCAAAGTTTTCATTTGAACAGCATCTTTGCAATGTAATAAAGAAAATTCTACTTAGCAAATTCAAACACAATAAACCCACATTTTGAACATCTGGCACTCCAGAGGCAGAAAAGTTATTCCAATGGAAGGAAAAGACATACCTAATTACTCCTGGCTTAAACTTCCCAAACCTCTCCTCCACTTCCTCCACGTGGTAACGCTGCTGGAAGTTTGGATTGTTTGTGTCCCCACAGGCGTCCAGAAACTCCTTTCTCCTCTCACTGATCCTCGCTGCGTTCCGTGGCTTGGAGAGAGGGCAGTGGGGAAATCCCAGAGTTAAATTCACAATTAGCACTCCTGCCCCCCAATTAAGCTGGCACTGCCCACCCTCCCCATGCCCAGGCACCTCCAGGGGAATGGGAACCACACAGCAAAGCCCTGAGGGTTTGCCTTGGAGCTGCAGAGCGATGGAACAGGGGCTCAAAAAGCCAAACCTCCTGTTTTACTTGTGTTTCCTGTCCAGGTGGGGAGAGGGTCTGGCTGAAAACTTTAGATTTCAATAAGGAATTGCCACTGGATGAAGAAAAGCTCCTTCCACAAATTAAGAGGCAAACCAGGAAGCCACAACATGAATTTCCCTTCTGATTTAGTATGTTAGAATTCATAACATCAGCAGTATAATCTCATCAACAGATGAATAGAACCCCTGTCCATTCTGCTCCCAGTGCCTCTCATGTTTTTGGTTTTTAAATGGTGCAGTTACAGTCAAACATTCCTTGGAGAGCAGCAATCTTTGGAATACTGGTGTAACTTTACCTCTGGACAGTCTTTCATTTGATGGTCTTCAGAACCACAATTGAAACAAAGAGGTTTGGGCCTGCTTAAAAAATGTACAACAAATTAAGCCTGAAAACAACTCTGCAATGTTAAATACATGCACTGAATTAGATTATTCTGGACAGATTTGAAGGTTTAGGCTCCTTTCAACCTTCCTTTCCCTTCTAAAGTCATGCCATGCAGCAAACCTTTGCAGTATTACTGTGGGGAAAGTGAGATTTTGGAGGAATATTTATTTTCTGAACATTCATTTTCACCCAATTAGGATGGGAACCAGCAGTGGAGATGGGAGGATGGCACAAGAATAAGTGTCCAGGGTCACCCCCAACACACTCCAACCTCTTGAAGCCTCTAATTAAATAAAGTGAAGTGTTTTGTGCTTCACCTTCCCTCAAACAGGAGCCTTCTGTGGTGATAAAAGTGTTTTACCACCAGCCCATTCATGAGCACGACCCTTCCATCTGATTCCCACATTTGTAATCAAACAGTTTAACTCAGCATTCCCCTTTATCTCTGAAATTCCCACTGGAAGCTTTCCTGGCCTTCACAGCATCTGAAATCTGAGAGATGCTGTGAAGACCAAAGCAGTTGTCAGCTGTAAACTGGACTCACTTCTCACCTCCCATAAACCCCACACAATCATCTCTAAGAGCAGGCAAAATTCTACCCAATAAGTCAAACACAAGTAACTCTATAAAACAGTAAGAATTATGATAATACACCAGTGCAAGGATGACAAACCAACCACCAAAAAGCCAAGACAGAACAACTGAGCAGAAAATTCACCAAGTTTTCACACATTGATTTAGGCCCTTCCTAAAGAAAGTCAACAAACAGAAACACCCACAGACTGCAAAGCTCAGCTCTGGTTTAATTAATTTAAACTCATCAAGTATGTCCAGGGTTTATTAACTGAGGAATAATCACAGAGCACATCTGAACTTTCCAGCTCAAAACTTGGTATTTAAGAGTAATACAAACCTTTTGGGTTTTACTTGTATTTCTTGTCCATCTAGGGAGAGAATCTGGCTGAAAACTTGCTGGTATCTTTAGATTTCAATAAGGAACTGCTACTGCATGAAGCAAAATTTCAATTGTGTATAAAATATCAGAGAAAACTTCGTGGTGCTTTGAATCCTGACTTTTCTGCACTGAGTTACAGATGAGTCCTTGATAAGAAGTACAGAGTATAAACTATAAAATGGTATAAATTCTTTGCTAAGATGAGCTGGTGCTGTTTCCTTCTAACTAGTTTTTACCCAATGACCAATTTTGTTCTTTATCAGCACTTGCTAAAATGAAACCCCTGTTGTTTGTAGGCAGAAATTTCAAGCTAATAATTCTGAAATGCTTCAGAGCAACCTGATCAATCTGATCAATAATTCATTTAGTCAGAGTTTCAAAATGACACGTGGAGTGCAGGACTTTGGTCACTCAGAACCTGGTGCTTGATGCACCATTTCACAAAAAAACTGCTCTTTTAGGCTTAATATATCTCTGGGAGCTCTAAAAAGATGCAATAAGTACATTTAAAGAAGAATATCAAAGTTCAGCCACACTTAACTTGGCATTTTAGGAGAAATTCCCCTGTTGGGAATCCAATACCTTCATCCAGAGGTTGGTGGATTGTAAATTTGCCATTTTTGTTCAGGTATAAGTAATTTTTTAACACTGGGAAATGACCTTTATTACAAGTTTGAGAACTGGACAGTGTAGAAATGAACTGTGAAACTGGTTCCTGTCCTGAGCATTTCCAGGGCAGAGGCCAAACTGGAGAACTGGGGAGATGATGCTACTTGGGAAATGTCTAGTCCAGTTTCTTTTTGCCATGGAAAACTACAATATTAAAAATATTTCAACATTTTCCAACTTGTTTCAACAGTTCCCTCAACTCCACCTTTCAAACACTGGCTTTAATAAACAGTGAAGAACCAGCTTTGGAGTGGATGCATGTTTAGAGCATTCCAAAATTGAATTTTAATAAAAAACCTTCTCACAGCATATTTGAGTTTGCCAAACCCTTTTTTCCCCCCCAAAGAGCAGGTTTTATAGAGGAGGAACACTTATTCAAGCTGCAGTCAGTTGTCATTCCCAACCTAAGTGGGGACTGGCCCAGGAAGTTCCTGAATTAACAAACTGTGTTTATGGGGATAAGACATTTGCTCTTCCCAAGGATAAACCTAAAAACCAGCGAGTCAATCCCATCAAAATCCTTCTTTGTTTTGAGTTAAAAAGTCCTTAATGACTCATTAAAACCTTCCATCCATCATGACTGACATGGTTTTGATAGAAACACAAAGTGCTGAATAGAATTTGAGTTCCATTTACCGACTGGGATTCTTGGAAAGAATAAAGATGTTTTAGCAAACAGGATACTTGGGGATGTCCCATCCTTCTGTCAGCTGAGGGTTCTCATTTAATAGGGGCTGGCCCAGTTTATCAAGACAAAAATTGGTAAAATACACAACACTTCCTACAACCTGCAGAGAGAAAGTCAGAGAATGGTCAGAGATGTGGCAGCATTTAGGGGAGATCTGTAGCATTTCTACAAAGTTTCACTGCTTGAAATAACTCCAGGGGTTTTCCCCCTTTCCATAAGAACTTACAAATAATCCATCCCCAGGGTACACAGATTTTTTTTTTAATTGATGTAGCCAAAACATGCTGAATTTAAATGGGATTTATCAGTGTCAGAGCAGTTACCAGATCTTGTTTTAATGGCATTGATAGTGAATATGGAGGATGAAGAGGCAGACCCAGATGGGAGAGACAGTTAAAAACTTACACTAAAAGCTTCTTTCAGTCTTTTAGCAGAACTTGAGCTGGTTGCTTTACAGTCCTCTTCCAAGACAACACTGGAGGGCTGGCAGGAAAAGCAAAAATAGGAAGAATTCATTGAAAATGACAGTAAAGAGAAGAGCTCCTGAATTAGTGATGTCTGTAAAAGGCACAG
>JAWWEV010000037.1:11065218-11082269 GCA_035583235.1 Hafferia zeledoni | reverse complement strand
AGAGACGTGAGGGAACCCTGTGGAAACGGGGGGGACCTGAGGGAGCGAGGGGGGCACCAGTGAGGGAATAAGGGGGCTGAGGGAAAGAGGGGTCACTGGTGAGGGAATGGGGGGCCTGAGGGAATGGGGACCCTGAGGCCAGAGGATCTCTGAGGGCAGGGGGTGGGGGTCTCTAAGGGCACGGGGTCCGTGTGGGCAGGGGATGGGAGGGCAGGGCGTCTTTATCGGTCCCAGCGAGGGGATCAGGGGCCCTGTGGGTGGGGGGGCCCTGTGGGCAGGGATTTGTCACTGATGAGGGGATGGGGGTTCCTGAGAGCAGGGGGTCCCCATGGACAGGGGGTCCCTGTGGGTATGAGTTTGTCACTGGCCAGAGGATTGTGGTCCCTGTGGGTGGGGGGTCTCTGAAGTGTGATGGGGAGGGCTCTGACCATCTATTCAGTTTATGACACCAGCTGGGCTGGGACCCCCAATGCCTGCTCTGCGACCCACAGTGTCCCCGTGCAGTAATAAAACCACTGATTTGTGTGTGCTCGTGGAACTCGGCAGGGCTGTCTGCTCTGCAGCACGTCCCTGCAATGTTTATCCCAGGGGAAGATGTGGAATGACATCGAGCTGCTGGTCAGTGATGACACAGGGAGTGTGCAGCTCCCCGTGGGACTGGGACAGGAATGTGGCACTGCCTTGTACCAGGTGGATACACTGCTGCAAGTCACATCTTCAGAAAAGGTACAGTCCACCAAGCTGTGCTTTTGTCCTGCTTAATAATCACCAGGCCTTTTTTCTGGTGTTGTCTAGAATGTTGCTGTAACAACCTTTCTCCTGGCAGGTCTCTGTTAACCCCCAGCTCCAGGGCTGCAGCTCAAGGGATGGCAGCATTCTGGTGGTTGTTGACAGATCAGTGGCACTTCTGGATACCACCAGGCTGTCTCTCCTGCTCCACCTTCAGTTTGGTGAGTTCCTGCCTCTGGAATTCCACTGGAAGTGAAAACTGGCCTTGAAAACACATAAGTTTGTGTAGGAAAATATAACAAGTGTCTTACATGTCCAACTCGCCTGTAAAAGGAAGTGTTATAATTATAATAAGTACCTAAGTAATAAAAGTGATTTCTGCTTCTGTACACAATTAATGAAGTATTTCTGTACCATTTAATTGAAATGCTTCCTAACTTTTCACTGAATTTGGAACACTGGATACCAAACCCACTCCCTGGATCCCCTTCCCTGTGTTTCCTTTACTCAAAATAATTTGTTTAGAAGAAATCTGGGACATTGCACTGTCCAATTCCTGTGGTTCAAATGTGAATGTCTGTTCATAAAAACCAAATCTTATTGCCTGACATTTTGCCATGGAACTTTTCAGACTCTAAAGTGGATGTGGTTGGGATGTGCCAAGAGAAACAATTCCTCGTGGTGGGTGAGAGAAGTGGCAATTTCCACCTTATCCACATTCCATCCAAACAGACCTTGCTAACCAAGGTACAGGAACTTTTCTATCCAGTTTTGCTGAAAACTTTTTGTTCTCAGACTTCTTTGAGGGTTTTTGACCTTCCAAATATCAAAGTATAACCATTCCTGTGTTTGGAACACACATTCTAATGGAACAGATTCAAGGGGCACTTTTGCTCCCAGAAATAATGAATAAGGAAAATATATTTAGGAATGGTGTGTATAAACCAGCCCTTCATGAAACAAAAAAGTTTGAACTTTGAACTGATGATCAAGATTTCTATGTTTTTAAATAAAATACAGAGTATTAGTCTCTGCTGTTTCTATTTCAGATTTTGGTTGAAAATTCTTCAAAGGAAAAGGCTTACTTAAACTTTGTTATTGTAAAAGATAATGCAGATGCAGGTAAGAATTGGATGATTTTTTTCCCCCCTTGTCTGAATTTCATTAATTATTTTATAAATGCCATAGAAAGGAAACATTCAGAACTCATTACCTCTTTTGTGCTAAGCATGAAAATGCTCAGAAAGGAGGAATTTCTTCTCCTTCCTTCTGTCAGACTTCACATTTTAGTATTTTCTTCTCCTGTAAGTTCCCAGCCTTGTTCTGTCACAATAAAATGTATTTGAATGTGGGTTTGCCATGAAAGCAGAATTTGCAGCACAGAAAAATCATCATTTCAAACAGAACTCTCTGTTGAAGATGACAAAATTTTTATTTAAAATAGTCTGTTCTATTGGTCAGATAATTTTTTTTTTGTCAGTTATTTCCCTGTCCTGTTTATAAGCAAGTACCTCTTTACTTGAACACATTAATTCAAATATTTGTGTTGGATTTTTTTAGGTGTTTATCACATGTTCATTCTCACAAGCAAAGGATGTTTCTGCATTTTGTGTCTCCCACTTGCCAAAACACAGGAAGGTGAGAAAAGCCACAAACCACTTGGGATTTCACTGGAGCAGGGGGAGCTGTGCTATAAAGGATTTTCCATGCCATTTCTAATGGGAATAAATTACTGACTTGGGATTTTCTTTGTAATCTTAATTTGTTTTAAAGGGAAACTGATACACAACTAACTCTGTGATAAAATTATTTTGATATTTTCCTAATAATTCTTTTATCTCTGAGTCACTGCTTTAGAGAGAGGACTGAATATTACTGAGCAGGATTTTAAGCCATAATTTTAGATGTACTTAAGAATATTGGGAATCATTTACATTTTTAATGCTGGATAAGTTCTTAGTTCATTCTCTGTAACTCACTGCTGTGATCAGTGGAAATGAACACTGTCAAAGATCCTGGTAAAGTGTTTTTCAGCATAACCAGGTTAGGGCTAAACTTTCCTATATGATGTTTAGTGGCTTTTTTTTAATTTTGGAGAAGTTTCTTCAACACTGATTTTATTTCTTCTTTATTATTTAGCAATAGAGAAGATGGACATGACCACAGCAAAGGAAGTAAGAAATACCTGCAACCTGGGAATGTGTTACAAGTGCAGAGTTTGGAGCAGAACTTTGCTTGGCACTTCTCATTGACTGTTTACCAGTTTATTATTCCTGCTCATAGTTGTGACTGACACTGTTTCAGCACATGGAGCAAGAAGCAGTTCAAGGTTTTATGTTCTGATGGTATAACCAGCTTTTTTTCTCTCCCATTTTCCTGCATTCCCTTCCTCTTCCACCCAAGCTGCAAGGCCAGATAAAATCAGCTTTCCTTTGCACAGAGGAGCATCACAGCCTGGGCTGCCAGGACTTTGTGATCAGCAGCTCAGTGACCAAAATCCACCTGATCATCGGGGTGAGCACTCAGAGGGTGTTTGTACCAATTGTTCTGTCAGCAGGGAAGGTGGTTTTTGATCTGCAGCACAATTTATCTTCAGCTGGTGAAAAAGGAGATGATCAGCCCTTGTTGCCTTTCATTTCCCTCACTGCACATTTAAAGGTTATCAGTTGTGCAGCCTCTCTGCAGTTTTTCCCTGATAAGAAAATGACTTCTCTTTTCAGAAATTGCTTTGTTCTGATGGATGGGGGTTAAATATTTTCATCCTGGGTGAAAATCTCTCAGTAAATCACAGATTCCTGAGCTGCACCATCCACAGGCTCATCCTTGAGCTCACAGACAAACCCAAAGTTGTCCAGAATCTTCCAATCAGGTTCACATCCAACAAAGTCTTGCTGAAGTAATAGTTAAGCTCCAATTCAACAAAGCCCTTAAGCATGAATTTAATACAGGAACTAATAAAAAACTAAAATATAGACATTTTTGAAATGTTATTTTGGACTAGAAACAAGTTTTCTGAGATGATTTTTGAATTCTCTTGAGTTCAATGTGATTTTTCTCAGTGGGTCCAGTGTGATTTCATTCAGCTTTTGTGTTCTATGACAGTGAAAAGTGGATGTTTTTAAATACTGTTTTTAGAAGAGCTAAAAACTGCTGTAACAGTCACTGTAATAAATTCACAATATCACAAAATATGCTGAGTTGGAAGGGACCCAAAAGGATCATCCAGTCCAAGCCTTATCTTGGAAGGAGAAAAGGAAAAGGTTAAATTAAACATAAAGAAATTAATGTATTTTCTGAACATCAATGTAGGAATAGTTTGAGTTAGTTTTGCAGCTTTCCGAGCTAAAGCTCAGCTGTCAGTGGTCCAATAGGTGCTGTATAACCCCACTTTGCTTTGCCTTTGCTCCAGGGGGAAGGGGACTCTGTGCTCTCCAAGTGGGAGGTGGACACATCCACTGCCCTGGTGTCTGTCCAGAGTTTGGCTGATTCAAGTCTGATCAAAGGTAAAGAGGATTTTCCATTCTATACACAAGTGTAGAATTCTCATTTAACTGCAGAAAACACCAATTTGCAGTTGTTGTTTTCAGTAGATGCTCATTCACCAAACAGGACCCTCCTTGTAAAGGCACAGCCAAAACCTGCCTGCAAATTGCAGAGTTTGTGCCTTAGACATGGAGATCACAATTCTCTTTAGGCCAAACTTTGCATGTTCAGGGGAGTTCCATGAGGTGAAACATCTGCAGGTTTCCAGTGCTTGGTCCTATCTTTGAACATGTTTTTGCTTCAAATACATTTCCTCAGCAAAATAATAAATTTATATGTGTATTGACACTTTTTAGGTGCTGCAAAGCTTCAAGTGCTTGACAATCTGCTGTTTGTTTTAGATACAGAGGTATGTGCAGGGATTTCCTTTAGTCTTTGTTTTGCAAAGTTCTTGAACAGCTTCTAAACAGATTTTTAAGGTAATGGCTTTAAAATAGTTTATATAAAATTAAGGTGCTTATGTTTACAGAGCATCTTGATCTTCCTGTGGGTTTTTTTAAATTCTATTATTAATTATTTAAGCTATGGAATATGTTAATATTTTTCTCAAGATAGACAAAAGTGTCTTCTGTGAAGAAAATATGAAATCATATCTGATTTTTTTTTTTAATCTAGAACATCTTAAGCATGTGGGATGTTTATTCTCTCACTCTAATTTGGGATTGGCCCTCAATACCTATTGAAGAATTTCTTCTAACCACAGAATCAGATTCTTCTCAAGTCATGTGGTAAGTGAAGTGTTACAGCACCAGTTCTGGAAAGGGAAACGTTGTCTGGAGTTACAGGAATTGTGCCATAAGAATCAGATCCATTTGAAAAGCTTAAAAATGTCAGAAGTTGAAGATATGACCTGTACAGGCTAAACCACTTATGTCTGGGTGCACTGCAGGGTTTTTAGATGTAGATGTTTCCATGGAACACTGAATTTCCTAAAACTCAGAAGCAAAGTTTTAACCTAAGATTCCTACTGCATATTTTGCTTTGTTTTATCTCTCTCTCCTCCTGTAGGGAAGGCCTTGCCAACCTTAAACTGATTGTCATGACAACACCAGATGACAAACAGGTATAATCTCTTTATATATCTCTTTATAATGTTTTTATCTGTCTTTTATTCTGTTCCTCAACTGTTATGCAATTGCTCCCAGGAATATAAAAAAGGAGGAGGTGAGTGGGTAAATCTTTGGAGCACACAGAATGCTCAGGAGCTGAAAGTCCAGGCTGAAATGTGACCACCTGTCAGAGAGAGAGGCAACATCTAAAGCTTCATTAAACTTCCTCAGGCTGCAGATCTGCCTTCCATACAAACTTATAAAAATAGTGTCTTCCCTCTAACTCCATAAGAATTCAGCAGTGATTCTGCAAACCTCTCTCTGTCACCAGTGTAAGGGAAAAAAATAATTCTTACTTATTAGTTTTTCTCCTTTTTTTTTTTTTTTTTTTAAGATGAGAAGTCTCATGGTTTTTGCCCTGCCCACCATGCAAAAACTGTATTCTCTGGAAGTATCTGCTGTTTCATCCCTGGTTCAAAGTGGGATCTGCACAGTAGGTTTACATGATTTTCTTTTTGTTCTTTGAAGAAATACAGTTCTACTAATTCATATAAATATTGAAGAAGGTACCATGTTTGTCTTGTTAGATTAGAATTGAGGTGTGCTAGAAATTGTGCAAGAACTATACAAAGGAAAATGAAGTGATGTCCCCAAGGGGTGGGAGGAAATATAGTACCATACAGGAAACTGAACAGTTTCAATTTAAGCCCAGCAATATTTAACTGTGCTGTCAGTTGTTCTTGCTGCTGTTACAGGTAAAAACTGTGAAATTTTGAGCTCTTAGCATAGAAAAATGCTCTGGGTTTATTTGGAGTTTATCTCAGTTCAGATGAGAGAACTTCTGTTACTGTTTGAACAGCTTCCTTAGAGAGACATTTAAAAAACCCAAGGAACTGATCTGAGAGAGAGGCAGGACTTTGTGTCCAGATCAAGACACACTCAATGCATTAGGGCTGTGCTTTGCCATGGCTGATTTCTTTGCCACCTGATGATTTCTGTGATTCCTTGTTACAGGACACCATTTACTTCTTGGAAGGAATTCATGAAAAGCATCAGATGTAAGATAACAAATCATTAAAGTGTAAAAATGGCAGGTTAATTCCATACTGGGCTGTTTCATGGTTAATTAACTCACGTAACTCCCTCTCATCCTCAGGCCCTCTGACGACCCTGTTTCCATAGTTGTGATGAGAAGTTTAACTGAAGCCTTGCCAGAAAATAGGTACTGTTTTCTGGGAAACACTATTTTATGACCTTTTTTAGCCTTCTGTGGTTTGGCACTTCCATCTGAGTGGTTTTACTTTCCTTTTTCTGCCCCAGACTGAGTCGGTTGTTGCACAAACACAAATTCACTGAGGCAGAGAACTTTGCTATTCAGTTTGGGCTGGATGTCCAGGTAGGTTGTTCAGTGATAAATACATTTAACATTAATTAGTATAACTGAACCTATGAGTAAGGTTCTTACCCTACAATCCAACAGAAAATATTAAAACTACTACAAATACATTGTAAAATTACTTTATGAAACAACTCTACTTGAAAACTATTTCAAAATCAGATGACTTTGAGGTGAAATGTGTTTTTCTTGACAATAATTAATAAACCCTGCAAGGAGAAGTGGTGCAAAAGTCCCTCTGATCAAAATAACTGTGCTGGGTTAGGACAAGACACATTTGTCCTTCTTGGCTGCAGGAAATAGTGTTGCTAAAAGAGACAAAAGTGTAGATTTTTCTGTTGAGAACTCTGTTAAAACTTAATTGCATCAAACTGAAAACTGTGTTTTTAAACAGCTTGTGTACCAGGTGAAAGCAAACATCATTTTAGAGAAATTGGCTTCAGCTCCTGCTGGGAGTTCTGGTCAGGAAGCCTGTCTGGATCTGGTGAAAGAAGCCAAAGAAAATCTGCAAAAAATTCAGGTTTGGTTTTTTCCCTACCCTCTTTCTATGCTAAAGAAATTCAGGTTGTAAAGGCTCTTGGAATTAATGCCATTGTTTCCTTATGCCAACAGGACAGCCAGTTTGTTGTGAATTGCTGCCTCAATGCCTCATGGCCACTGTATGAAACCACCCAGGAGATGCTGAGCTACGCCAGGGCCAGAGTAAGGGCTGTGTTTGCTTCAGTTCCTGATAATCTTTGATTCCTCTCCCACACTTCTGTACCCTCTGAGAGCAGGCACAGCCAGGAAAAAGGAAATGCATTAAATATTCTCTGTTACCAAACATGAAGGAGCAGCAAGACTTGTTCAGGCCTCGTTCTTGCTGTAGCCCAAGGGCAAAAAATTGCTTACAGTTTTATTTTTGCATCAGAAAGCAGGTTCTAGGTTTGAGTAGCAGCCTTTTCTAAGTACCTTTAAAATATTCATTTTCCAGCTAAAGCTCAAAATAGGTCACCTTTTTTGTTTTCATTGTTTTGGCTTTCCTGCCTTACCAGCCAGAATCAGAGAGATGCACATGATCTGTCTGAGCCCCCAGATAGGCAGAAATCCAATCAGATCAGATGGGATCACCTGAGATCCCAATGGAAAATAAAGACCTTAGTTTATAGAAGTCTCTGTTGGATTGGTGGTGCTGTCTGGCCTGTTCTGAGTTTTCCATCAAACCGTTTCATGTATTTGTTTCAGATCTCAAAGAAAGATGACAGAACCTCTGCTGCTCCACCTGAGGGGCCTCCAGTGTCCATAACTCAGGTGAGGACAAACTGCCTGGGCCTGCAGAATCATAGAAACTATTATAATGTGGAGTTTTCAAAACTGTACTGCTGTTGAAAATGAAAAAGACTCAGCAAGATTATATTGTATGGTATGAAAGAGAACCACAGTAATGACAGGCTCAGAAATAAGCCCTTCCTTCAGTTATAGAAAGAATCAACTTCAGATGCTCCATAAATAGAAGGCAGAACCTTCTAAAAGTGCTTTTAGGTATTTAATTTGTTTCTTGTTTAGTCCTGTTTTAAACTGAACAAGCCTCATCTGCCTTCAGAGAAAATCAGTGTAAAGTGTTACACAACTGATTAATGCTTTGTTAAAGACACTTACACATATAATAAACTGAAATTCTTGAGAAGTCTTTCTGTTCCTCCATTTTCCCTCTTTGTGGTGGTTGTGCTAACCCTGTAATATCCATTTTGGGGAACCAGGAATTGACCTTAAATCCCTTGTGTGCACTCAGGTACTGAGAGCCCAGGCAAGGCTTACCACATTCTATGGAGCTTTTGGACCAGAGAAATTCAGGTTGGTTTGTTAAGATTTAAAGCCAATTTAATCCTAGTGGTTAAATATGTGCCACTGAAATTAAGTTTATTTTGCTTTTTGAATTTGAGCTCATTAAACTTTAAACCTTTCCTTTTCTGCCTGAAGTTTCCCAGAAGGGAGAATGAGGAGAGGTTGAGTCATCCTGTGTGTTGAAAACATAAATTATCTGTTGCACATGCACTGGAATAGATTTTTTTCTTCAATGTATATATGAGGGAGGTGATTTTATACAAACACATCTCTTACAGCACATGGTACTCAGCAGAAAAGGTTTGAAGTTCTCCCCCAGCTCCTCTACCACTGACACATAACAAAGCTGCCTTTCCCCCTCTCATTTCCAGTGGTATTGCTTGGACAGAGTTCCTGAATAACAAAGACATGTTCAGGAGCATCATCTCCCAGCTGGAGGAAGGACATTTCTCCTGTGCACAGTACCTGTGGCTCAGGCACCAGGTGAGGGGCTCAGGCAGCTCTGGTGTTGGGGGTATTTCTGAGGTCAGAATACAGATTTCTGTGTCTTAAAGGTGACAGTTCTTTGATTTATTCTGTGGTGCCTGTAATCTCCCTTTTCCTTTCTTGCAAGCACAGCTCTCAGGAATTTTAAGTGGACATTTGCTGCCTACCTTAAAATCCTTTCAAAATAATCACATTACTCTGAATAACACATTCAAACAGTGGCTGGGGGCTGCTGATGTCATTTTTAATGCAGGACTTTCAGGTCCATGTCTGTTTTCTTAAAAAGAACTATAGAACAAGTCCTAAAGTAACAGGACAGTAATTTGCAAAAAATTGCTTCAATTAAGCCTTTTTTTAAGAAGACCAAGCTCTAGTTTGTCTGATCAGGGCTATTTTTTTTTTTAATTTTTGTCAATGATTATTGAGATTTTTCTCTTTGTATCTCCTGCTTCTTCCTATTAGTGAAACAACTTCATAAAGTATCAGATAAACATACATTCCATCTACCTGTAATTATTCTGTTTTAATATTTTAGGCAGATTTTGAAAACAGCTTTGATGAGGAAATGCTGAAGGACTTGCTCAGTGCCATCCCTTTCACTGTTCCTTTGAATGAACTGTGTTTGTGGCTCAAAAATATTGTGATACCCTTCACAAGGAGGGTTGTGCCAAATGGACAGGTAAGACTGGCAGTGCAAAATGGCATTTCCTCAGACCAAGTTGAGTTTGGAGTCAAACCTATAAACTTATTTTGAATGTCAGGACCTCGATCTTCTGTCTTTTGAAGGGGTTCTTCTCCCTACCATTTATATTTTCAGTGATTTATTTTCAAACAGATTTCTAATGAGAACTTTTGCTTTGATAACCAACATCCCTCTACTTATCTCTGTGTTTTTGCCAGAAAACTCTGGCCAAGTGGCTGGAGCAGGGAGCTCGAAACCTGGAGCTGACAGACAAGGTGAGTGGGGCCCTGCATTCCTTGTGCCCACATGGGCAGAGCAGTTGGTGACACCCTCCTTTGGCACAGGCAAACTGGCCCCACAACGGACTCCAGATGGCAGAGATCTTCTTTACAAGCAGAAGTCAAGGGGAAGGGGCACTGACAGCTCTGGGCCAGGTGACTGCTTTGGTAAGAAAAACAGCAAATGTAAGAACCAGCTACTGAGAGACTAGAACAGATGGTCTGTGCTAGAGCTGGAATGGATAATAATCAGCTCACTGTTGTTTTAGGTAAAGATGGACTTAATTCCATGAAAGAAAGGAACTAAATTCCAATTTTCTTGTATTTAAATATTAACAAAATATTTATGGCAGCCTTTGAAGAGTCTTCTAACATTTCCCTCCCAAACACTGTTGCAGAGATGTGCTGACTGTGAAGAGATACAGAGGTTAAAGAAGCTGGTGAATGATTTACAAGAATTGATAACCCTGTACAGGAAATACAACTGCAGGCTGGCACTCTCTGACTTTGAAAAGGTAATTCTGCAGGCACCTCAAACAGGTTGCTCTGAGAAGGAGAAAAATCTTGCAGCATTGCAATTTAACATCAGGAAAGGAGGGATCCTGATGGGCTGAGTGGTTAAACTGGTGTTCAGCAGCTGCCAAGGCTTGATAGGTTTGCTACAAGTTTTCTCTGAACTCTGGGCATAAATGGAGCATAAGATACTGTGAGAAGCTGTGGCTTAAACTCCGTGGTCTGTAGTTCATTACAGACCAAGCAGCAAACAACAACAGGGAAATTAGAAGTACAACTGAACAAGGAGGGGCTTGGTTAAAGGTTTTATTGGAGCCAAAGAGGGATGTTTGCTCTTGAAATCACTCGGTGGATTTCAGTGGCCTCTGCATGTTGAATTATTTAGAGAACTGTACAGGGTTATCTCATGTGGGGTGTTCTAATACAACATTTTTTCTGCCTCCTCCCCAGGAAAATGCAACTACCATCGTGTTCCGCATGTTTGATAAAATTCTGGCCCCAGAGCTGGTCCCATCCATTCTGGAGAAGTTCATCCAGCCCTACCTGCGTGAACACAACCTACAGAAGGATGAACTTCTGCTGCAGTACATCAAGGTACCCCCATCTGCTGCCTTCTGGAGGAAGCTGTTCCAACAGCAGCAACCAGAGAACAAATCTGATGAGCTTTTTTGTTTTAGGACCAGCTTTCAGATTAGCTTATTCCTGTCAGTGATCTGAATGATAGTTACTATTTCAGTTTTGAGGCATTAAGAGATCCAGGGAAAGTTGGCCAGATCTATCCCAAGCATTTTTGTTCATGAGATCATCCTGATATTCCTGATAATCCCTTTGTGACTGTGCAGGATTTGCTGGAGCCCTGTCGGACACGGCCCATTGCAGTGTTTGAAACAGCGTGGGAGGCAAAGGCCATTGCTGTCATTGGCTGCATCTCTGACACAGATGTGAGTACCTGTGAGGGAAGAGGCATCAAGGGACTCCACAGAACACCAGTTCAGACTGGAACAGCAATTTTACATTTTTACTTGAGTGCTGTGAGGAGAAACTGGTGTGGTGTCTTTTTATCCTGTCTTAGTTATCTCCCATGTGATGTTCTTTGAGAATTAAACTAGTTCTGATGTCACCCCATGGAGAACTCACCAACTTTAATAAGTATGAAACCCAAGCTCCACAGTGTTGGAAATTGCCACAAGCATTTTCTAGTCCAACTTAACACCCCATATTATGACACTGAGTGTCCTTTATGCAGGGAAATAAAACCTTGCCTAAGGGAATCAGTCCCATGTGAGCAATACTTGAAGAGGCTGCTTTGATTTGAAAAGGAAGCTGTTTCTGTTCCTTTTACAGCTGAAATTTGATGCAGTTCTGCAGCTCATGGGCAGTGCCACAGTGCCATGGAGTGCAGCAGTGGAGCAGCTGGTGAAACAGCACTTGGAGATGGATCATGGCAAGTAAGGAACATCCACAGGCTGCACTTGGCTGGGACATACTGTGCCTCTGATGCAGTTTGAGGGTTAAATCACAGAGCAAAGAGATGAATGAGAGTCTAATTTGTCCACAGAGTGAAGTTACTGCAGGACAGCTACAGGCTGATGGAGATGAAGAAGATTTTGAGGGCCTATGGGATAAGGGATACAAATCTTTTAAGGGACAATGAGATGATAATGGTAAGTAATCAAGATCAGGCCTGGTTTCTCCCAAGGTCACAGTGAACACTACTTGGGGTTTTTTTTAGAGTTTATTATTTTCTCACCATCTCCCCTTCATTAGGAGAAAACCTGAGTGTTTCTGGAAAAGTTCCCTGGCATCCTGAGGAGCCAGATGAGTATCCAGAGTTCCCAGGTTAATTCTCTCCCCAGTTACACTTCAGTCAGGTTTTCTCCAGGTGGAAGTTCTCAGCTTCCCAGTAACTTGCTTGGCAAGAGCTGTGCAATTCCAGTGGAGAAGCTCTGGGGGCAAATGAATCCCTTTGTTACCCTGTACATCAAGAACCTGAAGTCAGTCCATATCTGTTTTCCTCTTACAGATGCTTGTGAGGTACATCCTTAAACAAGACAGCCCCACTGCTCTGGAGGATGCCCTGAAAATTGTGGAAGCATATGCCCTGCCCCCTGGGGAGGTGTATTTCCTGAGGATCATAGACCTGCTGGACAGAGAAAGGGTATGGAAATGCTTCATGTCAGTTGGAATTCACAGACACCGAGGCCTGTTCACAACACAGGGGCAAGTTGTGTTCCTCAAATCTTATAAGCAGCTTACATATATATTTTTAATTAAAATTCCAGTAATTCTACACCTAGCTGCTTATATTTAGCATTAAAAAGGAGTCCTTTGTCAGAGTTTTATCCTTCATTTGTGGCAGGAAAATGATGAAAGTTATGACTTACCATACACAAGTTTGGAACTAAAATCTGTACATATTTTCACATACTGTTTTTTTCTTACCCAACTGGTCATTGTGCAGCCATTGTATCAGAGAAAGGACACACAGAACTGAGCTTTTCCAAAAGCAAATACCCACTTCTTTTGATTATTTCTGCTTTAATTTTGTTTGGTTTTCTGCCTTCAGGGGGAGGAATCCCTGGCTTTGTTAAAGTCTCTGAGTCTTGCTGAAGTGGAGGAAATTGCAGAGAGATTGACCATATGGGGAAAACTGGTGCTAAAGAACAAACCAGAGGACTCTGAAGAGGTACCAAATCTTTCCGTGTTGTAAACTGTGTCCACAAGTTATTCTAAATTCTGTTCTTACCCAGATGCTTAAAAAGGGTAGGGATGCAAATGTAAAACCTGTGTCTTCCAGCAAAAAGGGGAGATGAACTGGTGCTGCTTTGAGCAAGACTTGGGGGCTTCTTGAAGCCTCTTCCAGCCTGACCCTGTGTACCACATAAATTTTTGTTATTTTTAAAGGCATCTCCAGACAGTAACATGGCTGTGTGAATCCAATTAATGTATAAATCCTGTTGCTGTCATAGGCTATTACACCTCCAGTCCTGTATTTTCCAGTTCTTTCTTTGGTTCCTTGGAAAACACCTATTTAAAGCCTCCCAGGTGACAGGACTCATGTCTGGCAGCCACAGGAGGGGATTTGTGTCACCAGTTGGTTGGGGGGGTTATTTTGGGCAAGGGAAAGAACAAGAAAATGAGAATGGGGTATTTCCCAACTCCTTTGGGAGCTGCCAGGCTGTGTGGAGTAAATACATTTTACACCTAGAAAGTATTCACTGTTTCCATGAAGGGTTAATATTTACAATAACTGTTCCTTTGCTCTTTACCTGGTTGTATCTCAGCCTTGGTAATTGTTGCTGTAGATGTTTGGAGAGCATTACAAAGTATTTTAGCAGAGCTGCAGCCTGGGGGTCACTGTCTGCTGCCTGCAACCTTTTAACCAAAGAAAAGAAACCAAACCCAGTAACCTCTTCCTTTCCTGCAGCAAAAAACACAGATGTTCACCACCAAGACGCTCGTGGAAGTCCTTAAATTCCTGCTCAGCACCCAAAAAGGTACATTTAACACCCTACATGTTGGTTGGAAATGCTGTCAGGGAGTAACTGCTTTTCTCCCCCCACAGACAACCCTGTGAAGCAACATGAATGTGAGGAAAACCTGAAGATGTTTGAAACACTTGCCACCCTCCAGGTAAGGAACTGAGAGTTCCAAACCACTTGGGATTTGCTGTAGTTATTCCACATTCTTCTCAGCACGTGGATTATATTAAATATTAATTGTATTCGTTCCTTACCTGCAAAGGTTGTTTTTATTATTGATTTCAAGGGGATTCCAATCTATCAGTTTAAATAGTGCCTGGCCAAGTTCCCAATTAGAACTCTAAATGTAGGTACTTCTCCCAGAGTCTTAATTGATAACACTTCCAAGATTTCATGGTAACTCCTGTAACATTTTATTAAGATCTTATTATGATGGATAAGCTATTATTTAATATGACCTTTGAGCATGAGGGGTCCTTCAGGGTGTTTTATTTTGCTCCCCTACTGCCTGGCAAAGTTCTCTAATTTCTTACATAAACCAGGAGTTGGTAGAAACCAGTCAGGTCCACTTGGTACTGAAATATTCCTCTAAAGAAACAGGTAGTAAAAACACTTCAACAAAACAGGAGACCCCAATATTTTTAAAGGAAGTTCCATGAATACAAATATGTATTATTTGTTGTTGTTGCAGGAATATTTTGACATCTTTCTCTCAGCTGAAGAATTCAGCAACCCTTCCCTGATGTCTGAGCTCCTTGAGCATCACATCAGTGCCTTTGAAACTGCCAGACCTGCAGAGTCTGGAGAAGGGCAAACCCTGAGCTGTGACTCAGAAGGTGGCAAAGCCAAGAGCCCTCCTACAGAATCCAAGCTGTACAGGCTGGCCTTGCTCCTGCAGCTGCCAGAGCAGGAACTGGGACAGAAACTGGCCTTGAGAGCACTGGAGGCTGGAAAAGTTGAAATTGCTCTCAAAATATGCAGGTAAAACTGCAGAGGTAAAGGGACTGGAGTTGGACCAAGGGTTGGACTTGATGATCCCAGAGGTCTTTTCCAATCCAATCCATTCTATGATTCAGTTGGGTTTTAACATCCTTTTCTTTTTTGCTAGGGAGTCCTATGAAAACCACTGTGATGAAGCCACAGGGAAGCTGCTGTTCTCAGTGTGCCAGAGGCTGTGCCACATGCTGGGAGCTGATGTTGCCATGACCATCCCCCCTGACATGAACCTCCCAGCACTGCTCCATGAGCTGGCCTGCCAGGCAGCCACAGTGTGTGGGGCAGGTGATTATTGCTGTTATAATCTCTGTTCATATGGGGGGGGTCCAACTGCCCAGACAGCACTTAACAAACCTGAAAACAGGCCCTGAGATCAGCTGAGTTGGTTAAAACTTGGTTGTAGTAATGCCAAGGTCATGGGTTCAATCCCCTGGGTGGGCCATTGACTTGAGAGTTGGACTCGATGGTCCTTGTGGGTCCTTCCAACTCAGAATAGTCTGTCTGTGACTTCCTGCATAACTACCTGTAAGAACAGGTGCTACAAGATTGTTTCCCTTAATGGAAATGTGACCCTTCCATTGATGGTGATGAACTTCCTATTCCCACAGATTTGCTGCTGGATTGCCTGGAGCTCTGTCAGTACACCCTGATTGCCCAGGACACCTACAGGCAGTGCCAGATAGACAACGAGGGCTTCACAGCAAAGGTACTGGCTCTGCTGCCCAGGGCAGGGCTTGTTCTCCCTCTCATTTCTCCAGCAAGGTCACATCAGAGAGCAAACACCACCAAAAAACCCTACAAATAAAAACCTCCTCGACTATGAGGGCACTTGAGCTTAAAGGATGCCTTGAGTCCTCAAAGCAGAGCAGCTGTGGGACAAGTAGCACTCTCCACTTAATAAATCCTGCTGACAGTGTTAGTGATTTTACTGCAGAACTGCTGCCAGGACTGCAGGAGAGCTGACCTCCAAGTGTGGCAGGGAGGGCTGGGTTTTTAAATCCATTGCCAAGAGTTTTGTAAAACTGAGATGATCAAGTCCTTGAATAGCATCTTTGGGTTTTGTTTATGTCAAGTAGTGCTTTGGGACTACTTGAAATGAATGGGCTCTTCCAGCTGGAGTGGAGTAGAGCAAAGTGGCTGGGCAGTGTTTATGCACAGAATGTTATTTTCCTAAAAAATGAAGCATTTGAAAAATGTTTGCTTGTAATATTTGGCCAAGAATGTTTATGAAAGCCTCCATTAAATCAATTAAGAAGGCTGTACAGCTAAATAACTGCAACATGAAAGAGAAACGTGGCCACTCAAGGGAGGAAATGTGTTTATTGCTACTGGCCATTCAACAGGAGAGTAAAATCCATTTGCAGACAGAAAGTTGTGTTTTGATCCTGTATCCTCAAATTGGGACCTCTGGCAACACTCAGTTTGTTAGCAGAATTATTAACTCTTCTTTCTGTTGTACTTTTGCCAATGTTCTTATTCAGACAACACCTTTTGGAGGAGATAAAGATCCTGCTGAGGAGTGGACCTATGGTGACTTCTTCAATGAAGATGGGATAGTCCTGGATGCACAGACAACTATGCCAGTGACATATGAATTTATTTCCTCTGTTCTGCCTCTTTGTGGTAAACTTGCTTTCCTAAACACTGTGTTTCTTACTGATTTTTATCTGGAAATATAGATAACTCAGTGTGTGTGTGTGTAAATTATCACCCCAGAAGCCTCAGTTAGACAAACTCTCAGAATAAACACCCACTGGGGGGGGACAGAGTGGGAAGATGACTTTGGGTTTTGTGCTGGTGCAGGAAAACCTCAAAGCCAAATGCCTGAGGTCTTGGGGAATGCTCAGGAGAAGTGTTACTACAAACCTGTACTGTTCTTGGGACCTTATCTAGATATTCTGTGGCCACTAATGAAAACAGGATTTTATCAAGAGGAATTTCAGCTCATGCTAAAATTATTATCCTTCCATAGATACAGATAACTCCTAAAATTGTCATTATTCTATTCTATTCTATTCTATTCTATTCTATTCTATTCTATTCTATTCTATTCTATTCTATTCTATTCTATTC
>JAWWEV010000037.1:11048090-11061822 GCA_035583235.1 Hafferia zeledoni | reverse complement strand
GCTCAGAGGTGACCTCAGCACTGTGTGGAACTGCCTGAAGGGAAGTTCTGGCCAGGTGGGGGTTGGTCTCTTCTCCCGGGTTTTTTTGGGTTTCTTTCCCATCACTTCTTGTTTGGTCTTTCTGCAAAATCCTGCCACTTTTTTTAGGAATTAGGACAATGAACTGGAAGTCTTTTGTTTTAGAGAATCATGTCATGATGCTTCTATTGACATAACACTGAAGAAACAGTACTGATGTTACAATAGTTGGCATTAAAACTGGGAAAAGTCTCACTTGTGTGCCTTTATAAGACAAATCATGTAAGATCTTATAAAAGAGACCATTGTTTTGAACAGCTGGACCCTTATGACTATGAAACCATTGAGATTGTGCTGAGAGTGATCCAGGATGCTGATGAGAAGAACACCAGCCTGCAGCTGAGCCAGGTATGCCCAGCAGGGTCTCTGCTGCCCTGCCAGAGGCATCTCTGTGCTGTTTGTTTATTAGCTGATGAAATCCAGTGAATTATTCCATGTAGCAGCTCCCCCTCAGACAGGAGCATTCAATAAAGCCATCCCAGCAGTGGCTCAGAGCAGGGACAACAAAACCCCCAGATATTCACCACCTCTGCCCAAAAAATTGCCTCTGGGACTCAGCACTTTGTTTCCTTTTATTTTCTCCTTCCTTTTCCCCCCTCCAGGCTTTGAGCCTCCTCAAACACCTGAGGTCTTACCAAAGGATTTCCCCCCCTGTGGATGTGGAACACCAGTATGTGCTGGAGCAGGTGAACCCTCTGTCTCCAGCTGCTCACTCCAGGCTGCCCTTCCACCTGATTTTCTTCAGGACCTCACAGTGTTTCTGGAACATCATATGTAGGTTCAGTATTTTCTATGCCTAGATATGCAGAAATATAAATTGCCCTTTCTCTGCTATCTGGGAAGTTTAAATTTCTACAGTATTTATTGTGTATTAACTGTAATTCTTTATCAATGCAGTTTTCTTCCCAAGTACTTCTGACAGCACTTGTGCTCCCAGAGGAGCCAAGAAAATGTACACAGTGCAGAATTTGTCCTCAAATTCTTTCTTAGGACCTCTCAAAGGACCCCACATATCCCATTCCCAGCCCAGTGTGGATAATGAGCATATTCTTCTCTCCCCAATGAACTGAAAATGCTTCGTTTCACAGAGAGAGCTGTGAGTGGACTGTGACACTTTCACAGACAACTGTGTTTCTCCTTCCAGCCCCAGAGCTCAGTGAGGAATCCTTCCCAACCCTCCTGCTCATTGCCAAACTGATGAAGGTAAAGGAGAAAGAATTCATGTAAAAATTATTCCCCCACAGCCCCCCAAAAAAAGGAGCTTTCATCTTCCTTTTGCATGATTTTGGCCTCCCCACAGGAGTTCTCACAACTCTTGATCCCTCCCATGTTCTCCAGGTGTCCCTGGACATCTTTCACATGTCTGCAGCTCGATATGTCTTTGAGAAGAAGCTGAAAGCAAAAATCCTTGAAATGAGGACCAGTGGCTGCCCCTCAGTTGTGAACAAGGAAACCATTAAAACTGTGCAGACCATCCAGTCCTACCTGCTGTCCATCCTCAACCCAGAGTGGGCTGTGGCCATGGCTCTCAAGATTGCCCAGGAATTCCCAGCAGGTGAGGTACAAATGGGAGAACAGGCCTGAGATCAAACCTCTGTTCAGTGTTCTCCAAAACCACCCAGGAAACCCTGAGATTAAAAAGTAATTTGTCTCCTACATCCGACTTTTATATCACAGCACCACTAATAAATCCTTTCCTTAATTTGTCTCCTACATCCAGTTTTTATATCACAGCACCACTAATAAATCCTTTTCTCCCTTTTTATACAATCCCAGAATGGTTTGGGTTGGGAGGGACCTTAAAAAGCACCTCCTTGCCCCCCCTGCCATGGGCAGGGACACCTCCCACTAGACCAGAATGACCCAAGCCCCATCCAACCTGGCCTTGTTGTCTTGCTTAAAGTCTCTGCATGTTCAAACCATCTTCAGACAAGTTTTCCACCAAAAGCCAATATTTCAGCCCAGTTTAAGATAATATCTTTTTGCTCTTCAGGCACAAGAGCTTCCCTAATACTTTAAATAGCTTCTAATTTTTAATTCTTTGAGATAAAATGGATATAATGCACACTGTAAGAAGGAATAATGAAAACTTTATTTATTTGCTTCTTTTTTTTCTCTCTGAAAAGGTTCTGACCATATTCAGGCACTGAAATTCTGCCTCTATCTGGCTGAGAAGTGGCTGCAGAACAGCACAGCAGAGGTAATGGGCTTGCAGGGCTCCTTAGGGCCAAGGAATTATGGTGTATTTTGATTTTTGGTGGTTTGGATAGTGGTGTGTGAATTGTCACAGAACCAGCCCTGGGATGGGAAGGGACCCCAGAGGAGCCCGTGACATCCTCCTGTTCAGCACCTGCAGCTGCTGGACAGGAAAACAGCACCAGTTACTCTTCCTTCAGACTTTTCCCTGTTGTGTACATTTTTCTTGCTGCAAGAGAATGAGCTGGAATCTGTCCCAGTTGTTGGATCAATACCATGAGGAACTTCCTGGGAGTTCCAAGATTCTTTAGCTCTTTGTCTTGTTACATATGAAGAAAGGCTGTTTTGATTGACTCTCAGGCTCATTCTCACATGGTTGGTAGAGAAAGGTGAGCAACAATCTCAGCCCTGAGTACAAATACCAGACTTCCAGGGGAGTTGTTGAGGCACAAAGAACACCAAATAGTTCCCTGTGTCAAAATTAATTGTGTCCAAATTCAATTCCAATTGTGTCCAAATTCAACTGCAATTCGAGAGGCCGAGATTTTAATATTAATCTTTTTCCTTCTCCATTTAACCCCAAAATCTCTTAATTTTACATACTGACACATATTTTATTTGGCTTTTTCACAACTTGCCTTTGCCATTTTTCCCCAGATACCTTTCCTTGCAGAACAGGATGTCTGCAGAAAAAAAATACCTGTCATTCCACAGGGGTGGGGGCACATGTGGAGAACAGATCTTGCTGTTTAAATCCATTGAAAGTTCCGATGATTTTTCTTGTGCTGTTGAGTGGAAGAGGCTGTTTGTGTCAACCTGTGGTGTTTTGCTGCAGGATGAGTCCCATGGCAAAGCCCAGGTGCTGCAGAAGAAGCTCCATGTGCAGTACAAACGAGCAGCGACAGAAAATGTGCTGCTGAAGCACAGCCTGAACTCTGGGGAGCAGCTCAAGGCTGTGGGCAAACCTGCCCACCTCATCATCTCCCTCTATGAGCACCCCAGCATAGCCCAGAGGGCCCAGAACCCGGCAGGGAGGGGCTACCCAGGTGAGCAGCCACAGCCCAGGGCCCCAGCAGCAAAGGGAAGCTCTAAAAGAGGCTTTACAGGGGCATTTTTGGGAATCCTCTGTCCCCAGACATCCACAAGGCAGCCGAGGAGATAGCGGAGATCAACGACCTGGACATGAACAAAATCCGGGACAAACTGCTGGAAAAGTGGCTGTGCCCCAGCACTCCCCCCTCAGAGGTGAGGCACACAGCAGGGTCACAGGCCACCCACAGGAAATAGCTGGGTTCTTTGCACTTGTCCCAAAACCTGAGGTTGTTTTGCACACCTTGCCTTCAGCAGTCGTGGGTTTATCTGAGATTTCAGTCCCTCTGTGACAGTGCTCTGCTGTCTCCAGGGAGAAGGACCTGAAATGCTTTCCCTTCTCTCTGTATAGACATGAAAGTCTCACTTTCAACAGGACTAAAGTCCTGTTTTAGTGGTGCTACAAAGAGCTTGTGCACTCAGCCTCGAGGAGCAAAGCAGTGGGGAATGTCTCAGCCTCCTCCAGCACTGAGGGCAGCTCTGAGCAGGGAGATTGAAGCTGTTTATCCCAACACAACCTGATTTTCATGTATTTTCACAGAAAACTCAAGAAATCCTTGGAGAAGATGAAGAACTCCAAAGGTAAGAGTGTTGTCTCACACATGATATGGGGAATTATTTTTAACTTGCAGGTTAAAAATGGCTTTTTCAGGAAGCCCAGCAGTGTGTGTGATTCACAACTCACTGCTCTTGTTGTTACTTTCTGGCAACATCAGGTTTGAGTCATCAAATACTTACTTATGTCATGGAATGCCATTGCCAATAACTTCCCTCTGTGCTTAGAGGAGCTGTTTGGAGGTTCTCCCCTCCTTCTCTACATCCTTGGGATATTTTCTCCTCGATCTCCTTGTGACAGTGAAATATTTACATTTAAATGAGTATTGATGTGTTGGATTTGAGTGGCTGTCCTGAAACCAGGCCTGTTTTTGCAGAGTTACTTACCTGCTCCAGTCTTGCCCAATGGATTACAGCTCCAGGTTGCTTTTTGCAATTGCAACATCTACCACATCTGTAAGTTGCTGAGTTCTTATTTGAGCTTCATCCTCAGGAAATTTTTACATCTTATTAAAATCAAATGCTGTCTGTTTAACTGCACAGGCTTCACCCAAAGGCCTTTGTGTCTGCCATTTCAATAGTTCATAGATCTGCATGAGCTCCTCCTGCACCAGCCTTTGGGGTAAAACTGTGGTTTTCCATGAGTTTGGCTCTGGACTGTCAAGGGCAGCCCTTAATTCTGGGGGTTATCTGAGAATATTAAACACTTCTGGATGTGCTTTAAGCTGATTTAAGGCATCAGCTCATTTAGGTGCAGTTAAAGCAGAGTGGCAAAATTCTCTAAACCTCCAGATTGTCACACTAACCACCTGTTTGTGGTACTGAATATCACAGAGTCCAGTATTTCCTCGTCACTGTTGGTTTTTCCCCTCAGCCCATTGGTGTCACTCAGCTGACCTTTGCTCACAGGAGCAGAGCCCTGAAGTGCCTGCTGCACTTGGCAGATGCCAGCACTGTGGAATCACTCTTCAAGAAGCCCATTGAGACAGTAAAGTAAGAGCAATTTGCCTTAAAATGTCCTTTCAGAGTAATATTTTGTTGGTCTTTAGCAAAAAGTCTCTGTGCATGAATGAAATTTGAGTTGTGACAGGTTTGTCTTTAGAGCTGATCCAACCCATCCACCATTCAAGGCAGAGGTTTCCCTAAGCAATTTTTTACTTCATTAAGATCATCCTAAGCATAAATACATATTTTTTATTAAAGCAACAGAAGGACATTTTTCAGTATCAACCTCAGCTTGAGCATGTGAATTAAAATGTAACAATCCCTGTAAATCTCATAAACTCCTGGTCTGGGGGTTCCTTTTTTCCAGGTATTTTCTGAGGTGCTGCACTTACCTGGCAGAGTTTGAAATCTTGAATATTCCATACACTTATGACTCCTTCCATAAGAGCCCCAAGGAGGGGATGATTAAAGGGCTCTGGAAGAACCACAGCCACGAACCCACAGTAAGATTTGAGAATCCTTGGTGAATTTTGGTTGGTTTGTTACACCTGGGGTGGATTTACACCTTCCTGCAGAGCACATGCTTTGCTGAACAGCTGTTGTTTCCATGCACCCTGAAATGACAGATGAAAGCTTTACTGTCAGAAAATAAATTACAATCAGCAAATAAAATGCTGTCACAGACAGGTGGGGTTTTTTGGGGTTTCCTTTATTTTATTTATCATGAGTAAAATAACTTTGCAAGTGGCTTGTTTGGACCTTTTCAGGAGTGAAAGGTCCAGGTAATGCTGTAAAAATCTGCAATGACAGGCAGGAAAGGCCTGAAGCTGCAGAGAGTGTTACAGCCCAGCTGTCCTTGCTGTCCCCAGGCTGTGAGACTGGTGGCAGAGCTCAGCCTGGACTACAAGGTGTACGACCCCCAGCTCTGGAACGGCCTCCTCCAGAAACTGCTGGGCTTCAACATGGTAAGGGGGGAGTGAGCAGGGCAGGAGAGGCTGTGCCATCCATGGGTTGCAGGGCAGGAGAGGCTGTGCCATCCATGGATAGCAGGGCAGGAAAGGCTGTGCCATCCATGGGTAGCAGGGCAGGAGAGGCTGTGCCATCCATGGATAGCAGGGCAGGAGAGGCTGTGCCATCCATGGGTAGCAGGGCAGGAAAGGCTGTGCCATCCATGGATTGCAGGGCAGGAAAGGCTGTGCCATCCATGGGTAGCAGGGCAGGAGAGGCTGTGCCATCCATGGGGAGCAGGGCAGGAAAGGCTGTGCCATCCATGGATTGCAGGGCAGGAGAGGCTGTGCCATCCATGGATTGCAGGGCAGGAGAGGCTGTGCCATCCATGGATTGCAGAGCAGTGGGACAGACCCAGGAACTGGGCACTTACTGGGGCCACTTACTGAGATTTACATGGTTGCTTTGGGCTCAGATACTGACCTGGTGAAGACTTGAGGAATCTCTATTAGCAGTGAATTTTGATCTTAAATTGTTCCAGTCTCATTGTTTAAAGCCATTTTTAAAATTATTTTTAAAGCCATTTTACAAATTCATTTTTAAAAGCCATTTTTAAAATTCATTTTAAAGCCATTTTTAAAATTCTGTTTTAAAATTCATTTTTAAAGCAATTTTTAAATTCATTTTTAAAGCCATTTTTAAAATTCATTTTTAAAAGCCATTTTTAAATTCATTTTTTAAATTAATTTTAAAGCCATTTTTAAAATTCATTTTTTTAATTCAGATGGCAAGAGTAAATCCTATAGTAATAAATCGAAAATTTTCATCACATTCTTGTGATTTTATAACATAACATGCCTATTTTTGTGTGCAAATACATACAAACTGCATATATGTATTTACATGTGTGTATATACACATATACAGAAACATTATCCCTAAAGTGTATTTATAATTACAGCAATCCTGAGTGGTGTCACTCAGAATCTTAATTACCTCTGATTGTCAAATGTTGTGTAGTGTTGCTACAGCCTAAGGAGGTGACAGATGCACCTGGCAATGTGGTTTAATTTAATTTACTAAACTATAAAGCATATAATTGAATTTACTAAACTATAGAGCACATTTCCACGTGTCTCAGAGGAGCACAGGTCCCTTGAGGAGCCCAGAGTTTGCATCCTGCAGGCAAAACAAGCTCAGTGCAGCTCTGCACATTATTGACAAAGCTTCAAAACCCACCAAAGTATTTTAAAATAATTTTTTTTCAGATTCAGTATCTGAGAAGAGTTTTGACAGCAATTACTGGCATTCATTCCTTATGGGAGGTAAGCAAATATTCTCTGCCTTTTCACCTTTTCCCTCACTGACCAGGGACTCACTCTGTGTGTGTCAGCCATGAGAAGCCCCTTTTAGAATTACCATTTTTATTTTCACTGCTCTCCACTGTTCAGGTTGTGTGTTATCAGAACAGTTTATTTTTATTATAATGCAACACATCAGTAAACACTGGACAGAATCCTTTTGCCATCAGTCAAATCATGGCCAAGCCTGAGCCTGTGGGATAAGGGCAGCAGTGCCAGGGAACAATGAATTCCTGCAGGGCAGGGCAGGCTCAGGGGGTGCTCCCAGGGCACTGGGAGTGCACTGGGCTGTTCCTCTCCCCCTTTGCTGCCCACAGATCCCCACCTTGGGCCGGGCCTGGCGCAGTGTGGTGCTGTCCCCCTTCCTCACAGGTAGGGCAGCCCTGGGCTGGCACACCCTGCACCCCTGGGGGTTGATTTATGCACAGTTACTGATCAGGGCCTCTCTGTTTCTCAGCCTCGTGCCCACTGAGCCCCAAACAGCTGCAGGAGTGCTGTGAGTGCTTTGTGATTCTGCTCAAGTAAGTGGACAATCCACCCCACAGTTCTCTTGGGCTTACTGGGATTTCCCCCCCTGGACATGCAAAGGAGCTCTGGAAATGGGGAACCTGAGGCACAAGGAAGGATAGAAACACCAACAGAGGTTCTGTGCTGGCTCACAGACCATGGGCAGGGCTGTGCAAACTGAACTGGGGCTGCTGAGCACCAACTGACCTGCCCAGCTGCTGCCCCAGCACATCTGTCCCTCTCCTGGCATTTTTAAAAGACTCATGGTCAACCCTAACAGTCCAGTTAACATCCTTCTAACCCAAAATACAGCACATTTCCTGAATCATTAACACTGAGTATGTAACAGAAATAATTCATTTTCCTAGGAAGGACAAACCTGACACAACAAAAACTTAACCACACTTACAGATCTGCAGCTGTTAATCCATGGCTCCTAAACATCCTGTGCATAACCCAGCCTTGCATGGCCTTTACAATGTAAAAAAGCACAAGAAATCATTATCTTCTTCACCACAACCCTTTGTGAATTTTGGTTGGTTTGTTACACATGGGGTGGATTTGTTCTTCTGACTTGCTCAGAAGAACCAAAGCTCAGAGAGCCTGACTTGAACCAAAAGTTAGTCAGGAAATAGAAACGGTTTGGGTTGGAAGGGACTGGAAAGATCATCTGGAAAGGGACCCTCCACTGCTGTGCACACACAAGGTCTGCCCTGGGCAGTTGGCCAACAATTCTCTTCAAAATAGGATCTGGGATGTTTAGGAAGAGAAACTGGAGTTGTTTTTGCTTTCAAGCCAGAAAATCCTCGAGGAGGCATTTGTGTTCAGGGAAACTTTGACTTGCTTGACCATTTCTGAAATGAGGGTGAGGTAGAAATACATTGTTCTGTCTGGCTCACAGTTCTCAGCACCAAACCCTCCAGTCCCAGAGGTCACAGTGAGCCCTTCCCTCCCTCCTGCTGTCCCTTGCAGGTGCCCTGTGCTGGCAGACCTGGATGTGATTGGCATTGCCAGGCAGTACTCGCAGCTGGAGCTGCCAGCCCTGGCCCTGGGCTGCCTCTGGCTCGTCCCTCAGCCTGAGAAGCGGCAGCAGCAAATCCAGGTGAGTGATAACTCACTGTCAATAACTCACTGCTCTGTCTGTGCAGGGGAAATGCCTTTAAGCACATTCTGTTCAGCAGAGACTGTAAAACACAGCAACTTTTCATCCCAGTTTATTGAAACAGGTCCCTGCTGGCAGCTGCTCAGCTTTTCCCACCCACAGAGGCTTCTGAGAGGGATCATGGGAACATTCCCTGCTTGTTTTCCTTTTAAAGCAAACCCAGTTTCAAGTCATCCTCAGTAGCTTTGTCATGTGGCTTTGCCCTTTGAGAATTTGAGGATGTTTTAGGGGATCCCACCCATGAAACACATGGAAAAAACCAACAAAAGCCAAAACAAATTGTACTGACTCCTGCTTTGAAAGAGTGCTGAGCTCAAAGTTCCTGACCTCTAAGAAAGATGCTTGATATGCCCAAGTTGTGATGTAAAACCTTTTGCCTCAAGGCCACATCCTCACCATCCATGGATCTTGAGAATTTCCTTTCTCTTCTCACTGGTTTCCATTCATTTATGCTCCACATTGTTCTCCAGGTGAACCATTACAAGTTGTTCCCATATTTGCCAGGAGCAAACTGGCTCCAGCAAAGGCACCTTAAATCCTTTGACTTCCACTCATTAAAGTCACATCCAGATTGTCCCAAACCACAGCACTGGTGTCAGACTATTCAGTTTGCTGGCAATGAGGCCAAAAAATCTGTAACAGCTACAACAAAAAACCCAAAATAAACAACAAACAAAAAAATCCAACACTTTCAGTGCAACCACACAGCTCCTGGTTTGGTAATTCCATGTTTGCAGCTGTAACTTCAAAACATTCCTTGTTCCTGAATAAATCAAATAATTGCTCTGAAGGGAGAATTTCTACTTGATTCAGTCACAGGGAATGAATGTTTTGTAACTTATTTTCCCCAGGGTTTCCTATCAACCTGTAACACAGAAACTGTGCTGCAGCAAATAGATGAACACATGAGCAATGGAGAAGTTGTGGCATTTGCTTCTCAGGTAAACAAATAAATTTGGAGGTTTTCCTGATAGATAAGTGTGCACAGACCCTTCTCCCTCCCCTGATCTTGTCCAGCCTCACTGGACATAATGCACCAAAAATGGGAAATAGTTTGTAAAAGGTATTTTTATTTATTCTGTGCAACTGCAAAGCTTTTTGTGTCCCTGTTTGCAGGACAGGGGGAATTACAGCAGCACCACTTTATTTTTCTAAATAAATATTTGAGCCAGAAGGCCAAAGGGCTTGTGAAAGTGCACTCTTGCCTTGGGCAAGTTTCTTTGTTCATCCCCTCTCTAAGTCTGCAATTAGTCTGTATAAAATCTGCCAATCACAGCACTTAAAAAGTAAAAAAAAATCCTACTGTAGAGAGGAAAACTGAGCTCTTGTCATTCAGAAGTACCATTTCTTATGTTCAAAATATTAATATTTCTCATTACCCAAACTTAAATCTACAGATCAGGTCCTTGGTTTTGGACAGTGTCATCAACAGGAAGCTCTATGACAAATTCCTGAACACCAAATATTACCCACAGCTGAAGCAGCACCTGCTGAACAGTCACAGAGTTAAAGAGCTGGTGGATTATTTTGCCAAAAAGAACAGGTAAGTTCACAAAGGGTGGAACAGGTGAGGCATTGCTGGTAACCACAGGAACTGAACTTCTCCTTCATTTTATTTTCTGCTGTTTGAAGCCATGGAGGTTTTCTAATATTTAGTCTCCAAGGATTTTTCAAGTATTGCCAAGTAAAAATCTCACCTCTTTGCAGACTTAGGATGGAATTTTTCAGTGTCATTCAAGACCAAGGAGCAGATTGTTGAGCCTGGACTGGCAGCAGATGAAATGCAGCTAAAATAGAAGTACCCAGAGTGAAAAAGCAAACAGTTCTTGTTACCTTTAGGTGAACTCAGTGGCATCACAACACCCAGAAACAAATAAATGAGCTGCCTCCTCCAGACCTGGAACTGCTGCTTTTGCCACTCAGTTCCCAGGAGTTAAAGCTCCTCCTGTGCTCAGTTAATGAACACAGAGGGGCTGGGTGGGTCTCACTGCCCAGGCTGGGACTCCCCAGCACACCTGAACTCTCAGGTCAGTGCAGGTCACTTTGCCACCAGTTATCCCACAGCCAAACTGGGACAGGAACCAATGAAACAAGTTCTAGAATCCACTGATTTTATTTAATGCCAGGTTTGTCAGGGCTTGTTTTGCTCTGCTGGGGAAGGACAGGACCCCTGTGACCCCAAAACCAGGGGCTCACACTTTACTTTTACTGCAGAGTGCACTGTGTATTTACTGCTTTTGGGAGCTCTGCAGTGACAAAGCTGATTCCCTTTTGCCTGTTACAGCCTTGAGGAAGCCACAGCCCTGATTGAAGAGTACCAGAAGAGATGTGGGAATCCTGCCCTGGCAGACATCCCACCATCTGATCTCCTGAAGGTAAATGAAGCCACTTCTGTGCCTCATTCAGTACCTCCTCTTTTTAAAGACTTTCACTCCTCACAAATACTTTTTAGCTGATTCATTTTAGTAAAATACATTGTACATAGTAAGATCTCCCTTCATCAATTCAAGTAATTCATTTTACCTGAACCAGACCTGTGCCATGCTGAGCATCACATTTCCAAGTACTTCCACAGGCCTTCCTAAGCCCTTCTGATGTTCCTTTCCCTTGCAGATGTACCTGAGTGGATCAGAGGAGCCCTGGAACAGTCCCTGATAAGGTCTGGATTTCCCCTTGTCCCTCCTCCCTCTCCTGTGCACTCACAGCACTCAAGAGAACATCAACTAAAACCTCAAAGCTTTCACCAAAAGCTCCCATGACCTTCCACGTTTTTTCCAGCTGTTCTAGGCTGTTTCTCCTCCATACTGGTCACATTCAGCACCTTCATTTCAAGAGGGATTAAAGCTTATTTCCTTTCCCTCTGTATTTCCCCATGTTCCTGCTGTCAGGATCAGCTCAGGAATTCCTTCCCCACAACACAACCTTGCAGAATTGTGATCAACTCTTTTATAAAACTGGGAGGGGAGGAGTCCATGTAAAATACTTTGTAGATACTTGTAATCTTAACTGTAATGAGCATAAATAAACCTCTGTACCAATTTTAGCCTTACAGCATTCTCTTAAACCTTTTTTAATTGTGAGTTTGTCAATAAATTGATGTTCCTGTCACCCACTTCCCTTTAAATATCGTGTGCCAAGGCTTTCTTTGCAGCTGTGCAGGATAAAGCAACAGGAATGAGCTTCACAGCAGAAGTGCCAGTGAGACAGAGCTTTATTGGGAACAGAAGTAAGTTATTCAGTCAGCTCATGACACAGAAATTAGGGTTCTGTGTGGAATTTCCATTCTACCTGAGGGAAAATCCAAGGACACTGCCCCCCATTCTATGAGCTCTGCTGTAGGAAACAAAGAGAAAACTGTTTTGTTGGGAAGTCATGGAAGGTGTGGGCAGTGGGAGCTGTGGAACACCCTCAGTTTCCTGCAGTCACTGCAGCACAGGAGCCCAAAGGTCCAGTTGTCTCAACAACCACCATTTCCCTGCAGCAGCAGCAGCTTGTGTGTCCCATGGAATTCCATCCTGGAAAGCCTCTGGACACAGAGCCAAGTGTCAGGTGTGAGCCACAAACACAGCAAAGCTTCCCTCTGGCCATGAGATCATTGTCCTTAAAGCACAGGGATATCAAACTGCCTTGATCAGAGAAAGGCTCAAACTTTCCACAGTGAAATTATGAGGCAATTGCAATACTGCCAGAATTTAGCAAGCCATTTTATTCTTTAACTTAATTGGGAAGGTTAAATTGAGAGAATGAAATATAAAGTGGATTCTAAAGCAAACACAGCCTGGCCCCAGAGCCCTCAGTCTGCTCAACATCCCTTGGAAGCTGCACCCCAAAAAACAGCATCAGGTGTTGGACAAACACCCCCAACTGCTGCACTTCCCCCCAGCAACACTCCATAAACTCAGCTTTTCTATGAAGTGGAGTTTATTACAACATTAAGGAACAGTATTTGGAGTTATTTTAATGGAATATTTTACAAATCCATTCATACAGAGAAGAGCAAACACAATGTTGGTTTCAATTCATTACATTGTTGAGCTGTTAGCAAGAGGTGCAGGGCTGTAAACTAGCAATCAAGTATTGGAACTTGCAGTTCAGAGTGAGATGGTAAAAATACCAGACAAGCAAAAGCCTTTTTAAGACTTTTTGTACTCAATTCTTTCTACTTTCACATCATCTCCAATTAGTTGATAGACATATGTGACTACTGTAGAAGCCTGGATATCCATCAGCACAAAGGAAGGAATGATGTTGCTGGAAAGAGAGGGGAAAAAAATCACATTGAATTAAGTGTTTTTACCACTTAATTAATGGGTATTAATTCTGAAAGCACAGAACATCAGATCTGAGGCTGTGACTGTTTCACTCTCATCTGTGTCAGTCAAGGAGATTTAGGAAGCACAAGTTCAACCCTTCCTCTCCCTGACATTTAAACAAAAAAATATTCACCCTCTCCATTTGTAGCTCAGTTTTGTTCCCCCAAAGAAGAGATTCCCCCCATCACTTACTTCTCTAAGGCATGGTAGGCTCCTGTGGCTGACCCAGGGTTGATATAGAACTTGTTTTCGTGTTCAAACGCCTCAAATTTGTGTGTGTGGCCCGAAATGAGGATGTCCACGTCAAACTGCCTCTGCAGCAGGGCCAGGCTGGCCATGTCCCCCCAGGGGATCACCTGGTGGCCGTGGATCAGCCCAATCCTGAACTGCCCCACCGTCACCACCTTCTGCTCAGGGTAGTTCAGGTTCTGAAACAAAGTCAGACATCACATGGACACATTTAAACTGCAAAATGTATATATTGGAAGAGTTATAGTCAAACAGAGAAGAGCAACAAGGCTGGAGAAGGGACTGGAGCACAAGTGCTGTGGGGAGAGGCTGAGGGAGCTGGGGGTGTT
>JAWWEV010000037.1:11030757-11047990 GCA_035583235.1 Hafferia zeledoni | reverse complement strand
GTGGATGTGGCACTGAGTGAGAATCCACCATGTCTTGATCCAACCCCACTGTGATCACCAGCCCAGGGCACTCCGTGGGCTGGTGATCACAGTGGGGTTGGATCAAGGGTTGGATTGATGATCTCAGAGGTCTCTTCCAACCCAACTGATTCTATGAAATGTCCCTCCCAGGGAGGGTCAAAATACCTCATCGAAGTCCCCTCGGACGACGTGGACGTCCCCAGCCAGGGTCTTGAGGTAGTCATAGGTGTCCTTGGTGCAGAGGTTCCCTGTGCACAGGATGTGCTGGATCTTCCCAGGCACCAGCAGCTTCTTGAACTTGGCTGGGAGGCTGTTGCAGCGGTGGGGAATGTGAAGGTCTCCCAACACCAGCACCAACTGCCAGGGGGGGCACACACAGGGACAGGGAGGTCACAGAGGTGTCACACACACCCAGCAGGGCCACCCCCACAGCACACATGGAAAAGCTACTAAAATAAGGAGCAGGTGGGGATGGAATGTTGTCTTGTTGGAGGGAAAACAAGGGAAAACAACAGGGTGCAGAATGATTTAAAATAAAATGAGATGGTGATGGAATATTGTTCTGTTTGAGGGAAAACAGGGGTGATCCTCATTAGGTCATTACCTTAAAAACAACAGTCTGCAGAATGATTTAAAATAAGGAGGAGATGGGGATGGAATATTGTCTTGTTTGAGGGAGAACAAGGGCCCTCATTAGATCATTACCTTAAAAACAGAATGATTTAAAGTAAAATGAGATGGTGATGGAATATTGTTTTGTTTGAGGAAGAACAAGGGCCCTCACTGGATCATCACCTTACAAACAACAGTCTACAGGATGATTTAAAATAAGGAGGAGATGGTGATGGAATATTGTTTTGTTTGAGGGAAAACAAGGGTGGCCCTCATTAAGTCATTACCTTAAAAACAAGTCTACAGAATGGTTTAAAATAAAATAAGATGGGCATGGAATATTGTCTTGTTTGAGGGAGAACAAGGGCCCTCACTGGATCTTTACCTTAAAAACAACAGTCTGCAGAATTATATGAAATAAGGATGAGCTGGGGATGGAATATTGCCCCCCTTCCTCAGGGAAAACAAGGGCCTCTCTAACTCATTACCATAAAACAACAGTCTGCAGAATGATCTTTATTTTGTGTGAGATCCAACAGCAGAAATATGTTGGTATTTCATGTATTTCACACAAAATTGGGAACTCCCACCAACTCCCCCACTGTTTTCCTCTCTAGCACGTGACCTGCTAAACTGAGGCCACTTCCCTTGGAAAAAACTTCATCCAAGTCTCTTTCTACTTTAAAAAAACTTCTCTTTTCTCCCCTATGAAAAAAAAAAATTAAAAAGCAGCAAATCTGCAACATTGGTGACCAGAACAGCAGCATGTTCAGAGTTCATGTTTTAGGAACCACTGAACAGAATAAGGCTGAAAAATAAGAACAAAATAGAAATAAAAACACCACCAGGGCACTGCAGAGGAGCCAAGGCAGGTTATTGCACAGTGATTCTGTTATCATTTATATGTATTTCTATATATTCATAATTTCAGTACAACAGATGCAAGAATAAAAATGGAAGGGGGGCTTCAAAATTAAGGGTTCAGGTGAAGCAAAGCCAGAGTTTAACACCACAGGCTTTAAATCTGCAAATAATTAATGCAACACAGCAATGGATTAATTATGCAAAAGCAGCTCTATAAAGCAGGGATGTTATGGCACTGCCCTGGGAACACAGGAGTGATCCAGATCCAGAGGTAACCTCAGAAATGGCTCTGAATTAAACATGTTTGTTAATGAGGCAGCTCTGAAGGAACAGCCACCAAAGGTCTTGGTCAAAGAAAACAGCCCAGATATATTTCTGTGTATGAAAACAGATGTAACTGGGCTAAGAAATTGTATTTTTAAACGTTTTTAACTCTATTTGAAGGCCATGCAGCTCCTTTCTTGCCAACAGTCATCATAAAGGCAAAGGGAACCTGGGTGGCTTTTTTATTATTTGGTTTGTGGATTTTATTTTTTTTTTTTTAGATTAAGATGATCTCAGTGCCAGCAAAGCCACAGATGGTTTGGAGCAGCAACCCCAGAGCTCTTTAATCAATGGGTGGCCAATTCAAAACTGAACCAGGAGAGGAAAATGAAAAATGACACCTTTTTTATGGTCTTTCAAGAGTTCCCAGTGAAAAAAATCCCCCAACCAGAGTCCTGGGATGGAAGTCAAAAGTGGGTAACAGTGATTTTGGTATTATTAATTAAACAAGTCATTATTGATACTAATAATCAAAATTATTTGATTAATAAATGTATTATTTGATTAATAAATGTATTATTTGATTAATAAATGTATTATTTGACTGATAAGTGGCAGCAGATAAGATTGTCTTACTGATGCCTGAGGGACTTGGATGTGCCACACCAGCCATCAGATGTTAAATAAAATTATTCTGCCACTTAAAACACCCCCCCCCAAACTGCCAGGTCCCTTTTTTTCCCCCAAATCACACCTGAGCTCCCACAATTAACCAAAAGCTCCAGTAACCAACCCAAATTAAGAGCCCCGAGGTGTTCCATCATCCCGGGGATGTGCAGAGCAGGGAGAGGATGTCCCACCTCTGGGTCTCACCAGGAATTTGGGGGTGGGTTCCAGCAGCCCCCGGCACTGCCAGGAGGGGCACAGGGACCCCCAAACCGGAACGAGCAAAGCCAAGAGTCACTTACTCTGTGCCCGGCCTGAGTGGGATGGAGTTGATTGCAGACAGGGGTGGGAAATATGATCAATGTTAAACGAGAGAAGCAACAGAAGAGAAAACACAGCCCAATGAACGCGCAAATCATAATTAATGAGTCGTCGAGGTTATGGGAGAAGCGTTAAATTAAAATAAAAAGAAATTAATGCGATTACGGTTCAATTAATGCTCCTGCAGGGACCTTCCCCCCACCCGCCCCCGTGCCCCGGTCCCGGTGGGTTCCCGGTGAATCCCGGGGGTTCCCGGGGTGTCCCGGTGGGAGTCCCAGTGGAAGCCCGGTGAGTTCCCGGGCTATCCCGGGGGGTTCCCGGTGGGTTCCCGGGATGTCCCGGTGGGTTCCCGGGATGTCCCAGGGTGTCCCGGTGGGGTCCCGCTGGGTTCCCAGGATGTCCCGGCAGGTTCTCGGTGGGTTCCCACGGTATCTCGGTGGGTTCCCCGGTGGGTTCCCCAGTGTGTCCCGGGGTGTCCCGCTGTCCCTCTGTCCCCGCTCTCACCATCGCGGCCGCTCCTCTCCGGCCCTCCCGGAACCGCCCGGCCCCGCCCCAGCTACGGCGGCCGCGAGAGACCAAACGAGCGCCGAGCGCGGCCGTGTGGGAGCCCAGCCAGCCCTGCGGGAGGAGCCTCTGCCAGTCCCGCCCTGCCCTGCCCTGCCCTGCCCTGCCCGGCACGGCTCCGGCCATTCCCTGACCCGGCCCGGCCCGGCCCCGGGCGTGCCCTCGGTGCTGTCCCTGTCACAGCCCCGGCCATTCCCTGACGCTGCCCCTGGTCCCACAGGGCACAGCTGAGTGCCTGCCCCTCCCGAGGGACCTGTACCTGCACTGAGGTCTCCCCTCAGTCTCCTCCTCTCCGGCTGAACACACCGAGTGCCCTCAGTGCCCTCAGCTCCTCCCGCGCTGCCCCTCCAGACCCTTCCCCTTCATTGCCTCCTTCGGACACTTCCAGTGGGGATTGTTGGGGTGTCTGTGCTGGAGTTGATCCCTGTGGTCCCTTCCCGCTGAGGACATTCCAAGTTCCCCAATTCCCACATTCCCCCATTTTCCTCCATTCCCCACATTAATTCCCCCATTCCCCGTTCCCGCCCTCGCGTTTCCCGCGCGGGCCGTGAGGGGGTGGGGGGGGCGCCATGAGGTGCGTGATCGGCAGCGCCCAAATGCGGGGTACGGGATTGGGGGGAAATAGGGAATACAAGGGGAGTGGGAATGCCGGGATTGGGGAAACAGGGAATACGGGGAGCAGGAATGCCGAGATTCTGAGGGAAAAGGAACCTCGGAGGGACCAGGAGTGGGAATTCCAGGATTCGAGGGGGAAATAGGGAACACAGAGGTACTGGGGCCAGGAATCCCGGGATTTGGGGGGAAAAAGGAACACAGAGGGACCGGGAATACCGGAATTCCTGGGAAAACAGGGAGCACAGAGTAGGCCGGGAATTATTGTGATATGTGGGGAAAACAGGGAGCACAATCCACTCCTGGGTGTCTCCCTGTGCAATTCCAGAGGCTCCCTCTGCAATTCCAGAGGCACAATCCAGTCCTGGGTGTCTCCCTGTGCAATTCCACAGGCACAATTCCATGCCCAGGTATCTCCCTGTGCAATTCCAGAAGCAGAATCCACTCCCGAGTGCAGTTCTTTGGAAAACGCTGCTCTGCCCCTGCCAGAGGCAAATCCCAAGCCCTGTGCCAGGTTCTGAGGGTTCCATCTCCACAGATATCCCGCTGCTCACGCTTCCCAAACTTTCCATGGACTAAAGGCCGTTCCCAAGTGGTGTTTGGTCTGATGGGAGTCACTCGTGGTGACATCGGGCCCTGCAAAGGGACAGGGGACACTGAGGTACCTCAGCAGAGGCAGCTCCAAAACGTCAAGGGGTTTGTGCCAATTAAAAAGAAAAAAGTAACATTTTCCACTGTTAGTTTGCTGTAGGAAATCTGTAGCATTTCCTCTTCAATTACTCTGGAGAAAAAGCAGCATAACCTTTTTATTTTAACTCAGAATGCCTTTTGCCCTGATTTCAGTGTTTGGAAGAGCAATCCATGCCATAGCTCGTATCAGTGATGAATTCTGGTTTGACCCCATGGAAAAAGGGGTAAGTGAATTTGATTTATTGTGATTTCAAACCCCTGGAAGCCCAGATTTGTATTGTTGGACATTGGGCTGTTTCCCCAGGGGTGCCCTTCAGTCTGAGTTGTGCTCTCCCAAAACTCCCTCCACTCTCAACATGGACCAAAGCCATATTTTCTGTGATTGTAATTATGCACATTCCATCATGGAATGTTCCTTTCCACCTGCCCTCATATCCTTGGGGTTTTTGGGCCCCAAGTTGAGGCTTGTCCAGGACATCTGGATTAATGCCAAGGGGTTAATTTCTGCTGTCACAGGTCAAGAAGTTTGTGTTTTGTACCTCAAAGAAGTTGCCTCTAAACAACATGTTTTGTTCTGCTGTGACTCAACAGGAAACACAGATCCATTAATTAACCAAACACCATTTCCAGCAGAATTAGGGTTTTCTCCAGAGGTTCCTTAGTTAAAAGTGACCAACTCTCCTCTAACTCCCTGGAAAACCACAAGTGGAGATAACTTCTTTTTCTACCTGAAGAATTTTTGAGGTGTGAGCAGTGTCTTTGCTCATTTGTGTGGATCACGTACAGGAAGATTGTTTTAGGGCAAACTCAGGTCCTTCAGTGCCTCAGACACAAGCTGAGCCCTGGGTGTTTGGGTAACAACTCACCCCTCAGGGCCACTTAAACATCCCCAGACTGGAATCCCATCCCTGCATTGTACCTGTGACTTCTGGCTGGTAATAATGAAGGTGGTAAGTTTGAACATGATTATATTCCCAATAAATCTATATTTATTTTGAGATGTGTCTCTCAAGGTTTTCTCGTGGTTCTGAAACCCAGAGGGAGCTTTTTGTTAAAGGCTCAATATGAAATAGTTTTGAGTTAATAAATTATTTTACATTTATCTCATCAGAGGTTGGATTTGATGATCTTGGGTGTTTTTTCCAACCTTAATGATTCTGTGATTCCCTTTCCAGCTTGCCTTAAGGGCAGTGAACTCCTCGAGGTCAGCATATGCTTATGTCTTCTTCTCATCCATGTTTTTCCAACACTACTGCTGGACAGCTGAGCCCTGCCAGAAGGAAAAGCAGTTACCCCTCCCATGTAAACTGATCATTAAGGTACATTTTAATGGGCTGTAACACCCAGCTTTGTGGGCAGCAAGTTAATCTCAGTTCCAGGGGAGGCTCCGGGGTGTGTGGATGGCTCTGGATGCTGCACACACAGAGTGGTGGGTCCCTGAGCTCAGCTGTTCCCCCTGAGCTGTGCCCTGCAGCTCCCACAGCCCTTCCCAGGGGCAGGAGCACCTTCTGCGAGTGTCTGTCCTGCAGCCTCTGCAGTGTCTCTCCTGCAGCCTCTGGAGTGTCTCCTGCAGCCTCTGCAGTGTCTCTCCTGCAGCCTCTGCAGTGTCTCTCCTGCAGCCTCTGCAGTGTCTGTCCTGCAGCCTCTGCAGTGTCTCCTGCAGCCTCTGCAGTGTCTCTCCTGCAGCCTCTGCAGTGTCTGTCCTGCAGCCTCTGGAGTGTCTCCTGCAGCCTCTGCAGTGTCTGTCCTGCAGCCTCTGCAGTGTCTGTCCTGCAGCCTCTGCAGTGTCTGTCCTGCAGCCTCTGGAGTGTCTGTCCTGCAGCCTCTGGAGTGTCTGTCCTGCAGCCTCTGCAGTGTCTGTCCTGCAGCCTCTGGAGTGTCTCCTGCAGCCTCTGCAGTGTCTCTCCTGCAGCCCTGGAACCTTCATGGCCAGCAGGGCTTTAATCAGGCCTGGTGGCCCATCCTGGGATATCCATGGCCAGGACCCTGAGATCAGCTCAGTTGGTTAAAACTTGGCTGTAATAATGCCAAGGTCATTGGTTCAATCCCCTGTGTGGGCCATTGAGTTAAGAGTTGGACTCGATGGTCCGTGTGGGTCCCTTCCAGCTCAGAACAGTCTGTGATTCTGTGACCAGCCTGGGCTGTCTGAGCCTCCCACAGCACTCTGGGGAAGCCACAAGTGCCAGAGCTCGAGATAACCTGCACAAACCCAGGGAAATGATGCTGCAAAGTGTCCCGGTGAGTGGCCTGTGCACTGATGGGTTTCCCTGGTGTTTTCCAGTCGGTTCTCCCTGTGTTCAGATGTGCCAACGTGCTGGAAAGGAACGTGGAGAAGTGCAGCATCTCCACCAGCGCCGGTGCCCAGCACATCACCTTCCAGCTGCTCTGCAAACACGGTGGGTGGCACAGGCAGGGCAGGCACAGCTGCAGCAGCAGTTGAAAACCACGGGGTTTGCTGTCATCAGTAGCTCAATTACAGTGATGGCACATTTTGCCAAACTTTTCCAGCCTCTTCACATCGTAATTTATGTTTATCACGTTAATATTTATGTAATAAAGTGCAGTTACAACAGGCCTTATCAGTTCTGCAGTTCAGCTGCTGCTGACAGCACTTTGAATTATCCTGGATTAGATTCTGAGGGGAAAAGGGGGGGAAATCCTGGTCTGAATCCAGGGGTTTGAACCACAGGATTCACTGAGTCTTTCCACCTCCACGGTTCTTCAGCACAGGCCCAGGACTGACCCTCAGCTTGTTGTTAAAGGTTCATTATGAAATAGTTTTGAGTTAATACATTATTTTACTGTTATCTCATCAGAGGTTGGATTTGATGATCTTGGAATGCTCATCAGCATCAGCCTTTGAAAAACTCATGACAAAATATCATCTACCAGCTCAGAGCTTGTGCCATAGGCAGTGTTGATATTATTAATTAGCCTGTATTACTAATAATGGAATAATATATTGAATTAGGGCTCCAAACAGCTCAGCTCTTAGGCCAGGCTTACCCAGAAACACACAGAGATCTGTAGGGTTTGCCTTTTGTTTTCCACCCTCATTTATATTATTTTCCCAGTTAAACAGTGAGGCCTTTTCCCCTCTGCATTTGTTGCACTTTTTGCTGTTCATTTATTTCTTGTGGAGTCTTAAAAATCCTGGATACTGAACAAGCACAACTTCCAGGATGGAGGGAATCTTGCATGGCAGGTGAATTCCATTGTCTATTTATTCCCACAAGGCTGAGTAAGTCACTTGGTTACTTTCTCTTTTGAACAACTAATACTTTAAAAAAATTAAATTACAGACCAGCACTGATTTTTGTTCCTTCCCTCTCTGTTTAGGTGTTGTGAAAACATACAACCTGACATTTCAGGAATGTGATCCCTTGCAGGCTGTTTTTGCAAAGCACATGTGTCCCAACATTCTCAAAGTCCACTCCAGGTAACAAACACGAAATTATTTGACAAGTTTGCCTTTCTGAGGTGAGTGACCAAAGCTGCCCAGCCCTTTGTGGCAGGTGATGTCAGTGCTGATTGACATTTACAGGCTCCTGGCTGATGTGCTGGTTCACTTCCCAACCAGTCAAGAAGAAATAACCTTATCAGTTACTCCAGTGAAAGTTTGTTTCAAGAGTTACACTGAGGAGGACACTGGTAAGAAATTCAGAAATAAGAACCAACCCCTGGACTCTGAGCACAGCTGAACTCAGGGAATAACAACTGTCATGACATCAATGGCTCAGTGACATTTTTAGGAGAGGGAACATACATGGAGAGATTTTAAGTCGTGCTGCCACCCTCTGGTTTCAATGTATTTTAAGAAAGTTTTTAATGACACTTCTGGGTGGCAGTGGCAGATTTCACACTGAGCAGCCAATTGAAATAAAATACACCACTTGCTGTAGGCTTGAAAGAGGTAATTGCTGTTCTACAGGAGCAGAAGGCAGGGGAAAGGGGGTGATTCTGTGTTCTAAAGAGGACTATTTAAACCTGAACACGATAATTAGAGCACTGATATCATTAGAGGGTGTGTTTCAGGCTGAGGACAGCACAGGGTGCCAGCTGAGCTCACACTGTCACTGCCACTGTGTCACCTCTGCAGGAGGGGCAGAACCAGCCACACATTCCTGGGCTGTGACTCAAACTCATTTTTACTCAAAACTGAAGCAGAGGTTCTTGAAGATCATGTAATGAAGGGATGGTTTTCATCCTCGGTATGACCAAAGCTGAGGATGATGACCTGGGAATGGTCTGTAGCACTGCCTTAGCAGCTGCCTCTCCTGGGAGCAGCTGGGGGTGTTTGTGCTGCTCCAGCCGCTCTGGAATTTGTCTGTCTCAGAGGCTGTTCCGCAGCAGGAAGCGCCTCTTACTTTCCCTTCACACACCAATTAACAGCCCCAGACTAATCTCCTGGTGATGAAAAGCGAGTACCCGAAACTGAGGAGCCAATTTCCTGCTGCCACTCCCGTGCCAGGAAAAGATTGTCATTTCAAACAAAGAGCCTCAGCCCTGCTCCATTGTGCTCCGATGATTGGCAGCAATTTGGGTTAATCTGTTCGAGTCAGGCAGCATTTGGGGCTTCCCATCCGCGCAACAAAGGGCAGCAGGAACCTCATTTGGGAGGCTGCCCTGGATGGGGCAGGTTGGCAGAGCAGCAGCAGGTGTGGGGCAGCTCACTCTGCAGAACACGGAACAGCTGCTGCTAAAATCCAGTTAAACCCACACAATGGCCTGTAAATAAATGGAGGGGTTTATTTTAATTAGTTAGGAAACAGATTTAGATAAGCTGATTGTTTATTGTTGTTGATCACCATAAAAACACAACTATTCAAACAATGCTGTTGTAAAAACCTCAGGGTTATAATCGTAGTTCTGTTCAGACTTCACTGCTGCGAGTCCCTGACTTTGCTGTTATCCCAAACAGACTTTTCCAGGACAATGGTTACTGAGATTCACCTCAGTCCAGAGGAATTTGACTACTTTCAAGTTGGAGTGGATTCTGAAGTGACATTTTGCCTTAAAGAGTTGAGGGTAATGTAAGAATCTGTCTGGAAAATAAACCATTCCCCATCAGTTTACCTGCCTGAGCCAGGACAATGCAGGATGATCCCATAGAATGGCTCTGTGTCCCACCAGCCCTCCTGACAGCAGCAGGAGGTCACCAGCTGGTCCAGGGTTGGCTTAATAAACCAGGATCCTCAGGACACTGAGAGCCAGAGCAGCCTTTGCAAGGCAAACAAAACATTTCTAAAACAGAACTCGGGTTTCTGTGCTGGGCAGACACAGCTGCCCTGAGAGCATCTTGGCCAAGAAGTTCTCCATGCAGAACCTCCTGTGGCAAAGCTCGAGCAGGGAAGTCAAGAAATTAGTCTGGAAGCTGCAGAATTTTACCCTCTTTTTGCCATAACCAGCGGCTGGGATGAATTTACTGCTGGTGTTCATCTCGTGTGTCTGAAGCAGCACTGACCCCCTCCCTTGCAGGGCCTGCTGGCGCTCTCCGAAGCCACCAGTGTCCCCGTGTCCATCCACCTGGACAGGTGTGGCAAGTACGTGCTGGGACACCCTGGGGGGCCCTGCAGCCACTCGGGGAATGAATGAATGTGGAGCTGCAGCACCACAGCTCCTGTTCACTCCATGCCAAGAGCTGTTCCTCACCTGTGATCCCAGACTAAGGGGCTGTAATCCCTTTACCCAGGCATTGGCATGGCAGGAGTTACCTGGCTGCAACTTCCCTGGGCACTGGAGGCCCTCAGAGCAATGCAAGCCAGGATTCCTTTAGCAGCTAAAGAAACAATACATTTTCAGAATAAATACAATTTTAACAGTTACATATTTAAAACTATCATTTGACTGTAGCATTTGCTCCTTGGGGCATTAACAGGAGGCCACCTCTCCTTCCTCAGCAGCAAATCCAGGAGATTTTCAGCCTTCCAGAGGAGGCACTTTTTAATCCTTGTGTAGAAAAGCACGAGCTGTGTCTCCTTCCACAGTCGTGCAATTTCTTGTGCTGTTTAGTCTCCCAATCCCGGTACCTCCCTGTGCTGTTCCCTCTCCCCCAGTCCCGGTACCTCCCTGTGCTGTTCCCTCTCCCCCAGTCCCGGTACCTCCCCGTGCTGTTCCCTCTCCCCCAGTCCCGGTACCTCCCCGTGCTGTTCCCTCTCCCCCAGTCCCGGTACCTCCCTGTGCTGTTCCCTCTCCATGCCCAGGCCCATCGCGTTCAGCGTGCAGGACCTGCTCCTGGAGGGCAGCTTCATCCTGGCCACGCTGTGTGAGGCCCAGACGGAGGCGGCTTCCCCGGAGCTGCGCTGCAGGTAAGAGGCTCAAACTCCCAAGTTTTCACAGGAAAACTGGGCTGGAGGGGCTTAGGAACATCTCAGCAGCAAACCCAGCAAGAGAGGGCACTCCATGCGAGCTCTGCTTTCCTCATCCCCACGGGTTTGGGGGCAGCAGGAGGGATGGGAAGACCCTTACTGAGAATCTGCTCCAAAGCCACAATCTAAGAGATCAGGCAGTTGTGAGAACACACAAACCCGTCACTAACTCGCCCTCTCTGGCCCTGCAGCTCCAGGACCCGCCCAGGGAGCGGCGGTGACACCTGCGGGGATGGGCCCAACCCTTCGGACACCTCCCAACAGCCGCGGCGGGGCAGGAGCGCTCCGAGCACGGACGGGGCAAAGCCCAGCAGTGCCTGGGCCGAACAGGAGGTGGAAGGTGTTCCCAGAGCCGCGGACAGGGGCGGGACAGGCACAGCAGGAGCAGCGGAGGCACCGTATGAGAAGGTGAGAGGACTCCCCGCCCTGCCAGCAGTGGAACCCCGTGCACAGCGTGTGTCACACCGTGCTGGGTCCGTTCTGCACCTGGTGTGCAGTGGGATCAGCAAATCCCAGCACTGCCACAGTTAACGGGGCTGGACACTCAGGGCAGGAGGGTTTCACTGGGAAACGCCACAGACGGGAAGTGGCAAAAGCTTCAGAAAGAAATAACCCCCAGATTGTGCACCACGTGGTTCTTACCTGTGTAAACGTTGCATTTTCCAGTTCCATTCCATGTTCTTTGGAGCTGTTTCCTACAAGGATGCCACGGGTCACACCTTCCAGAGCCTGGCCACGGCCAGTGACACCGAGGAGGATCCCGGTGCCCTGCAGGGCTCCCCTGCTCTGTAGGGCACGAGGGGCAGCGCCCAGGGAGGGGCAGTGCAGGCCCAGCACTGGGGCCTTTGCTGTGACAGCCCCACAGACTGTTCTAGAGCTGTTGGTGCTCCTGTTGTGGCACACATTTAGGGCCTGACTGGCTGTGTAGAGGTTGGTGTGTTCACTGCTCTGCAGGGACAGTGCTGGGGGTTCTGCTCTTAGAACACCCTCACTAGAGACAGTCCCACAGTTGGAGTTCAAACCCTGCTGCCATTTCAGGCAAAGGAAGCTGCTGTTACAGTTCAGGGAGCTGGGAAAACATCCCATCCATCCCCTCTGGCACAGCCAAACCCAGCCCAGCCCGGGGATATCTCACATTTTTACAGAAACTCTGCAGAACCAGCATTTAACTGAACCACCAAAGCTGTCACAGAACTGCATTTTAAGAAATAAACGTTTGTGTTTCAGGCTGGAGTCGTTCTTTTCCCTCCCCACATCTCTTCTGCCCCAAGTGGGGGCAGTGCAGTATTTCCAAAGCCACAGTGGGATAAAATACCACAATTCCCAGTCTTTGATCAATTGAAGCCCTGTGACCTTCCTGCCCAACTGCTGGGTGTCACTCAGGTGTGGCTTTGGGGACACTGAGGGGTCACAGGGACAGCCCAGCCCCCAGCCCTGGCTGTGCCTCTGCACCACCAATCCCACCCCCACAGCAACAGACAGAAGGTTTGCGGCCACTGGACTTTAAAAAAGCACATTTTAGTATAAATACTATATTTATTAAATATCTTTACAATTCATTTAAATGTATTTACAGAACTATTCCTGCATAAGTTATACCTCAGACATGAAATTCACATAATTGCCTCTTAGGTAAGCATAGATGATAGTCTCGTTTAACAGCAACAAAAAAGCATCCTCAGGTACAGACTCAGATTTGCTTCATGATTTCAGCCACCCTTGTCAGGAGCTGCTGCTTACAGTGGGTTCCACACACACTTCCCCCTGGAGAAGGGATGTCCCTTCCCAGGACACGGAGATTCCACCACTAAATCCTCCCACCTTTGCCAGACCTTCTCCTCTCCCTTCTCCTCCACTCACTCCTAACTGGTCCCAAATCTGCTTTTTGGTTTTGTTTGCAGCCAAACCTCAAGAAACACAACAAAGCACGTTTGGAGGGCACCTGTGGCAGCTCCCCCAGCCAGGGGAGGAGGGGCAGGACCCCCAGGGCTGTCCCAGCTCCCCCAGCCCAGCCCTGCCCCACTCGCCCTCCCACAGCACAGACTCCTCCTGCTCCTGCAGACCCCAAACCAACCCCTGCAGCAGCTCCACGCTCCGCTCACCTCCAAGGCAGGAACACCTTTCTTGTCCCTTCCCCTCGGGAACATCCCACTGCCCTACCCCTAGCAATGGTGCTGCTTGCTGGGAGTCCCTTGGCTGGGGTGGGCCCTGGTTCCTCTCCAAGATCTCTTGTGCGCAGACAGCGATAAGTCCGTAGGAACACGTTGGTTTGATATGTTCAGAGTGCACATCTTAAAAAAAACCCAACACAATCAAGCATGTGATAAAAATATCAACTCTTTATAATACAGTATTGCTTTATAAACAGATGGAAAAGCTAAAAGCTTTACTGGTCTTTGGTGTGCCTGGTGAGGGGAAAACTCATGATTTGTAAATCAAAATCCACATTTGTTCTTTGTTTGGAAAAAAAGAACCCAAAACAACTCATGGTGTGGTAAGAGGCAAAGGGCTCTGTGGGTACAGGCAGGGAGCACAGCTTGGCCTCACAGGGAATTCCAGACCCTGGTGCATCCCTCTGACCCGCACACGGACCCAGGGAAAGCCCTGGGAAGCCAAGGGGGACACAGCAGGGTGGGGACTGTGCTGAGAGCAGGTCAGAGCAACAGCCCAGGGCTCCTGGAGGGTCAGGGGACACAAGAATTGATCAAATCTGCTCTAATCCAGAAGCTGAGGGGAAAATACTGGCGGATAAAATGTAAAAGACACCCAGATTTGGGAGAGAAAGGCCCCCCAAGGCGAGGAGCAAAGCCCTGTGCTCAGTGAATACATTCCTGGAGCTTCCAGCCAGGCACAGCTGGGCCAGCTCCGAGCAGGGACTGACGGTTGTGCAAAGGTCTCCACCACTCCCTGCTCGTGGGTCACAACACTAATGAAGTTCTCTTCGTTAACAGAATCCTCCCCAGACCCTCACCAAAATCCCATTTTGGTCAAGTTAGGGTAGTTAAGGCATTTTGACAAGTAATTACAAGGTGATTCAAAGTCGATCCCTAACATTATGCCAATTGAGGAATAGCAGATAAATTACTGAAGAGCTCCCAAATTAATCACTTATTATAAATGAAATGCCTGTTACAAGCATGATGCATTGAAATATAGTAAAATGACATGTACATGGTACATGTTAAATGACCTTAAATAAAAGCTTGACATAGTTACGCAAATATACAGTACAAGTCCACAAAAATTCTTTAAACAAGTTGAGGTAACCTCCAACTTAAACAGTTTTAATACAATAAACCAGGTAGTAAAAATCTCCTCTTGAGGGCAGGAAAGATTCCTTACTGACCAAGTTTAACTGCACTCACCTAAACAGCAACATTACCCGACTTTTTATATATAAAAACATGGCTTTAATTTATTTCTACATACTTCTCTACCAGCAAAAAAGTTAATGAAAAACTGACCAAAAATATATATATCTTTACAGCTCTCAGCTTTCGTATGAGCCTCGGGAAAGGAAAAGGAAAAGGGGGGGACAAACGTGAGCTACTGTCATTGAAAAGGAAATGTCATATTGCAAAGTGGCTGTTAGATAACTGTAAACATCATTAAGGTTCATTGAAACCCCTACACTTTAGTGACTGAAATGTAAGTTTTGCTGATTATTCATTAAGTTTCCATTTTCGTACTCGCTGCCACAGCAGAAGCAAAGAGGTGCCTGTTGAGTGAGAAAGGATCAGCTGGACTGAAACTGGTGCAGCATATTCTGTCCTACAAGCGAGAATGGCAATTATTAACACAAATGATGCTCCACCCCCAGCAGAGGGACCACCCACAGTGAGGCCGTTGGGAGGGGAGGACGAGCCGTTCTTTGTGCAACCTCCCAGCAGAGCATTTCCCACCAGGAGAAGGGTCCAAATGCTCCAAGGCCTCACCTGTGGCCAGCTCAGCTGTTTGAGACTGAGCCAGAAGTTTTGTTTTAAAAAAACATAATAATTATCCACAGCCAAAACATCCAGAACCAGGCCCATTATGGACGAATGATCTGCAGAACTCTTTAAGATCACAGTTAAGCACCTGAAATCACAAAACACATTTGCATCCATATAACTTGAACTAGGTTTGTTTGAAATCTCGTACTAGAAAAGGCTCCTAAGGCTGACACCATGGATGGCAAGAGCAGAAAGTTTACAGCAGTTATAAATCTCCTGAAAACTGGAGCTCAGGAACACGAAACCTTGGCTACCACTGGAACAAGACTATGCTTTATGGAACTGGGTCTGTAACACGCCCTCCAACAACAGCAACGCTCCTGGGGAGGAGAGAGGGAGTGCCTCGTGCTGAGGGGTTACCTACTGAGCTACTTGGAAGGGTGACCAACCAATTCTACTCCTTGGGAAGTCCCATCTCCAGGGCGGGAGTGCCGTGGGACGGTTCCTCCCCCTGGCACGGACAATGACTAAGCTCTGAAAGGTGCTCCAGGCCTTGAGCTTCCTCCTCTCTTGCTGGCAGAGCAAGCCCAGTGTCCTGTGAGTGGCTGTGCCCAGGGCTCGGGCGGCGCCGGGCTCGGGCCGGTCCTGCCAGCAGCAAAAACCGCGAGGGCTCCGCGGCGGCGGCTCCTCAGTCCGTGTACTCGGCCACGATGGACAGCAGGACGGTGATGTCGTCTGGTTTGCCCCCTGCAGGGAGGGAAACACACACTTACTGCATCAGGCTCATCTTCTCACCCTCTGGGACATTCCCTGTGCAAAGTTCTTTTGGAATGGAACCCTCAAAGGCTGTTCAGAGCAGACACAGCTCTGCCCCCTCCACCTCCTCTCCAAACCAAGAGCAGGGCTGAGCACAGGCACAAAGCACCTGACACTGCTGTGAGAGGAAACTGCCATCAAGTCAGAGCTCCTCAGGAAGTTCCACTGTAAATCAAACACCTCTTTAGCATCTTCTCCAGCACTGTATTGCTTTATGTCTTTATAAAAGCTACTGAACACTTTTAGTAGCTGTTTTTCCATCCTCAACAGCCAGAGGAACACTCAAATCCTGGAGAAAGGGCTCACAAGAGGTATTTGGTTATTGGGAAGTCACAGCAGAGAATCCAGAGATCTGAGTGACTGAGCTTGGAGCACCACAGAGCCTGAGTGTCACAGGTTGTCTCTGCCTTGGGAAAGGGGCAGGAAGTCCGGCCCTCCTGACACAGAGATGAGAACACCTTTAGTAGCAGAACTGTATTAAATAATCAAACTACATCAAAGAAAGGTGTTTGCTCAGGCCCTGAGCTCTGCCAGGTGTCAGTATCCTTTCAGAGTCCAGAAGCAGAACTGATGGAGAGATCAGGATGGGGATGCCAATGGTACAAAGGTCACGAATTTCAGCCAAAAAACCAAACCCCAAAACTGCCCCAAGACTGGGCAGAACCTTGGCTGAAACACAGCAGGAAGAGAAGATCTTAAAAAAGAAATTAAACAGAACCCACCCTCCCACACACCTGAACCCAGGCAACAAGAAGTTTCCCCTGGAGCCTGGAGAACTCCTCCCAGGGATGATTCCCAGGGCAGGAACGTGCACATCAGATGGAAAACAAACCCCTCACTGAGCTCTCCAGCTGCTTCCCAATCCCACCCGACCTGCTGCTCTCCTGCCAAAACCACATTCCCTAACGCTTTGCTTTCCCCTTGGACCACCCCACCTGCCCCTTGCCAAGGTCCCCAGGGCTGGCAGGGGGCACAGGGGGGCAGCAGAGCCTCTCACCTCTGACGTTGAGGCCGTTGTCACAGGCGAACTGCGCGAAGGGGGACATGTAGGTGGGGTCATAGGCCAGTTCATGTGCCTGCTCGGCGATGCTGCGGGCGGTCTGCTGGATGCTCTCGTAGTTGGAGTTCTGCATTCCACAGGGAAAAGGGTGTTCCTTACAGGGAGGCCTCCCCTCAGGAGCTGATCTGTGCTGGGGGTCAGTCCTGGGGTCCCTCCCTCACTGTCAGAGTGTCACTGTCCCTGCCCACCCTCAGGGTGGGAGCTGTGGATCTCCACAAGGGAGGGCCCGGTCTCAACTCCCCACCAGCAGCTACAACACTTGGGTTTGGAGGATTTACAGGAGTGAGAAACTCAGAAAACTAAAGCTCCAAACAGATCATGGAATCACAGAATCAGCTGGTTGGAAGAGACCTCTGAGATCATCAATCCAACCCTTGATCCAATCCCACTGTGATCACCAGCCCAGGGCACTCTGTGCCCTGGGCTGGTGATCACAGTGGGGT
>JAWWEV010000037.1:10966096-10991213 GCA_035583235.1 Hafferia zeledoni | reverse complement strand
CAGTGCTGAGGTCACCTCTGAGCCTCCTCTTCTTCAGGCTAAACACCCCCAGCTCCCTCAGCCTCTCCCCACAGCACCTGTGCTCCAGTCCCTTCTCCAGTCTATCCCTGCTCCAAAAAAATCTCCAACCTGATTCCAGCCAGGAAAACCCACCCGGGTGGAGCTCAGAGTTCACTGGGAGAGCAAGAGCAGGAGTGTCCCAGGTGGGGGCAAGAAGAGAACAAAGACACAGGCCCAGGTAACACAGGGGAGGTGACAGAGCAGCCCCTGGCCCTGGGGACACTGTGACCCACCGTTGATGATCCGGGCCACCCTCCAGAGCCGCAGCAGGATGAGCAGCCCCACGGCCTCGAACTCGTGCTCGTGGAAGATGAGGACGACGTCGAGCACGAAGGACACGAGCACGACCACCCCGTCCAGCACCTCGAACTTGTGGTGGAAGAACTCCCGTCGGTACACAAACACCTTGAACCCCACCTCGACCAGGAACACAGTCAGAATGGACAGGGACAGGTAGTGGAACACCTGGGGAAAGGCAGCACAAGTCTAAGGAAACAAGAAACCCCCTGTGTGCACGGGCAGGGCAGGCTGGGAAGGCTCTGCTGCTTTGGGGCACATCTGGTTTGGCTGCACAAGGAGAAGGGCTGGGGACTTTTCTTCTGCTCTAAAGGACAATCAGGGTATGTGGCAGCCAGTGGTGCTGGGAGACTGGTCCAGGAGGTGTGAGGAGCAGCAGGAGGAGGGTGAGTGATTCAGCTCTGCTGCTGCAGGGAGTGGTGTGAGCTGAGCCAGGGGGGCCCCAAACATCCCTGGGGGACCTCCCTTTGTGTGCTGGGACCAGCAGCAGGGCAGGGCTGGGGCTCCAGGTCCAGCCCATCCAGGGGCCTCTGAGCCACCAGAGGGAGGGAAATGGTGGTTCATGGGGACATTTCCCCACGTTACCTTTGGGGTTATGTTATATTTGTCCGGGAGGATGATTTTCAAGTCCATGAGCAATTCCCCGAGCACCAGCAAGGCATCCAGGACCACCAGGCAGACAACCCCAATCTGCCAGAGGAGAAGAACCAACATGAATCTCCTCCCAGCACACACAGATCAACAAGAGGAACCAGTGTGACCCTTCAGCTGAACACACCCCAACACCCACAGCCCCAGCTGGGCTGGTCGTGTTTCATGGAGCTTCCCATTGCTCCCACCCAGGGCTCCCCATGGATAGTGGGTTATTCCTGCAAAGTCCCACCCACACAAACCCACCTGGCTCCCCACAAACCCAGCCACCCCTCAGCCCTCGGTGTGGGGAGCTTGAGCTGAGGGGAGCACGTGCCAGTGCCGGCGCTGCGGTGAGCACGAGGCACCGGGGCCTGACCCCGCTCAGGAAACACCTGCACCCACCAGAGCAGCTCAGCTCCCACGGCACAGTCGGGCCCGGCTCAGCTCCCCCGGCACAGCCAGACCCAGCTCGGCTCCCACGGCACAGCCGGGCCCAGCTCAGCTCCCACGGCACAGCCAGACCCAGCTCGGCTCCCACGGCACAGCCAGACCCAGCTCAGCTCCCGCGGCACAGCCAGACCCAGCTCGGCTCCCACGGCACAGCTGGGCCCAGGTCAGCTCCCGGCCCGGCCCGGCCCAGCCCAGCCCAGCCCAGCCCAGCTCAGCCCAGCTCAGCCGAGGCAGCAGCCACTGTGGGGGCTCATGAGCTCGGCCCTGCTCCCTGAGCCCTATCCCGGGTTTGTTCTGCCTCACCTGAAACCTGTGGGAGCTGAAGAGCTTTTTCATCATGTACTGGAAGGAGATGTGTCTCCTGGGGGGCTCCAGCTTGATCTCCGTGTCCGGCTGTTTCTCCCCATTGTCCTCCTCCTCCTCCCATCTCTGGTAGTCGTTGCTCCACTGCACGGGGTCGTCGCCCACCACCGTGAAGTGCTTCAGGTACCTGGACATGGCTGTGGCTCAGGCTGGCATCACCCTGCCAACGTCAAGGGACGAGAGCAGAGAGTCACCTCCCACTCAGGGCTGACCCAGGGGCCCAATCTGCCTCGTTTGCCCCCAGGGAGGGGACAGGACCGTGACGTCCCGGCCCGGCTGGGTCCCGCTGACGGGAAGTTGCTCCACGCTGGTGCCGCAGGTTTTGCATCACCTCCCACGACAGCACGAGGAGCCCCCGTGGCCCCCCCCGCGCTGTCTGTGCCCCATCGTGCTGCTCCACAACGAGGAACTTCGCCACGAGGCACTTCCAGACTTCTCCAAACAAAGCATCGAGGGCAGCAGCAAAAAGCAGCCGCCTCTGTACAGTAGCACCTCGAGGTGCAAGTGAGGAGTGTCTGTGGGACACCGGTCCATGAGGCTGCTGGCCAGAGGCCAAGGAGAAGAACAGCCATGGGTTGTCTTCACTAACATAAGGACCTCTGTTATTTCAGCCTGTGCAGGTGAATTGAGCAGGTGATCCCCTGGTTGCAGCTGGGTGGGTGGGTGGGTGACACCATCCTCCCATCTCCCCTCCCTGCATCCTCCAGAACCCGCCTCACCCTCGGGCATCCCGGTTTGAGCCCCTCCCTGTGGACACCCAGCGAGGGGCAGGACCACCAACCCCAACTCCTGAGTAAGGCCACACTCCAGCAATGAAAACCACAGGGATGAAACTCCGAGTTCGGTGGGAGGGAGAGCAAGTCCCGGGGGTCTCACATATGGGCTGGGCAGCTGCAGGCGAGGTCCCCGTGTTCCATCGCAGCCCCCGCAGCTCTCCTTCCTCTTTGGGCCGCGCAGCGAAACTGTCTGGCCCACAAACCTCTGAGATCCGCTCCCGGATCCGCCAGCAGAACCCCCGTTCCCACCGCGCTCCCCGGAGCTGCTGGGGGGGGGCTCAGCACAACCTGTCCTGGCCCTCCCCGTGCCCCAGGGGTGCTGGAGGGCAAGGGGGCTCCGGCCACGCCGGCACCTGCCGGGAGCACGGAGATGGTCCCGCGGTGCCGTCACAGAGGCAGCACCTTCGTTATCCGGCCCCGGGCACCGAGCGGAGCCCCGTGGGGAGAGCGCCCCGGGCATCGCTCCCCGGCCCCGGGCATGGACCCCCAGGCAAGAACCGCTGGGCATCGCTCCCCGGCCCCGGGCATGGACCCCCAGGCAAGAACCGCTGGGCATCGTCCCCCGGCCCCAGACATGGACCCCCGGGCATCGCCCTCCGGCCGCGGAGCCGCCGCGGGCGGGTGGAGCATCCCGGACCTCTCGACTCTCCTACCTCCCCGTCCGCAGCCCGGCCGGGGCGGGACCCCGAGGGAAGGACGTGGCGGGCCCGCTGCAACCCCCGATCCCCGCCGGGACCCAGCGGGCCGAGCCCCGAGAGCGCCCCGGCCCTCCCCAGCCCCGCTCCCCGGTACCGTCCGTGCTCGTCCCGGCTGCTCCTGAGCCTCCTACGCCGCCGCGGGCGCTCCGCGGACCGGCCCCGCCTCTCCCGGACAGGGGCGGCTCCGGCCCGGCCCCGCCGCCTCCTCCCACCGCGCCCGGGGGCTCCGGCGGGGCCTGGGGGCCCCCCATCCATCCCCGGGTCCCCCCGTCCATCCCTGGAGGTCCCGCTCCGACATTTCCCCTTCCCGCAGCTTTTGTCTTTTTTTTCCCCTTCTCGGGAGCTGCCGGAACAGAAGACGCCGCCGGACGGAGTTTTTTTTTCACTTTTTAAACTTTTGTTTTCCTCTCGACACAGCGAGCAAAGATCCAGCGCAGTCGGGAAGTGACACGGTGAGTCTGTGCCCGGCTCGGAGCGCGGGTGCTGAGCGGGGCTCGCGAAGTCGGGGCGGGTCCGGGGGTCGACAGGATCACACGAGTGTAAAACTCAGGCCTGGATTAATCTGCCTCCAGTTATAGGCTCGTGTTTGCTCAGAGGCCTCTTCATGTTCAGGGTTCCCCTCTGGCTCTCCAAAACAAGCTGTTTTGGGAAGTGTCCTGAAAAAAACTCAGCTGTGAGAAGCACCAGGAACTTTTCCTGAGGCTCCTCTGCTGGGACAAACCAGAAGTATTTTCTCCAAGGTATAAACATCTCTCCAGGTTTGCACTTCTAAAGCCTGAAGACCCTTCTTGGGAAGTTTCCTCCTAGGGAGTTCCCAAATTTTTCCTAGAACTTAAGTATTTTCTGGCACCCTCTCCCAAAGCACCAAGGCCCATCCCTGTCCTCCTCCCTGGGGAATGAGCACAGGTAACACCTCCCTGAACTCCAAATCCCTCAACTATCCCCCCAAAACACCAATTTACAGAGCTCAGGTGGGCACTGGGAGGGGCACAGCAAAGGCACAGCCCTCCAGCCACTGCAGGGAGGTTCAGCCTGGCTGGTTCCAGCCAATTTGGGCTTTTTGGTCTCAGCTGAGCTCAATACACACAATCAGCTACCGGTGAATCTGTGAAATCAAAAGATCTGCCCCTGAGAGCTCAACAGAGCCAACATCCTTTTGGGTAAGGAATGTGGGTTTTAAGGAGAAAACCCCACCAGCTTCTGTTTCCCCCCGAGGGACCTGTGCCCCAGACCAACCCCTGTGTCACCCCATGGAGACCTGAGCTTAACAGGTCCTAAAACTGCAGGGGAAATGGATGTTTCGTTGTTGAAGTCCCACAGCCTGATTGAACTCCAAGCTCAAAGCCACAACAGCCCTGACACATCCCAAAGCAAACCAGGGACAGGCAAAGATGACCTGTGAGGAAAAACAGCCTTTCCACAGCTGGATGGCAAGGAGGGCACACTTTATTTTGGAGAAATTAGAGAAACACCACTGAGTGATACCCAGAACAAAGGAGTGCCTCAGATCTTTGACCACTCTTTCCAGGGACAGGACAGGGATTGGGGAGAATTTGGGATTATCACATTTTCCTGCTGTTGTGGAGGCCTTTGGCACTGCCCAGTGCCCCTCCCTACCCAAACCCACATTTGCACATCCACAAAACCGTAGGCTGGCAAGAACAGGGGCTGGTGGTGGGGAGACACCCTCGAGCTGGCCAGGAGTTGTCAACTAGACATTCCTAGGAGTAGTGTGGAAAAACTATCAGGAATCAGCATCTACTCCTCCTTCTCTCCCTTCACTGATCAAAACAACCCAATGCCAACTAACAGGCATAAAATTTGTCCCTCAGCTTCTGAGCACAACCTGCAGTGGGAGCAGCAGCTCCTTCTTCCCTTGCCGGCTGTGGATCCACCTCCTGCTCCCGAGGGTGTGACCCACCCCCAGGGAATTGAGCCGGGCCCAGGACACGGCCCAGGACAGGCACCTGTGTCACCAAAACTGCCTCTGAGGAGACAAAACAAATCCCCGAGGACAAAGGCGTGACACGGACAGGGAGCGAGGGGTGCCCAGGCACAGCCCAACTCACTACAGCAACAACAGTGTTGTACAAGGAGGGAGAAAAATTACAGAGACACAAAGGAAACCACAAGGGTGAGTTAAAAGGTGAAAGTTTGTAAGAAAGCCCTAACAGGGGATCTGTGACACCTGTTCTGACAAGCTCATCAAAGTTAGCAAGAGGCGTTTTCAGTCATGAGCTGTAGAGGGAGGGGGAAAAGGTATTCAGAGTAGGAAAACAGGTCTTTGATTCAGAGAAATACAGTAAAAAAATGAAGTCACTGGCGGGGACTGGCCAGAAAATGCATTTGTGCCAAGTCCCACTCCCTCTGGATGTAGAGGGGAACAGGATGGAGCCGGTGGTGGCTGCAAGCTGGGCAGTCCCGGGACAGGATGGTCCTGAGCAGATGCAGCAGCACTGCAGGTTCTGGTGCTGGGAAAAGCCACCCCTGTGAGTGCTGAACGTCCCACAGCATTTCCACATGGGGCAGGAGGGAGCCCAGGCTGTTCCTGGCACTCACCTCACCTGGCACTGCCAGCCAACCTGTGCCAGCGGCACAGAGAGAGACAGTGCCCCCAAATTCCCCATTTCACACAGAGTTTAGTTCTCTGATGAAGCCCCAGAGGAACCTGGTCTTGCCCTCAGCTCCTGTGCATGGAACGGTGCCCACGGGCCCGGCCTGTCCTCCCACACCTGTGAGTGCTGGTGCCGCTCTGCCAGGCTGTGACAAACACCAACAGGCACCTCTGCCACCAACACGTGTCCCTGCAGGAGCTGCAGCCCCTCGGGGGGCACCCAGAGCTAAACCCAACACTGATGGCTAAAATGCCACCTCTTGCAGCTCAGACAAATCCAAACCAAGAACCTGTGGGTTTCCAGAACAATTTATTTCTCTAAGTCAGGCCCTTGGAGAGCAGGGTAGAGGTTGTGATAAACCAACACGGAGAAGATTTAACAATTTCTTCATTTAATAAGTGATTTTCACTACATGGTATTGTACACTGTCATCTGTTCAAAAAAGATCAACAGCTTTTAAAAAACATGATTCTGTGAGAGATTTATATAAACTGGTGATCAAGATTAACACCTCTGGTTGGCTTATCGAGTTTCTGGGTTTCTTTGCAGAGCAAAGTCTTTAGGCTGGAATGCACAACCCCCTTCCAGCAGGTCCAGAGCCATTTCCATCACTCCCAGAGCCGTGTCTGGCCCTGCTGTTCCAGGGGACACACGGACCCTGCACAGAGCGTGTTCCCTCTGAGCACGGCCCGGCCCTGGGGCTGTTTCCAGCCAGCACTGCCCTTGCTCTCCAGGGGAAGGTGTGGATGGAAGCCCAGCCAACCCAGCGGGGGGTCGTGTACAAACGGGGCCTCTAAGTGAACTTTGGCTTCAGGAAAGAGACACAAACACTTAAAATAATGGCTTTAATTGTCATTTGAAGTATACGGAGAGGAAGGTGTGTCTGAATTAAATATACATCCTACCAGTGACGCTGGCAAGGTGGAAGGTTATTCCTAATGTCAACAGCAATAAAAACTAGAGACATGACATTAAAAGAAAAGCAATCCCTTTAAAACAAACCCTTAAAACAAAATTTAACGTAAAAAAAGTTCACAGTGGTTTGTATAAACAGTATGTGATCGCTGAGGGGAACAAATCTACTCTCACAGCACACGAGTGCCCTCTTTAGATCCTAAAGAACAAGGTTTACACTACTCCGGGTACAGTCCCACAGCCGAGCCCCGCCCGGCCGGCAGGGACGCTGTGGAGTTGTGCAGCTGGAACACCGACAAAAGGGGCTTTAAAACGCTTTTCCTGCGAGGGAGGAAAGTCTTTCATTCGCTGTTACAACCAGCAAATGCCATTCATCAAATGGAAAGGAAAACCACAAACACGTTATCTATTTTGAGCAAGCTGAACAGCACAACATGACAGGTTTAAAAATGGAGGTTACAGACTATGATACAAGTCCCAACAAGGCAGCGCCAAAGTGACTATTTCTTGGCTTGTTTTGTGATCATACCCCTGGGAGGTGTTACAGGTCTGCTGGAATTGGGCTTCTTCTTCTCTGCAGGTTTCAAGATCTGAAAAGACAGGGGGGTCATTTAGCAAAGGGTTTTCGCTGTTTTCCAGCCAAACAATAACTCACTTTTGCAGGTGTTACCCAGGTCTTTTGGACAAGTCTAAACATGCCAAGAATTCCCTGTGTTTGCTGCTCTGTTGGAGCAGCTGATCCCAGAGCCCACACTGGTGGGGGCAGGCTGACAGCCAACAGCTTTGCCTGGGTAATACCAGGACAAACAGTTCACCCCCTCACACAGCACAGCCTTATCACATCTGTGAAGATGTGAGTGCAAACACTGCCCAGCTGTAAAGATCTGTCTGAAGGAATTGTTTTGAACAGTGAAGCATTGATTCAAAACAGCACAAATTCAATGTGTGACCTCACTAACCAAGAGGCAAAAATCTTCAGATACTGTACCTGGAAAGAGCACATTAGTGTTTCATCCACACTCATCATGGCACCCGCGTTATCAAACTCTCCACAGTAATTTGGGGCAGAAAAGAGAGTTACCAACTGCCTTTTTGCAAAAAACTCGTATCCATCTTCAACCACCTTTGGAGAGAAAAGCACCAGTGTTAGTCTGGGCACCTTCCTCGTGCCAAGGTGCAAAGCAGCTTTACCTGAGGCAGCAGCTGAAAAACTGGCTGTGTTTAAGGAGCAGGAGTTCCAAACTGTTACACCAAAAAAGGAGCACCACAAGAACCAGCTCAGCAACAGAGTCCATTAGCACTGAGAAAACCCTTGTTAGAGAATCACAGTTTTCATGCATTAAGGAGGAAAGTGTTCATTCCACGGGCTGGGAAACACTGGGACATGTTCAGAGGTCCTCACAGGTATTTACACCTTGGCTGGACAGGACCCTCAGCAGCTTGGGCTGAGCACAGGGCTGGGCCAGGGGACCTCCTCAGGTGCCCCAAACCTCAATTATTCTATGGTTTAAGTACAAAATGAAAATACCTGATGAGCTCTACATATGAGATCCAAATCATGTTTGTGGAGAAACTTAGCAACCACTTCAGCACCAAAAGTGAAGGACACTCCTCTGTCGTTTTCACCCCAGCCCAGGACATCCTTGTCAGGGTCAGACCACAGGAGATCACACAGCAGACCTTGGTCTGGGACATCCGTGGGGCGCATGATTCGTCTGATCTGCTCCATGGACTGCAGGTCTGGTGACAAACCTGGGCAGGGGAGACACACAGTCAGACTCAGGCCAGCTCTGCTCTGCAGGACTGACGTGTTCCCCCAGCACAGAAATAATTCCAAGTGATTCACCACTGCCACTCTGCGCAGTTCAATGGCGACAGCAACTGACAGGGGTTTAATCCAGCGCTTGTTTGAAGGCATTTGGACCAGAAGACAAGTCATTTTGTAGGAGAGGGACTGAAAGCAAGATCAGCAAAGCCATTGCCATGTTTTACAGGATTACAATAATCTCAATAATACTGTGCAAGTGTCTGATAAAAGAGGCATTTACACCAGAAATGACAGGGTATGTTTACTGTGATGATCAGGCCTGGTAAGATGAAACAGTATCAAGCCAATCTCGTGTAATTTTTCACTGATCTGTGTCCCTGGGAACTGTGATGACTTCCAAGTGATAAAACATTTAGGGTGCAATGTGTTTTATGCCCCCAGAGAGCTGCATGAAGCAGAAATCACAAGGCATCAGCCCAGCTGTACAAATGAAACCCCCCAGGTTGCACAGGGCTTTGAGCAGCCTGACCTGGAGACGACAGCCCTGCCTATGACAGGGGATTCCAACTCAGTGATCCTCAAAGGACCCTCAGAGGCGCCTTCCAACCACACCACAGATTCACAACACACAGCAAACTCCTGGTCATGTCTACAAACCCCTCCAAGGGTATTTTACTCAAAAGGAAAGTCTATTACCATGTCTTTTGGTGGAGAAGGAAAAGCAGATCATGGTGTCTGAGGCTACAAAACTACCAGCTCTGTGATTCACAAAGCTGACACTCACCAAGCCCAACCCTTCCTCATACACGGGCCAAGGCACAGAAAGAAAAACCCCTCAAGTTTTGAGGTTCAGAATGTAAACATGACAATGCCATGACTGATCTTGAGTATCCAGTTCCTCAAGTACCACTGAAGGATGTTACTTACCCCCGTGACAGCAGAATATTTTCTCATCCACAATAGCTGCAATTGGTAAACAGTTAAAACAGTCTGTGAAGGTTTTCCACAGCTTAATATTGTATCGTCTCTTACCTAGGAGAGATTTGGGAGAAAAAGCAGTCAATATGCTTTGCTAACACAACCACAACCAGCCTAACAAGGCTGCCTCAAGCTTACTGAGACTTGCATGAAAGCCTACACACAATTTATCTTGTGATATCCACGGACTTGTTTCATTGCTTAAGACAGTTGCAAAGGTCTCTCATTGTGGCAGAGCTCTGAGAACAACATGAGTCTGTTCAACAGGATGGCATTTCCCTGTTGGCACAGCCAGGCTCTCCAGTCCCAACTTTGCTTTGGAAAATTATCCTTTGGAGAATTCGATCCATTTCACAAGATCCTGCTGTTTGCTGTTTCCTTCAGGGGAAGACAGCAATTCTTGAAAAGCAGTTTCTTTAGAATTCTGCTTTACCACATAAAGTCACTTTCAGCAAAGAAACAGGACTGAAAAACGAAACCGGGACTGAAAAATGAAATTGCTGCAGGTTTCTGAATTTCAAAGGGACTCTCCCAGCAGATCCGAACCCTGAACATTTTGCGATATATGACTAAGCCTGTGATTAATCTCCGAGGAGACAACTCTGAAATACCACACACATCTTTGTTTCCTCACTGGAGGAGAACAAGCCATGGAGAGCACATCTTGCAAGGTGCAAGTCAAGTGTGTCGCCCCACACAGGTTGTGACGTGCTTCAGCACAGTTAATTAACAGGATCATCTCCTCTACATCATCTGGATTAAGTCACATCCTTTGAAACAGGCACATACATTTGTACCTCACAGCAAAATTGCTTGTTCTGCTCTGGTGAGGTCTCTACAGCCCCTCTCACACCCCTGGTCTCTGCACGGCCCCTCTCACACCCCGGGGTCTCTGCACGGCCCCTCTCACAGCCCGGGGTCTCTGCACGGCCCCTCTCACAGCCCGGGGTCTCTGCACGGCCCCTCTCACAGCCCGGGGTCTCTGCACGGCCCCTCTCACAGCCCGGCAGTGCCGGAGCCGCTGCGGTGATGGCACAGCCACACTGGTGTGTTCCGAAGGAGCCAAACGGTGCCAAACAACTACGGGCACTTCCCTCACGGCCAGGCTGACACTAAAGAGCACACAGGGCAGTGCCAACACTGGCCCCTCCAGCCCTGCTGCCCCAGCCAGAGGGGCTGTCCCTGTAACAACCCTGTTACTTACATTCATCGTAAAACCCATAAATTCTATTGATGCTGGCACATTCGTGGTTCCCTCTGAGGAGGAAAAAATTCTCTGGGTATTTAATTTTGTAGGCCAATAGAAGACAAATTGTTTCTAAAGATTGTTTTCCTCTGTCAACGTAATCACCAAGGAACAGGTAGTTGCTTTCTGGTGGAAAACCTCCATATTCAAAGAGTCGGAGCAAATCATAGTATTGTCCATGGATGTCACCTGCAATGAGATTCAGACACAACCCAAGTGAGCCTTCACTACATTCCTGGATTGACTCAGAGAAAGAACAAACAAAAGATGCTTCAGAAAAGAGCTTGCAGTTACACACTGCCCATAACATACTTAAAATTACAGTTAATGTGTATAAAGTATCACATTCTGAGTTGGACATCTATGCAATGTGATGGTGAACAGCACCAAGATGTATGTACCTACTTAAAAATATTCACTTGTATAAAACATAATCAAAATTCCAAGAAACCAACTGTGTTTTCTGGAAACACTCAGTAATTCAAATTCTAGCAGTGAAGCTGCATCGAAAATGAAATTGGTGTTTCTGCCTTTGGTTTAAATCATGGGTTTGTTTCTGACATGCAGAATGCTAAATCATGATTTTAGATTACTGATGTCATAAATATTGAACAAGCTACTTCAATGTGAAGTAAGTCCTCGGTGTTAGAGTAGGATAAAATGCTGTTTGCTGGAAGCCTTCAAAAGTGCATTTATGGAGGTTTTTAGGTTGACATTCTCCATTCCTTCAGCATAAGCAGACACAACATAAATGCAGAATGAGCACGTGCTGCAGGCAGGTGTGGTGAAACCAAACTGGAAAGTCATCCCAAGAAACAGGACAGACATTTAAGTTTCCAGCAGGATTTTAAAATATTGTCAGAGCACTGTTAACTCTGCACAGCAGCTACAATGAACAACTGCAGCTCCTCCTTGTTTCCTCCTGTTTGGTCATGACTGGGCCAAACATTTAACTGATACAGAAACTCTTTTACAAAGCTTTGTGTGAATCCCTTTGCCAAGACGTGGTGAAACTGGACCAGTTACTTTCTGGGTTTGGAATACTTTGGTCCCCACTCCAACTCCCATGTATGTTCCAACTCCTCCTCACTCCTCTGTCCTACAAACTACCAGCAGGGGGTTATTTTGCGTTTTGCTACTATTATTCCTTAGTTCTGCTGTAAGTGAAAGCAGCATCCTGTATTTGTTCTCTGCTTAAGGTGTGCATTTACCTGACACACCCCAAAAAGTCCAAACCAACAATCCCAGTACTCACCACAGATTTTCAGTGGAGCTTCAAGTTCTAGCAGAATAGGCTGACTCAGAAAGATTTCTCTGGATTTCAAGCACAGGCCTCTAATTTCATTCTCCTGAAGTTGGACGTTTTTGCCTGGTTTTGATCCTCGCACTGTCAGAAGGAGTCAGAAGTCAGTTATCAAACCCAGCACCATCCCTGGGGTTATTTTAGGAGCCTGCCTAAATGCCAGTGTAACACTGAATGAGAAGGTAGCAGGGTAGGATCAGGCTGCTGAGGCCAAACGGCACGGCCGTGCTGCCAGGGAAGGGGAGTGTGTTCTCTTCCAGTCTGTGTGACTTTCATTTAACAGAATTCATGGCTCAACACTTCCCCCGTTAAATGTCACATTTTAAATAGCAGCAGTTCAGTTCTATTTAGTTCCAAACCCATCCTGGACAATGTGACTATATATATTTTATTTTTTTAACGAAGCAGTTCCACACTTGTTCTGTGGAAAGCTGTCTGAACCTGAGAAAGGGGCGTCTGCCATTCAGTGCCCACCGTCACAGCTCAGCTGTGCCACCACCCTGAACCAGCACCTTCAGCTGGGCCACTGCCCTGAACCAGCACCTTCAGCCGTGCCCCAGCCCTGAACCAGCACCTTCAGCTGTGCCCCAGCCCTGAACCAGCACCTTCAGCTCTGCCACCGCCCTGAACCAGCACCTTCAGCTGGGCCCCAGCCCTGAACCAGCACCTCACCCTGCCCAAGACAGTCCCCATAAATCAGACCATGCCCCATCCTACACTGGAGCTGGCAAACATGGAAGATAACGCAGCACAGGACTGGAAGGCAGGACTATCATTAAGGAAACAGTTTGGGATCACAAAGACAGAACATCTCTCCTTCTCACTGCCCTTGAGCACAAGAGAGCAGATCCATGTCACAGCCCCACTTCACCTCCCACCCTTCAGCCCCTCCACTAACGCTTCAATCTCCCCCACGGCAACAATTCACCACAATTGGTTCCCTTTAATCCCTATCAAAGTTTCCTGCTCTGGACAAGGACACCAGCTTGGCCTGAGCGTTTCACACCCCTCCCTGTGCTGTCCAGCAGTGCTGTAACTGTGGCTCAAATTGCACACAACAGCGTTTATCAGGGTTAGGATAAGACTAAATAAAAACATTTCTGAGCATGCCATTACTGGTGAGGCTTATTTTCACTTGGCATCAAAACCAGTGACAACCTGGAACACTGATAAGGCTGAGGAGAAAATAAACGAGTAGGAGCAGCAGTGATGACCCACAATGTGAGCCACTGGTTTAGCCCATCAAAGCCAAAGCTCAGCACTGGAGCCTCAGCTGCCTGGAAACACTCTGCCAACACCTCAGAAACAATCACTGCACTGCTAAGGCTGCCCAGTTAAGGTGACTTACTGGGAGCAACTCCTACTGCACTGAGGCTGAAGAATCTATGCCTTATCCACAACGGTTTGGTTTTTTTTTAAAAAAAAAAAAAAAAAAAAAAAAAAGCAAGCAACAAGCCTGAATCCTTTCAAATACAGAAAGCTACACAGCATTATCTTCCTGAATTCCTCAATAACCTCTTAGCCAGCTACCATTCCAGTCCAATTCCCTGGGTACTGTTTAACCTCAGTGAGAGCTGTGGAAGGTGCAGATGACTCAAATCCCTGTGCTGTCACTGCGGGCCTTGTGCTGCACAAAGCCAAGAGAGAGAGAACTGCAGCAGCAAAGGCTGGGGGTGCTCGGGGCAGGGTTTAGAACAGCAAGAACAAAACAGTTGTGTTCCAATTTCTCATTAGCACAGAAGCTTCTGACTTTTAAGCAAGGCTCTGCTCAAGAGCAGAAATCATTGTTCAGTCAGTGTGCATCTTATCTGGACCATGAATAAAATAATGACAGTGCAGTCTCCATACCCAAAGTCACGTGTCCTCAGCCAATCTGTCCCAGCACTTGCAGTGTCACTGCTGACAGACCCCAGGCCCTGTGGCACCACCTGCCTGCCCTGCAACCACTGACAACACCCTAACCCACAGAACCTTTCCCCAAACAAGCTTCAGAATTAGACTGTAGTTCAAATCACAGTGTACCCTGACAGGGACATTATTGCAGGTCAGCAGTCACGGCTTTGACACTGTTCTCTTTCAGGCAATACCCGCTCCTTTATCCCTCCCTGCCCAGCACCGACTGACCCGCCAGCCCTGGGATTACCCCTGCACTTCATGGCTGCCATTACAACATCCCAAGTAATGAAGCGTGGAAATGGAGTTAAATCTTGGGCACTGCAGTTCATCATGGATGAGGCTTTGCATCCACACAGGAATTTTCCAAGGACTTCTGAGCAACAAGCAAGTCACTCAAAATGCCAAATATCCACAAGCAATAAAGAAATGTTTAGAATTAAGTGATAAGCTCACTGAATTATAAATGTGAAATTGATTTAGCCCTCAATTTTACAATCCACCTTTGGTTTTGAGATAATACAATGTACTTGTACTTAGGTTTCTGAGAAGCCAAAAATCTAATTTTCCATGATTTTGGTCTTTGTTAGAAATTGCTAAAACTGAACCTTGCATTTCACATCCATAAATTAAAAAGTACAAAATATTATACAGACTATGTGATGCACTGAGTCACTAAAGCTCATGAATAAAGCATATGCATTAATTTTTGCCAAAGATTAAATGAAGATCTGAAAAGGGACTGTTTCAGACACTGTTTTTCTGGGTTTCTCCAATCCATTTTCACTGGACTGGTATAATCCTCCTGCAGTTTCAGTCACCTGCTTGTAGAAAAGCTGGACAGGATGAAAAGATGCTTTGCTGCAGTTCCCAAACTCACTAAACAGGCACCAGGCAGATGAAAGAACAGGACAATGTGGTTCAGCTCTGCCTGCCAGTCACATTTTCACCACTCTGTCCAACATGGAACTGGCACAGAAGAAATGAGTGTGTTCAATTTCTTCTAACATTGACCTACATATCCTGAAAAGCTGGGAAATAAAGTGGGTTTGGCTTCAGAAGAGTCAAATATGCAGAAATGCACGTTGGTTTGAGGAATCTGGTTTTTTAGTGCAAAGATTTTCTCATCCACAATGAAAGAGCTGGCACGGAAATGCAGGATGTTTAGTCTAATGACTTCTTAAAAGGTTCCTCTGAGTCCTCAAGTTACTTGGCCCTCTAAGAAAGGCAAAAATAATATCCTAGGAAAAATCTGTCTTGTTTACAGTTTCTTTTCTCTGCTTTGGACCAAAACAAGGCAGCTTGTAGTGATCAGGTAACAGCTGCCAGCTTGGTCACCAAGTCAGAGAGCAGCTCCATAGTACTGTACAGGCACATCTGTTCTTCCAAAGCATAAAAATAATCTCTCAGAAATTAGTCTGGAACTGACAGTGAAACAAGTTAAAGATTAATCAGCTGGGGAAAAAAAATCAGCCCAGTTCAAGTACTATTTTATTTGTGTCTGAACAACTGCTGCAGTACTTCAGACAGCAAAACGTCCCCACCTTCTTTTAGAAAGAGATGCTCCTGCTCTTAAAAATAATTTCTTGAGAGTCTGAATTTCCATGTCCAGTCTGGGCAGCCTTCTAACAACTCAAATCTTTTCTACTGGGCAAATATGAGAAGTTTTGGGAAAATAAAGCTCTCCACTGAAAACCATGTCTCCCTGGAGCCTGGGTGATCCCTGCAGAAGGAACTGCCCTGAACACAGAGCTCCACGAGTAAAATTAACGTTGATTTCCAAGAGAAGGACAAAACCCACGGGAAAACAGCAGCTCCCAACTCCAGAATGAGGGTTTTACAAAGAGTGCAGTATGACAGGTGCCCAGCAGAGGGGGAAGGAAGGAAAAGGAAGAAGAGAAGAACTTCAGGTCCCCTGTGATTTTGGTGCGAGCAAACAGAGCGAGTACAAAGTGTGGCTGCGGCTGCCCCGAGTGAAACACCGGCTGACAGGCAGAACTGCTCCACATTTCCTTGGGAAGATAAACAGGTCAGGAACTGCCTGTTGTTCGCTGGAGATCCCACAGACAGGCAGAGTGCACATCCTACCCCAGCACTGCCAATACTCCCTTCAGTGCCACGGCCCTTACGTCAGTCAAGGTTAATATGAAAGGGATGATAATTAGGAAAGTATTCAAAAATAGCAGAAAGTTCAGAAAGGCCAGAAGTTTCAGTGATTCAAACATCCCATTTCCCTTCAGCACTGCATTAAAAGCAGCAGCTGAAATGCTGTCAATTGAAGTGTGAAAATTAACCCGTCCTACAGAAAATGCTTTTAGGCAAACATTCCATCTGCAGGTCAGTCCATTTTTTGGGCTTGTTAAACAAGGCTCTCAGTTTCACCATATTTTACATTAAGATGTCTGCAATGCCAGTGACATCTCCAAAAATACTGCAGGTTGGGTTTAATCTTTTCAGCAGTTTCCAATGACAGTTTCACAGTCAGTTTTGCACCACAGGCACAAAGGGAATAAATAACTTGAAAGTGGTTGATGTAAAAAAGGTTTTCCTTTACTGCAGGCACTCCCAGCTTTGATCAGATCACTTCAAATTCAAAACTGAAATGGAAAAGCAACTCCTCAGTGTAAAAGCCTCTAAAAAGCTCTAGTTTGCTTTCTGGTATGTCAGAAGTTCACAGCAGTGTTAACAAATGAAGATTCTGCACGACTGCAAATTTTTCATCTTGTGATGAACTTCCACATGCAGAGATGGGGAACAACAGGTCACAAACACTGATCACAAACACCCAGGGATGACAAATCCTCCACTTCACTGACTGGGGACAAGCCCTGAATTTAACAGACTTATTGGAATCCATGGCATTGATATGAATCTGGTCCTTATTTTTGGAATTAAGAGTTTCCATTTCCCACTCTCAGAAACTGCTGCACAACAGCACAAAATACTTAACATTAAGCTGTACAAACGATGGAAAATCACATGGTTAGGGGTCAAAAAGGGCTGCTTGTCTATGAGAAACTTCACCACAGCATCCCAACTCATCCCCAGGTGAAATGTGAGCACATTTCAGATTAACATCCCTGACAATCAGACTCTTACCCAAGTATACAAAGCTAAAGAACAAGCAACTCTGCAGACCCAGCAGTTAATCCTGTATTTAGCAAAGCATGAAAAAAAATTCAGAGAGCTGCATTTGTGAGAAATTGTCTTCTCTGTTGTCAGCAAAAGTTTATCCATGCTCTTTAGTTCAACTCTTTTTAATAACTGGATGATAATCTTTCCCCATTTAAAGCAAATTAGAGAATATCTCCTTGACAGCTCCACAACGGGGCTTTACTGGGAATAGAAATCTGTGGGTGTATAAACAGAAATGTTTGAGGATTTAGGAGTCTTTCTGCTGATTTTAGTGCACTACCCAGTGTTTCAGTGTTCAGAATGGCTGCCACCATTCTATCTATCCTTGCATGGCTCTATCCACAGTACCTCCCGTTCATTGGCTGGTTTTCCTTGGCAGTGCTGGCAGGGGATGCAGCACAAAAGAGATTTTTGCAAACATATTTCCCCTTGATTTCACTGAGGTGCACTGGAATGGTGTTACTTCCCCTGTTATTTATTGTTACCACGGTAAGGCTGACACACTTCAATCTTGTTTTCTAACTATGTTACGTGAGCTCCAGAGCAGCCCCTGCTGCCAGCTGGGGGCATGCAGGGAATGGAGCAGGGGCTGAGGTTGCAGGACCCCCACCTGGCGGCGCAGAGGAGGCCACTCTCCCCTCGGGAATCTCGGATCTGTCACTCATTCCTTACTGGGAGCCAAGCAGGAATGCTGCCGTTTCCTGGGGCCCTTGCCAAGCCCATACAGGTGCCACTGAGTTTTCAGCTCACAAGGAGCTTGTTCAGGATCTCCTTGCCCTGGAGTCTGAGTCAGCAGACACAGCTCAGAGCCACAGCTGCTGCCCCAGCACTGCTGGGGAAGGGAGGCACCTGCAATCACCTCTGTCTGCTCTTACTCCTCAGGAAAGGGAGCGAGTTCCATCAATATCCAACCCTTTATCCACTACCAAGGACACTCGGGAAACATTCGGATACCCCGTGCAGGATGCTGTGAGTTACTGTATTTCAGAGGCCTCATTCTTGTGATTATTACAGTTACTGAAGTGACAAAAGCAGACATCCTGTACTCACGAGATTGCTCCCAGCAGAACACAACCCTCGTTAGGAAGGAAGGAACAAACACAAACTGAACTACAGCCAAACCCATCAGCATGTTCAGTGTTTTAACTGAACGTTTCTCCAAGGTTGAGAACGATGTTACTGAAAAGTGGTTTTCGAAAAGTGTTACTGAGAAGTGTTTTTTGTGACATTTCAATGCCAAAGGGCTCTGTACTATAAACACCTGGAGCAAGAAAGACTCTTCAAATATTTACCTTAGCATGAGAAGCTAAAGTATATTCTTCCAGGCCTTTTAAAGAACAAACTAATCATTTCAGCCAACCAGCCTAATGTGGGTGGGAGAACATGCACTGTTTGGGGGAAAAGTAAGAATGATGTCATTTGACCAGAGAAGGCAGGATAGAAAGCAACTAAAATCCCTCACAAATACATTATTAATACCCCCTATTAAGGACAACAGCAAGAGTAATTTATTATTCACCCTTTGCTTCGCCTCAACCATTAGACTGGGCTCACTCCTTCTCCAGCAGTGCAAATGACAGAACAAACACTGCCTGACTGTGTTTGCTCACTGATCCCCACTATTCCACCAACTATCTCCTTAATCCTTGGGTTTGTCACCTTTACAAGGGGATAACCCCCTGCACCTAAAGCTCCCTGCTAGAAAAACCTTTCAGTATGTAAAGTTTGAAGAGAGCTGTGCTGAAATACCAGACTACAGCTCGCCCAAGGATCTGGGCAGCTCGTTTGGGAGCTGATTGTTGGGCCAGATTTGCGGTGTTTTGGTGCTTGCACGCAGATTTCAGTGTGTGATCTCCGCCCTGGAAGTTCAGTCCTGTCACCCACCTGGCCAGACCTTCATCATTTCAGAAAAAAGATGAGTGAAGCAGATTTTAAACAACCCAAGAGAATGGAATTTGCACAGTGATTCGCACCATTTAACGCTCCAGAAAAGTGCTGTGTTTGCTGAAATGCTGCATCAGTTTAGGAAAAAATAAATATAAAAATGACAGAGGCCACAAAGGTCAATCATTACTCTCTGTCTGGCAAAGATCTTTATAACAGACATTTAATAAAAGGGAAAAAAGGCACTAGCACAGGTTACCAACACTGGTAATTGTTTTAAATATTGAAAGACAATCATTGCCTCAAGGAACCCAAAATCCCAACTGCAATATTAATAAAGGACAAATATTCATTTCAGTTCTGGCAGCCGATGCAACCTCAGGTAACATCTGAAAGAAGCATCTCTGGAAAGATGTCAGTAAACCTTCTCGAGCCTGATTTATGGACTCTTATCTGCTCCAAGGTCTAACACTGATACAGGCTGGGTCAGAACACACTGACATTGCACATCTCACTACTGTTGGAAACTTAACAAGAGAAATCACTCCAAATCATTCAGGTCTCTTTCTAGGATTATTTTAGTCCATGCTTTTGAGACTAAGAATTTACACTTTGAAAAAACTGTACTAATTGCACTGTGAGAAATCCATCAGAATTGTAACTAATACCTGCAATAAAACTGGGCTTGTATTAATATGTCACTAAACATGTGACATACAAGACCTGACATTTACAAGTTGTACTACTGGAGTTTCAGGAAAATCCTGGTTTAACTTTGTGAAGGGAAGTCTTTAAATAATTGAAACCAGGGCAGTTTAAATTGGTAACAGGCAAAACCCAAAACGGAGCAGAGGAAAAACTCCATTTACTTTTACTTATTCAGTAATCCCATAATTCATCTACAGGACTTTTAACTCCAAATAATTTGTTTTCTGAGGGTTCTGCTCTTGTTCCTCTGCCTGACCTTTTGCTATCTAAGCATTACACAAGCAAAATCCTGTAAGAAGTGTGTAAGGAAGACATTTCTTCATCATTTGTCTCATCCCAGATGACTTTGAGCCAACTGGAAAGAAGTTAAATCCCTGACAAAGCTGTTCGAGTCCAGCTGAGATGTTCGCCCTCACACACACGAAATGAGGCTGGAGCAGCAGAGCTTCCTTCTCTAAATAATTATGATTTTCCTTCATCCCTGGAAGAGAATTTTTCACTCCTCATCCTTTTGCCCTAAAATCCATCCCAGTGCGGTGCTGACCCCGCAAGGGAAGGGATGATGTGGAGACACCCCCAGGTTCTCCTTTGCTTTAGGAACTCCCAGACAACTCTTTTCACCCCCAAAGCACCAACAATACCAGACAATAAAGCCCTTCCACAGACTGTCTGAAAGACCAAACCCCAACCCTCTATTCGCACCTAAACCCCCACCATATGTTAGGAATTAAGAGCCAAAATCCCGTGGCAGGTTAACGCGAGCAGCTCACCAAAGCTCAGCCCATCGCACACTGAAACCCAGGGCAGATGCCCCCGACTTGCTGAGGAACAATCTTTAAACACACTGGGTGTTAATCCCAGCGCCCCACGACTGCCCAGCCGAGCACTGACCCCATGTGCGTGTGTGGAAGGCAAAGAGAACGCCCCAGGCTTTTTAAAAGCCGCTTCCTACGAAAATAATGCTGATTTAAGCATCCCCTCAGAGCTGCGGGGGGACAGCCGGCTGGTCCCAGCGTTGCACTGGCGGCTCAGGAGGCAGAAACCCCTCGCAAACACACGGGCTGAGGGGAAAGTTGGGTTTGTGGGGCAGAGCCAGGCAGACAAAGCCCCTCCATTTTGGTGTCCCCTCAGACCCCGCCGGGCGGGCGGGACGCGCAGGACAGGCCCGGCCGCTCCCCCCAGCCCCGATATCCCCAATCCTCACCCTCCAGCAGCCGTTGGATGATGCTGTCGATGTTGAGCTTGTCTATATCCGCCATCGCCTCTCAGTGGCCGGGCGGAGCCCTCCCCGCCGCTCCGCTCGCGGCTCGGCTTGGCTTGGCCGGCCCGACCGCTCTCGTCCTGCCTCGTTGTTGCTTTGCCCGTGCTCCGCTGCGCCTTCCCTTCCCCGCTGGGCCCGGCCCGGTCCCCCCCGCCCCCCGCCCCCTCAGCGCGGCCCCGGCACTGAACAAAATGGCGGCCGCGCCCTCACGGAGCGGGCCCGGCGCACGGATACCGCGCGTGACGCGGCCCCCGGGAACCGTTTGTAGGCCGGGCGGGAACGGCGCGCGCGCGGGATGGGGAGGGTGATGCGACCGCTCCGCCTCCCGCGCGCCGGGTCCTTCCGCCGCCCGCAGGGGAAGTAGTGCGGCGGCGCTGGCGGCTGGAGGAGCCCGCGGCGGTCACACAGCATCGATCAGGTTGGGAAACACACCCATGAGAATGAGATCATCGCGGCCCAACCTACGGGCCAGCAGGCGGAAGGTGGCACCCAGAGGCGGCACAGTCGGTCCCCAGACAGCTCCAGGGAGGGTGACCCTGAGTAGCCCATTCCGTGTCGGACCGGCCGTGCCGTGAGGGAAGGGCCGTCCCGGGTGGGGTCCCTCGGGCTCTGCAGAGGACAGAAGGGCCACCACGGCCCTCTCCTTGTGCCCTCAGCAGGGCTCCAGCCCCTCAGACCCTAGCGGGGGATGCAGGTGGGATTTTGGTGCTGTTTGCCCCGTTTTAGGGCTGGGGGAGCACGTCCCTCACACCCTTCACCTCACACCGAGCCATTGCTGCCTCAGGGCTCGGGCCGTGTGGCCTGAGCAGCCCTGCAGCTCGTCCTGAGCGCCTTCAGCACCTGCAAATACTTTGAAAAACACTTTTAAATCCTTACAGATGAAGAAATGAGCCTCTTCCTTCCAAACCATCATGCTACTTTATTTCACTCATGTATTACTTTATTCTCTCTGTAGCCACAGCTTGGCTACAAGTGCTTAAACGAGGCCGTGCCCATAACTCGGAGTGAGATGGGCGTTTCCCACCCTGAATATCCTTTAATTGCTGTATTTGCTCCTGCTTTAACTGGCAGGGACGGCTGTGTGGAGCTCTTCCCTCCTCCCTGCGGGATCGCTCCCGCTGGGCCCCGTTATACAACACCCATTTATGGGCCCGAGCAGAGGTCGGGCCCGGCGGCGGCACAGCCAAGGCTGGCGGGAGATAAGAGTGTGCAGAGTGTCCCCAGAGCATGGGATCCTGTCCCCTGCAGTGTCCCTGGGTTGCAGCCTCCTGCCCCTCAGCCACATCCTCCTGCCCCTCACAGTCCCAGCTCCTGCCCCTCACAGTCCCAGCTCCTGCCCCTCAGCCACATCCTCCTGCCCCTCACGGTCCCAGCTCCTGCCCCTCTCGGTCCCAGTTCCTGCTCCTCACACTCCCAGATCCTGCCCCTCACAGTCCCAGTTCCTGCCCCTCTCGGTCCCAGTTCCTGCTCCTCACACTCCCAGATCCTTCCCCTCTCGGTCCCAGTTCCTGCCCCTCACAGACACTCCCAGTTCCTGCCCCTCTCAGTCCCAGCTCCTTCCCTCGCAGTTTGACGCTCGGTTTCCCCAGAGGACCTTATCGTACGAGCGCCGCCCGAGCTGATATGCTAATCTTAGTCACGCTGGTGCAAACCCAAAGTAACCCTGTTGGAAACAATAGAGTTACTTCAGATTTACTTCAACGTGACAGCCTTTGCAGATTTGCATCTATTTTCGTGCTGCACCTTCCCCGGGAACGGCCCCCTCCGGCTCTTGCACCGATTGCTTTCTTTCTCTTTCAAATCCTTTCTAGTTCTGCAGGGCGAGTTGTTCTCTTGGACTTAGCTGAATTATTTAACAAGGAAAATTGGTCCTGTGTTTCCTGAGGAACCTTCCTGGCCTTGTTTTCCTTGCTGGAAGCATCTTCTTATCTCATCCTAGAGAGTTGTTACCCTCTCCAGGGGTGAGTCCTTCGGGGATCTGAGCACCTTTAGTGGGGTGCTGAGCCCCTTTGCCTCCTGTCAGTGCTGTGGGAAATGGGATGGAGGGGGAGACCTCAGAACTCAGGTGCAATCCAGGGGATTACTTGGGAATTCACTGGAAATTCCATACTTGAAGGAAGGATCCAGCTCTTCAAAAGACACCGGTCAGGGCAAAGACTCCACTGGCTGAACCTTATCAAGGTCCAAAGCACTTCAATTCTTGTTAAAAGAGGTGTAGCCAGGAGGAAAGAAGAGAAATGGCAGATAAAGGTGAATCTGTTGAGGCCTTGTCATCACTTTGATAACCAACCAGCCTTGTTACAGCTGCCAATGCTTCATGTCCTGTTGGGAGGGGCTGGATTTTTGCTCAGGGTCTTTCTTGTCCTCATAAAACATAAGGACCCTTCCTTAAGAGCCACAGACTCCATGGAGAGGCAGAGATATCAAAATGCCACCACGAAATTATCTTTTTAATAAGCTAACTTTTCTCTGCTGGAAAACACAAGCCTCGCCCCGTGCCCTGATTAGAAAAGGGACCCAGCCAAGGTGTTATAAATATCCTGAAAGTGTTTAGTTCTCCTGTGTTGCTCACAACAATGATTTATTTCTAGAGGGGGAACAGATTTATTTCCAGAGAGGGAACAATCAGGGAAATGCCTTTGTCCTTAAACTCTGCACATGGGCTTGAAACATTCCCTAATTTTGAAGCTCATGGTTCACACACCAACATCTCCACCCCTTCTTTCTATTTCTCTACAATTTTCATTCTACTTTGCTAAATACATGATGATTTATGTTTGTCTCACTTGCAGCTCTGAGACTTTTGTGTCTTTTCCTTCTTTCCCCCTTGGAAATTCCATAAATTGTCACTTTGGTGACATTCCTTGGAAACCTCCATGTAAAATACCTTTTCTCACTGATTTGTCCTCATTCTCTGATGCACATGCCAGTTTGTTATTGTATGTTTGCTAATAATCTGGTCAAGTTTAACTATATATCTATATATTTATATATATATATGTGTGTGTGTAATACCCACCTATATGCAGGAGAAAAATGAGATTTCATTATTGATCTGTATCTAAATATATAATATGCACACACATATACTGTGTATAATATAATGTATTTACACTATATATACACACACAAACATCTATGTATGTGCAGATAATAATGAAACACTCCCTAATTTATCCCTGTCCATAGGTGGGTCCTATAAAATCCACCTTCCCCTCGCCTTAGATTACGTTTGCTAAGCCTGTGAAATTCAGTCTGTTTGTGTCCATTCCAAACAAAGATCTGCACGGGCTGTTCAAACGCTGCCAAAACAAGACTGGGTGACTTGTGGGTCAGATGTTCTTTTTCCTCCCCTGATCCACAGCCAGCATTTCGATGTTTTCATAACTCCTGCTGCTTGCACCCGGATTATCTGGTGTTACAATCAAGACAAAGCTTTCATGCCCTCCCTTCTTGCTCCTGATGCCTGAGGTGTTTTGCCAAGCCGCAAATCTCGGAGTTTTGGGGGCGGGCGGTGCCGATTTGGGGGACCAAAGAGGCACAGCCGGAACGCACCGCGGGGCCGGGGCGGAGCCGGGAGGGTCCTGGGGCTGTTCTGAGGGAGCTGATGACGCACGGGCGGCAGTTTTCTTAGTGTCATGTTTTATTTACCAAACACACCGTGCTGTGATGTCCCTGCAGCCACAAACCCCGCGGCCGTGCGGGGCCTGGCGAGGCTCTCGGGGCTGGGGCGGCTCCGAGTCTCTGGTGTCCCCTGCGGGCTCTCCCAGGGCTCCAGCCACCTGCAGGAGCTCAGCGAAGCCACATTCCCTGACAACCAGAGGCAAGATTCCTGCTGGACACTCCGCTGCACTCTCTCCTCTCCCGGGTGAGGCCAGAGCCAGGCCTTGATTGCACTGTTTCGCAGCCTCTTTCCATCCGAAAGAGTGGGGACAGAGTGGCTGGAGAGCAGCCAGGCAGAAAGGGACCTGGGGGTTTGGATTGGCAGGAGGCTGAACATGAGCCAGGTGTGCCCAGGTGGCCAAGAAGGCCAAGGGGATCCTGGCCTGGATCACAAATAGCGTGGCCAGCAGGCCCAGGGCAGTGACCCTTCCCCTGGACTCTGCCTTGGGGAGGCCACACCTTGAGTGTTGT
>JAWWEV010000037.1:10927055-10964920 GCA_035583235.1 Hafferia zeledoni | reverse complement strand
GAGGTGACCTCAGCACTGTCTGGAACTCCCTGAAGGGAAGTTCTGGCCAGGTGGGGGTTGGTCTCTTCTCCCAGGCAACCAACAGTAGGACAAGAGGACACAGCTTGAGCTCTGCCAGGGGAGGTTTAGGTTGATTATCAGAAAGAAATTCTTTCCAGAGAGACTGGTCAGTCATTGGAATGGGCTGCCCAGGGAGGGGGTGGATTCTCTGTCCCTGGAGGTTTTTAGGATGAGATTGGATGTGCCATGATCTGGTAAAGGGACTGGAGTTGGCCCAAGGGTTGGACTTGAGGATCTTGGAGGTCTCTTCCAACCCAGCTGATTCTATGATTCTATGATTTGGACATGGGAGAAATAAGATTTGCTGTTCCCCCCCCCCCCGTACTGCTTTTATTTATTAAAAGTTAACATACTTCAGGGGTTTTGATGAAATGTATTTTCCAATGGAAAATTGGTGTGTTTTGGAAGGTTCAAGCTGACAAAACCACTACCAATAAACCCATTCTCATATAAAGATGTCATAACTAACTTTGCTTTAATATAGCAGGATTTCTCCTGCTACAGCTATTTGGATTAAGGAAACACAGCACATTCCACCTTCTTGCTGGGTTTCTAATATGAATCTGACTTTTAAGGCTACACCAGGCACAAGAACCATCTTGATGTGTCCCATCTGTGGCCCAGCATCTCTGGTCAAGTGTGGTGACTGCTCAGAAAGGAGGAGGAACAGCTCCAAAGGAGGTTTTGTCCTGCTTTAAGTGCAGAACAGCCGTAGTGGATCAGTTGACGCCGCTTTGGCACCGAGTGGAGCTCTGTCTTCCCCTCTTTGTCAGGAATCTCTGCGCTCGCCAAAGCGATTTCATAACCAGCTAGAACGTTCTTGAGGGCTCCCACAGGGCTCAGCTGAGGAGAGGGGGGAAGCAGCCAGTGCTGCATGCTCAGCAAAGGGCTTTTTGGCCCCTTTTCAGCTGGTTTGTGGTGGGGTGAGGACAATTTGCCTCTTCCTGTGGGAGGGGAGTGGTGCTGGGGAGCAGAGCTGCTCTCTACCCCTGCATGTGGTGGTACAGAGGGATGGGAGATGTCCCATGGTGTGGAGCAGACCTTGCACAACGAGGAGAGGCAGCTGCTTCTCAAAGGGGGACATTTCTGTGCAGCTGCAGTGCTGTGTGGCTTGAAGAAAGCACCTGGTGGATGTTCCTCATTGCACTGGCCAGAAATGTGTGTTAGCAGCCCGGGACATGGATTTTACCCCAGCACGGCCCTGCTCCAAGGCTGAGCTGCTTCTCCAATTAAAACTGATGAAAAAAGAGGATCAGGAGGGCTGTCACAGGAGTGGGAAAGTGGAGATAAGATGCAGGTCTGATGATTCACTGTTGGTCAAACAGCTGCTGTGTCTCTGATTCCTCTGCAGATCCCATCAGGAGACACATCTCTGGACACGAGATGCAGGACCAAGAAAGAGACCTTCCATGCCCCTTGGAGATCCCTAATTCTACTGAGGATTTGGAAATGCAGGTGAAATATGTGGGAAATCCTACATGCACGTGCCTGAAGGAATGTGCACCTGGAACAGATAACAAATGTTCAGAGGGTGATGGCTTTGCTGATCCAGCTTGTGTTTTCCCTTAATCTCCTTGAAATCCAGAACAATCCCACTGCTGGCTCTTGGACACCTGGAATTTCTGCCTAGATGTGGCATTTGGAAACATGGTCAGCTGTGGGGGTATCTGGCACTTGTGCTTATTTATTTGTTTCTATTCTCACCCCTCCTTGCCTGGCAGGTTTTCAGGAGCAGGGCTGCTCTTACACAGCATTGCACCAAGATCACAGGGATCTGTGGCTGGGATCACCCCTGACCCCTGGATTCCCTGGGGGTTACCTGCACAGTTTGGGCTCCCCATTGTGAGTGCCACCTTTGTCACTTCTCCCAGCACAGCCTCCAACAAGTGCTGGGTGGTTTCTGTCTCAGTGGGATGTAGGTCAGAGCAGAGCTGTAGGCCCTGACAGCTGACATTCATCCCTGGCTTTGGATCCCTGCTCAAGTTTCTGGAGGCAGTGGAAGTGCAGTTGCTGGTGACACCAGCTGCCTTTTGTGTGGCTTCAATTCAATGTCTTTCTCAGCGTGGGACAGTTGCCAGAGCTCTGCTTTTTTTCCTTTTGTCTTTTTCTTTTTTTTTTTTTCCTTTTAAGAAATGGTTTTATTTAGATATATATATATAGAAAAAGTCCCACCTGGCTGTTTGGAAGGGTTTCAGCTGGAATGTAACATATCCCATATTCTTCTATAAAAAGGTGAGCTGTGATTTTCGGCTGAACTTTTCTGCCTTTTGTAGCTGGGATTTGGCACCCACGAGGCAGGAGCAGAGATAAGGTCACTGCCCTTCCCCAGCAGAGGAAGGAAATCACAGCACGTGCCAGGACCAGGGAGAGGGGGAAACACTTGGGCTGGACACAAACTGACCCTTGGGCTGACCCCCAACACCTGCTCGTCACTGGGGTCTGCACAGGAGCCCTGGGGTGCCTTGAAGGGCCTGGGAGAAGCCTGTCCTGGATGCTTGAAGCCTGTCCTGGTGGTGAGGAGCCTTCACAGCCTCTGGAAGAGGACCCATGAGCACAGGCTGCTTCTCCCAGCCATGGAATACCAGAATGGTTTGGGCTGGGAGGGACCTTAAAGCCCATCCAGTCCCACCCCCTGCCATGGGCAGAGACACCTGCCTGTCTCCCAGGTTGCTCCAAGCCCCATCCAGCCTGGCCTTGGACGCTCCCAGGGATGGGGCAGCCACAGCTTCCTTTCTTGGTCTTCACTGCTCTTTCATCCCAGATCAACACCACCTCTCTCTCTCATTCCACAGCACTGTAAGTGTGGGCAACAGGTTGAAACAAGGCACCATTGCCTGTGTCTTCCTTCTTCTTGAACCATTTTAAGTTTTAAATTTTAAATTTTAGTTGCTCAAATGGCCTTTTCCAGACCTGAATGCCTGCCCAGTGTCCCTGGTGCCATGCCCAGGTTCTCCAGTCCCTGGTGCCATGTCCATGTTCTTCAGTCCCTGGTGCCATGTCCAGGTTCTCCAGTCCCTGGTGCCATGTCCATGTTCTCCAGTCCCTGGTGCCATGTCCAGGTTCTCCAGTCCCTGGTGCCATGTCCATGTTCTCCAGTCCCTGGTGCCATGTTCAGGTTCTCCAGTCCCTGGTGCCATGTCCATGTTCTCCAGTCCCTGGTGCCATGCCCAGGTTCTCCAGTCCCTGGTGCCATGTCCATGTTCTTCAGTCCCTGGTGCCATGTCCATGTTCTCCAGTCCCTGGTGCCATGTTCAGGTTCTCCAGTCCCTGGTGCCATACCCAGGTTCTCCAATGCCTGGTGCCATGTCCAGGTTCTCCAGTCCCTGGTGCCATGTCCGGGTTCTCCAGCCCCTTCTGCCATCTGTGAAGGAGGAGGTGGGACAATCCATCAGCTTTTCCCTGCAGTGTTGTCTTGTTTGACCACAGACGCATTTTAATTAATTTAACTATTTTTTTCCCTGATTGCACTTATTTTTATCGTGCATTTACTTATTTTCCAGCGTGCATATTGCAGCGTCTTCCCGGCCCCAGCCAGTGACGAGACCTGCCCGGTCTCATCCAGACTTCCAGCAGGCGATGCCAGAAACGCTCCAGGAGCCGCCGCAACTTGGCAGGGCAACATTTGCATGAGAAAGCAGCGAGCGCGGAGGGAATAAAACCTAAAGGTGAGGAGCCCTGAGTCACTTGGTGAAACTGCGGTAGCGCTGCTGAATTCCCCACGGCACAAAACCAGGTTGCAAGGAGCGATCGGGAATCCCGGGAGTGCAAACAGCCAGGATAACATCACGCTCGACACTGTGGTGGGAGCTCAGCCACGCTGGCGAGCTCGTTTCTGTTTGGTGTTTTTTATTGTGCTCTGATTAATATGGAAATTATCAGATTAGCCCACACATCCTGGTGCTGCCACTGATCCTGCTCTGAAAGTGCGCTTTGGGCTGTGGTGCATCCCCAGCTCCTCTCGGGGGCAGTGGGAGCACTGAAGGGATGTTTTAAACCCTCTGCTCGCTGCTCCCAGGTTCTCCCAAGCACAGCCTTTAAAAGCTGTGCCATCAACTGCTTGATTAATTAATGCTCTTCTGTTTCACTTGTTTGACGGTGATGTTCAGTGATGTGACTGAAACTCAGCTCCCAGGGCAGGGACTGGCTCATGAGCTGAAACGGACCGGACGTGTATTTTTAGTAAAACAGTATTTTCAGCTCAGGATTTGAAGTTTCTGGTCATTTCCTCCTCCTTCTCCGAGTCACACACCAAGTCCTTTCTGCTGTTTATTGCAGATGTTGAGGGTTAAAATAATCTGGGAGTTAAGTGCTCGATTTTAGGAGGGAGAAGGAAATGAGCAGCTGGATGAGCTCTCACTGCTCGTTGGCACCAGAGCTTATGGCAAAACTTCCAGGGAGTTCCAGCTGATATATATTATTATAGAAATACTGCCTTGGAAAAGGCACAGGGCAAGATTTAAGGCCATTCCGTGGTATTGCTCAGCTCAGCTGAAAGAAGGGAGGGATCACTTTGTTATCCTGTCTTGGAGATGGGCACAGCAGGGCTGTCTGTCCATCCATCTGCCCACCCAGGACTGCTGCTGGCTTGTCCCAGGCCCCAGGAGCAGCAGAGGGGCTCAGGGGTGAGCTGGGGTGAGCCAAGACTCCCTTCTCTATTCCACTTCAGCAAATATTCCTCAAGGTGTCTCCTGGGCTGTGCCTGCAGGCAGGGATGGCAGCCAGGAACACTGTCAGTCCTGTCTGTCCTGGCAGCACCAGCTCACCTTGCAGGTCTCAGCCCTGCAATGGACCTTCACCTGCAGTGCTGGATGCTGGCAGGGATGGATCCCAAAGCTGGTACCCTGGGGTTTCCCTCCTCACAGCCCAGATTCCCAAACTCTTCCTCAGTCACAGGAGTCTGTGGGCTGCCAGTGCTGTTGTGGTTTGGCATTTGCCAGCTCTGCTCTGTGCTGGGGTAGACTCCTGTCCTCCAGCAGGACCAGCTGTGTCCAGGGAGGATCTTGCTTCCAGAGCAGAGGAGCTGCTGGAAAATCTCTCTGCCAAGCCCAGGAGCACCCGTTTGCTGTGGGCAGAGGGAGCAGGCTGAGCTCTGGCTTCAGCACACGTGCTCCTTCCACTCTGGTGGGTCTGTGCTGAGCTCAGTGACAGTCACAGAGCGAGGACACGTGTGGGGACAAGTGTGTGGCCATGAGGGGCCATCCCAAGGTGTCAGGTGCCTGCACTGGGCTGGAGCAGCAGATCCTGCTGGGACCAGACAGGCTGTTGGGAGCACTGAGCATCTCCACACTGTGTGCCTGGAGCCTTGGGCTGGGTCTCTCCTCCCTGGGGGCTCATCCCAGGGGGTAAAGCCCCCCATTTCTGATGCACGGGGGTTCACAGCCCTCCTGGTGTGCCTGGCAGTGGGAGCAGCAGGGATGCAAGGACGGTGTGGCAGTGGGGCATCACCACATGGTGCTGGCTGTGTCACCTCATCACTCCCAGATTGGGGGATACCCATTTTCATTGGGTGGAACCAGCTGGGCACAAGGACCTGCTGCCCTCCCACCCTCCCTGGGCATTTCAGAGCCCATTTTGCATCCAAAAAGAGGATTTTCCCCCATAAAAGGCTGTGCCTGCCCTCTGAGAGCAGCATATCCAGCTACGTCCTCTACTCTCTTGCAGGAGCAAAGAATCCAGCAATAAAAACAGAGCTGGCAACAGCACTGAGTGCTCAAGAGATGGCATGGTGGGCTGAGGCCATGGCCATGGCACACCAAGGAGCTCTGAACCCACAGATGGGTGCCCAGTGGGATGTTCTGCCAGCCCAGGAGGAGCCGGGCGAGGAGGAGCCAGGGAATACAGGCGGGCTTGGAGAAGCAGCACAAGTGGAACTGGTAAATTATAAAATGCCACACTTGAGGTCTGTTACATAACGTCCCTTTACAGAACCTGGGAGCTAAATATAAAAAGAGAGTTACATTTTGGGCTGGTGTAAAACGGTGCTCCAGAACGGGTTTGTGTGGGAAGGAGCCTCTGCAGCTCAGCGAGGAGCGGAAAGGCTTTGGGGACCCTGGGTTTGCTCCCAGCCTCCACTGCCTGTTTGCTGTGCAGCCTTGTGGAAAGCATCTACTCCCCAGGTCTCAGTTTCCCTCCCTTCAAGTCAGGAACAATAAAACCTCCATTTCCTTGCAGCTGCGTTGTCAAGATTAATTCATGTTTGCAAAGTGACCTGAGAATCTATAGAAAGCTGAACAGTGTGTCATTATCCTGATCTAAACTTGGCACAGAGGAGCAGTGGGCCAGATTCCCCTCCCACACTGGAGGAGAAGGGGTTGTGTCAGCAGAGCCGAGAGGAAAATTCCAGCCACAGTTCCCAACCCAAAAATCCAGAAGGGAAAAGCCTTTTCAGGCTGAAACCATTTTATTTCCCTTGAGGAAATTCCCTCTTCATTAGCTCCGAGCAGAAGGATCATCTCCCACGCAAATGGGCTCATGCTGCAGTGTGGAGGGGGTTAATGGGAGTTTGGGGTGGCTCATCCTTCCTCTCTTGGATAATTGGTGATGGTGATGGTGATGTGGGGCTCCTGCAGGACCTGCTGCCACCTTGAAGGTGACAAAGCCAGGAGCATCTCCCATGGGAAATGTAAGCAGGAGTGGAGCAAAGTAGAGATGCTGGATGTGCCAGGACCCAGCCTTTTAGGCAGGGATTTGGGGCTGTTTAGGCATTTTTTAAAAATTCCACTACCAACCAAGCATATTCTGCTTTGCTTGTTCTCCATCAAACGTTGGGAACAACCTGTCCCATCTTCCTTCTCCTTCCTCCCTGCACACAGAGTGAAGACACAGATGCTGGGCAGCCACAGAAGAGGTAGATGGATCTCCAGATCAGGTTGGACCACTTTGGGGGCTCTAGGAATGGACTGGGGGATGGCTGAGGCATGGAATGGCTGAGGGAAGCCTGGCTGGGATCAGGAGGGGTGATGCCACCACAGCCTTGCTCTGGCACTGATGGAGAGGCACAAAGACCAAGCTGGGATCAGCCTCCTTCAGCTTCTCCCTCAGCCTGGGGAGCCAGTGGGACCAGGGAGAAGCTCACCTGGGCTCACATCCACCCATCATTCCCCCCCAGAGGTGGATCACAAGCCATCCATGGGTTGCCTGCAGATGGGAGAGGGGGATACTACTCCATCCCCTGCCGTTTGCTGGGACACAGATGATGCAGAGCCTCGTGGCCCCTGAGCAGAGGCTGAAACTGGGGTGTTGGAGCCCCAGGAATCCTTGTCACCCCCTTCCAGCACTCCCTGCTGTGCTGTGCCCTTTGGGACCCACATTGTGCAGCCATTGCATGGCCAGGGCCTGGCCAAAGAGGGGGTGTGGCCTCTCCAGGTACAATGTGTGGCACAACGTGCCTGCTCCTGCTCCTGTGAAACCCATCCAAATCACTGGAAAGAATGTTTTCTGACAGGATAGAGGTTTGCAGGGCAGTTGCCAAGCAACTGGCACAGCTCTGACGCTTCTCGAGCCTCTCCTCCCTCTGAGCAGTGAGCAGGGAAAGGCTGCATCCCTGCATCCCTGCATCCCTGAATCCCTACATCCCTGCATCCTGCATCCCTGGATCCCTACATCCCTGCATCCTGCATCCCTGCATCCCTGCATCCTGCATCCCTGCATTCCTGCATCCCTGCATCCTGCATCCCTTCATCCTGCATCCTTGCATCCTGCATTCCTGCATCCCTCTGCCCTGGCCAGCCCAGCATTCCCAGGAGTCCCAGCCTGCTTCCACCTGCCTGGGAATGTACTGGTGGGAAAGGCAGGGATTGCTGGTGGCTGCTGGGACAGGGTGCTCTGAGCTGGCGGGATGAGGTCCCTGCACATCCAACCCACTCCTTCAACAACAGGGTCAGAAATGGGCTTCCTTTTTCACCCCATCTCCAAGCTGTGCAGTTCCCTTTCAAACTAGTCCCAAAAATATGGGAAAACACTCATTATAACCCAGCTTTGATTCCTGTCACCTCTGCATTTCCTCGGGAGCTGCTTCAGATTTACACTATGAGAAACACGCAGCCCAAACCCTCGGGACTTGCTTTCCTAAAGCTTTAATTTAAAAGAACTCTTGAGTAACAACTCTTACAAAACCCAGCTGATGTCCCTTGGAAAGCCTTGGGCTGGCAGTGAGAGCCTTGGAGCAGCAGCAGACGGGAGGGGAGCCACTGATAACTGTGCTCTTGCACAAGTGAGCAGCAATAAACAGCAAATCCAGCCAGCCTGTGAGAATGGCAAATGGACCAGGCTGTTCTGAACAGGCTGTTCCTGCTCCAGAGCAGGGCTGTGGTGCCAGTGGCAGGCTGGGAAAGTGGCTATTCCTGGTGTGAGCTGCTCTGAAACCCTGCTTTGGAAAAATGGCAGGGCCATGCCGGGCTAATTACGGGGAGACACGTCCTAAATCAAACCAAGAGGCTCCAATGGCTCTGCTGGGCTGACTCCTCTCCAGGGAGGGTTGTGTTGCTCTGCCTCATCCCATGGACCTGCTCACTGCCCCATCCTCGGCTTTCTGCACTGGGATAATCTTGGGCAGGGACTCTGCTGATTCACCTCGGGCCCTCTGCCTGCCGAGCATTTACTGTCTCGCACTCTCACCGACTTAATGAGGCATTAACGTCACCGAGCCAGGGCACTTGGTGCACTCAGGTTCTTCCCAGTGCTGCCATTGCTGCTGGAGGGGAACAAGAGGGCTCAAACCTCTCCCATAAAGCCAAAACTGGGGAGGTAGAAAGCTCTGGAACTGCTCATGTCAACATCCCACTAGGCTGGACCTGGGGGACAATTCCTCCAGGCAGATTTATTTCAGTTGTGCTTCTTTCCTTGGAGCTTGTGGGATTCCCAAGGTTACTTCCCTCGTGTGTCCAACCCAGAGATCAAGGGGCCTTCATTTGATTTGGAAACAAAAGTAAAAGAAGATAAACTGGATGCAGGTGGTGCAGAACCCCCATACAGTAGTTTATTTAATTGCCTTTAAATGTTCATTTGGAAGAGTTTCCCTGAATGATCTTATATAGGCAAATCCTCAGTTGCCTTAAGCCACTTGCAGAGTGTGTTCAATAAGGTATTCTTAGTGCTGTCCAGGAGCCTTGCACAGGACAGTAATCAGGAATGATTAATTGGAAATAGCTCTCCTAAGCCAGGCTGTACCTGCTGTGCTCTCCTGTCCTGCCCAGCTCTGCCTGGAGCTGGCACAGAATCACTGGGATTGGTGGGAAAGGGGCTTTACCTGTGATGTGCCACTATAATTCTGTGATTCCATGATTCCAGCAGAGGTGGACCCAGCCTGTGTCTGAATTCACAACCCTCCCTGTGAGGCTTTGCCATCAATCTGCTGGCTGAGAAGATCTTTCCCCATCACAGCTGCCTTAGCAGTTGTCAGCATCTTCCTGCTTCTCCCAGTGCTACTGCTGAGCTGACAGGAGTTTGATTATGATTTAATCCAGGCTTTTAGAGGAGGGAAAAAAGAAAGTTTTGACAGTTCCATATTTAGGCCTCTGACTCACCGATTTCATGTGTCAAACACTAAAGACGGGTTAAGTAGAATTAAGTTCTGGATTTATTATAAATAGACATTAAGTAACATGAATGTATTGCATTTGCATGAAAATATGGGCCTGACTCTCTAATTTACCCCAGAGATTTTGTCCAGAGAATTTGTCCCAGGTGGGAGCTCAGAGCACAGCTCTGACCATCCCCTGCAGCCACCTGAACTGCACCTGGGAAACAGGGAAGTCATGGCTGAAATCAGGGAGGATTTACCTCGGGAACAGATCAGAATCTGACCCTTAGAATAGTACAAAAAGTTTTAATTAGCCCCCAGATCTGCAGCTGAAGGAATAATTTCTCCATGTCAATCAGTGCTAAATGTACCTGTTAAATCAGGGAAGATGGTTTAAGGTGAAAATTGCACAGAAAGTCACTTTTCTTCTGTTTCTCCCAGAAGTTGGAGATTTGTTGGATTCAGATCTCTTAGAGGATCTCATCCTGCTCCAATTACCTTCTGCTTCAAGGTCCATCCAGACACTGAAGTCACCCTGACTCAGAGCAAGCCTGACAGTGGGGAATTGTTTGGGTGAGAACAGTCCTCTTGAGTGCAATCAACGCTTCTGCCATGAGGGTGACAGACACAGACTGCACCAAACCAGAGCCCTCCTCAACAGCTTAATTTACTGACTTGTTCATTGCTAAACAATTGAGAATTGGTCCATGGAGAGGAACACAGAAAGGACAGACAATATAGGCTGTATTTTAAGGCTGGACTAATCCAAGCTGAAGAAAAACGGGGTTTTGAGCCACCCAGTGGCTTTGTTTCTGGAAAAATGATGTTCAGCCCTGCACCTCTACCTTTATTCAGAACAGGAGCCTTGGCCCTGTCTCTGCTGAGGATGAAGAAAAAGATATGCAGCAAAACACAGCCAGGGCACTGGGACTGAGGAACAACCCATCCCTGAAGAGCTCGCTGTTTATTATCCCATGGACTGTCAGTCGTGCAGGAACAGCAGGAGACGCTCCAGGATCTTCCCCTGCCCCACAGGACCCTCCAGCTCTGGAGCCTTCCCAGCGTCGCTCTGCCCTCAGTTGTGATTCTTCTTATCAAGCACCACATTCTGCTCTCTGCCACCACAATAATTTGCAGTTAAATGCCCCCTCAGTGCCTGTCTGGCTGGGAATTACCCTGGAACTCGGAGGTAGGATTGTCAGCTCATCAGATCCTCCAGGATAAGGGGAGCTGCTGTCCTGGGAGTGAGGGGCTGCTTGGGGGTTCTGCTCGTGGCTTTGAACTCTTTGCAGCCCTGCAAAGTGGGACATGGGTGCCCTTTGCTCACCTTAGCCCTTCTCTGTTCCCCTTACCCCACGGCTGAGTAAGGGCCACAAAACACAGCCCTGGGGCAGCTTCTCTGCTCCCTCCCTCCCTCCAGGGATCTCAGAGTCCCTGGGAAGGAGCTGGCCAGGGACAGGGAACGGGTTATCACAGCTATCGTGACTCAGCCCACAGCTCTCATGTGTTCCCCTGCATGCAAAGAGCAGGCACGGAGCCTCAGTCTGTGCCCTAACCAGCCACCTAACCAGGCTCTGCTCCCGGGGACCTTCCCCAGGCTGGCAGTGCCAGTTGCTCTCTCCAAACACCTCGGGGGTGTCTGGATGCTGAGGGTGAGGGCAGTGATGTGACCTCTTCATGAGCAGAACAGATAAAAACCAGACAGCCCAGCAAGCTGGATGTGGAGTTGGGAAGGATGGGGAGGGAACAGCAGCAGTGACCCCAAAGTGCTGCTGGAGCTGGTGAACCCCTGGATACTTCTGTTGGAGCAAAAGGCTTCCAAGTGCCAGGTTATGGGGCAATTCCAACACTGTAAAGAGGAGAACTGGTAAAATGACAATTTCTTCTCACTGGGGACATGAAACCAGAGAAATATCAGAGCATGTGGCTCAGGGCTGGGTTTGGGGCATGGAGACCCCTTTGGTCCATGCAGTGTGGGGTCCCAGCAAGTCCTTGCTCCATCCTTCTTGGTGGTCCATGGAGCGCTGTCCACACTCCATTGTGATGCTGCTGCCATGGCAACCAGGCCAGTGGTTGTTCCACAGGGCATGGGGCAGTGCAGGGCACAGGATGGGACTGGGGCCAGTTCCCTTCTAGGTTCTCACCTCTCCTGATCTTCCCACTGGGAGTAGGGGGTGATCTTTGGGAATACCCAGCGGCCTCCACGGTTCTGTCTCCCTCTCTGTCTGGAGAGGAGCTGCAGGACCCTGTGGGGGCCGAGCAGAGTTGCGGGGCTCAAGGGGACCCAGGGGGCTGCAGTGTGGCTGCTGGGGACCAGCTCTGGGGTAAGGGGTGCAGGGCCCACTCTAGTGCCCTCCCAGGGAGCTGAATCCAGGTGTTCTTTAGGAATTCGGCCCACTGGCACGGGGTGGGGGGGGGCTGACCTCCCTGGAATTTCTATGGAAACCCAGGTACTGAACAGGGTGGAATAGCTCAAGCCATCTGTTCCTCCCCTACTTATAAACTCGATCCTTTCACGATGACATCACTAGAAATGCTCTCCTTTTATTCCTCTCGCAGCCATCTGTGATGGGTTCCTCATGTGCCAAACACACGAGCGGGTGCTGAGGGATGGGCAGGAGGACACAACCACCCCACCACTCCTCTTTCATTTCTTCCCTTGGAAAGCAATCCTGCCCCTGTGGAGTCTCCCTCGGCCCCTTCCTGAAGTGTCTACGAAGTAACTGGCTGAGTTAAACAGGAAAAATGAGCTCAAAGGTAAAAATGAAGCACAAACTCCAGCTGAACTTTGCAGGGACTGCAGAGGTTCTGCTGTGGGGATCCTACCCGTGGGCATACATGCCCAGCTGTGGGGAGCCAGGCTTGCTCCTGCAGCAGGGTTGCAGTGGGGCTATTTCTGCCTGTCCTCCTGCTCCAGGGATGAGGCCACGGCCTGAGATTTGGGTGCTGGGGGAGGCAGAGCTGGGGAATGTGGGTCAGCTGAGGACACAGGTAGAGGTGGAAGTAACTGCCACACTTCAGTGCTCACCTATTGGACAGTTTCTCAGTAAAATCACCTTCCCACGTGCAGGGATGGGAGCACTCCTGCTCCACTCGTGGGCAAAGTCACCCATGTTCATCCATGCCCATATCACTGGTGGGTTTGGCTCTGACTCTCGTGGTCCTTGTGCAGGCTGATAAAGGGGGTGACCACCTGCAATCCCCTGCCCTCCCTGGTGGTGGAGGTGTGTTCCCTGTCCAGGAGCTGAGGGTTCAGGTGGTGATGAGTGTGTCAGGTGCCAGAGAAGAGCAGGAGCTGGTGATGCTGTTCACCCACTCCTCGTGTCCGGCTCCACCAGCTGCCAGTGCTGGTTGTGTTTGCTCCAGTGACCAAACCCTCCCTCTCTGTGACTGCAGAGAAAACCCTCCAAGAGCCAGGACCCTTCGGAGCTCTCTGAGCATGAGAAGGAGAGAAGGGCTAAACTGGAGATCAGGAAGCTGCAGACACAGTATCATCACGCAGCGTACAAGAGGAAATTCTATGATGCCGAGATCTGGCGGCGGATAAAGGCTCAGCAGTGAGTGCAGCTCAAAGGGGCTGGGGAAGCTGCTCCAGGACTTGTACAATCATACAATGGGTTGGGTTGGAAGGGATCATAAAGCCCATCTAGTCCAACCCCCCTGCCATGGGCAGGGACACCTTCCACTGTCCCAGGTTGCTCCAAGCCCTGTCCAGCCTGGCCTTGGACACTCCCAGGGGTGGGACAGGCACACCAGTGCCAGGGCCTCACCACTCTCTGAATAAAGATCTAGTCTAAATCTCTCCTCTTTCAGTTTAAAAACATTCCCTCTTGCCCCATCACCATCTGCCTGTGTAAAAGGTTGCTCCCTCTTTTTTATGAAGAAAAGTGGGGACCATGGTGGGGAGGTGGGGAGGGGCAGGGACCTGCCCTGGCATTGCAGAAGGGATGTGCTAAATGTCACTTGTTGCTCCGTTTTTTGCAGAAAAGCAATAGATGATCTGAATCAAGAACACAGACATGTGTCATTAATGCTGAGCCAGATCTATTCCCCAAATAATGTGATGCTGGAAGAGAGAAATCGTGTGAAGGTTCAAACCCTTTTTCAGACCAAAATCCAGAATGAGGCCCTGATCAAAGAGAGAAAAGCCCAGTTAGCTGACCTGGGCAGGCAGGTAAGAGCACCTGGACTGTTCCCTGGCTGGAACTCCTCAATGTAAACCACACTGAATTCAGGCCTTGGAGGACAATTCCTCCTGGCAAATGACACATGACAAGTGGGTAGAGTCAGGCTCCTGTTGAAGTCAGCAGCATTGACTGGAAAAGCAAGGTTGGACTCTCAGCCTTGTTGTCCCACTGGTCCTTGCAGTCCCTCTGGGGTAACACAGCATCCCTCTGCTTCTCCCTTCACTTTCTTTATTCTCCTGAAAAAGGCAAAAATGGAACATTTGTGCTACCTGAAATGTGGCAAACAGAGGAGCAGCACCTGAGGGATGTCCCATCTGTTCTCCCGAGGACATCCTGGTTGGATTTGGGCAGCAGTGGGGTGGGAGGCCAAGGGAAATCAGGGCTATGGAAGTGACAGGTCCCTTCAGCCTTCTCCTTCTGCTTTGAGCCAGCTGCCCATGGTGGAAGTCAGGGAACATGCTGGGATGGTTTGCAGTTGCTGGAGGTGCTGCAGAGCTTTCACAACAGGGTCAGCTTTCAGTCAGGGGTCCCTGGGCTCAGTCATAGCTCCCCCTCCTGCCCCTTGCTCTGCTCTTCTCCAACTGCTTCATTCTTCTGATGGATTTATTTGCTCTGGCAGCTCCTCACTCCTGGCAAAACTTTCCTGAGTTCATTCCCAGGGAGAACCCCACAGATCCCTGCCTGGGCAGCACAACACCCCAACCAAACCCCATCCTCTTCCACTCCACAGGGTGCTGCTGTGCTGTGCCCAGCACCTGCTGGAGTTCCCTCCAGAGGCAGCTGTGTGTCCTTCATGGCACGAAAATAAACCCATTCCCATTCCCAGTTTATGTTTCTGTTGTGCAGGATGGGATCCTTTGGGATTAAAGCTGCTCCTATAGCTGCGAGCTCATTAATGACAGGGTTGCTGTAGTTCAGGTCGACAGAGGGTATTTTCTTTGGCTCTGTGTCCTGACAAGAGTCCAGAATGTAGGGGTGGAGACTATAATTCCTTTTTTTTCCCCCTGTGTGTATGTGCAGGTGCTAGAGTTGGAAAAAAAGATTACAAAGCAGAGAGAGATAACAGTGAGGGCACTGCAAGCAAGGACTCACAAACGGCTGCAGGAGCGGATCGATGCTCTGGAGTTCCGCCTGAACCGAGTAAGCAAATGTTTTGGAGAGCAGGTGTGGGGCCACAGAGGGGCCTGGGACCTTTCTGGTCAGGATGAAGTGCAATGGTGCAAATTTTTGTGGTTGATACAAGCTGCACAAAGCACCTGGCTGGTTTCCCTGGCCTGAGTGCTCCCAGGACATCTCAAAGGCTCCTTCAGGCTTGGTGACCCAAAAGCAGCACTTGTGCTGTGCCAAAAGCCTGAAGGTCTGCACCTGTCTGGTGATCAAACCAAGCTGCCTGGAGCCACCTTGCCTTGGACAGCTGCAGATCCAGGTCTCTGCTGTGATCATCCTGGTCTTGTGTTGCCTTCCCTCTCTTGGGGAGGAGGATAGTGCAGGGCCACCTTCAAATCTCTTGGGCTGTGTTTGTCCCTGTGCTAGTCAAGGTCTTTAAGCAGAGACCTGAGCCCCTCAATCCCCCACCAGTTCCAAACCTTTTGCTTTGCTCTCCCCAGATCACTGTGCAGTACAACAGCATCCTGACCCGAATCGACGAGCTCCGGGAGGAGACCAGGAGCCTGCAAATCCAGAAAGCCATTTTTGACAACTACTACTGGAAGTATGAGAGGCAGCTGACTCAGCAGAACAGGGAGTTGAACTCCTCTGTGGAACAAGCCACCGAAGACTATGAGCAGTGGTACGTGGTCCCGTGGGGCAGACTTGGGGCTGATGGGCAATGCCAGCAATGGGTATTGATGCAAAGAGACCCACTGTGTCTTCAGAGAGAGGACTCGCTGCTCTCACCCAGAGCTGGGTGCTGAGGGTTGGGTGCCTGCTCAGTGCAGGGACATTGGTACCTCCAGGGTGTTTTATTCCACCTGTCCTGGGTGTTTTTCAGCATGGGCTGAGTTGCCCCATGGGGGAGTCTCTTTCTTCTGAGTCCCACCTGAGCTGGGCACTATGCCCGAGCACAAAACCCCACCAAGAGCTGTGTTAGTTTGCTGCCAGCCTTGGACCAACAGCACCACACCTGGGTGAGAGCTGGGAACAGGCACAGCACCACGGGGGCTTTGCTGGACCAGGCACAGGGAAGGGCCAGGACTGCAGAGCCTTACACCCACACGTGGTGACACTGCTGCCCTGTGTGCAGGATGGAGTACCTGTCAAAGATCTCAGACATCAGGGAAGCACGTTACAAGGACACTATCCAGTACAACATCAAGATGCTGGAGCTGAAGTGTGCTCTTCACCAGGAGACCAGACTGAAGAATTTCTATCTCACCAAATGCACAGATCTCTCTGATCTGAAGGAACAGGCCAAACAGAGAGAAGGTATCAGAGGAGAGAGAGTATATGTAACTGGGGCCACAAACCCAAAGTCAACAGAGTGGATGGGGGACTGGTTAGGGTGGTTTATAGCCCTGCACCCCAAGGGCAGGACCTCTGCCTTGCCTGCAGACTCCCTAACACAACCTTGACCCCACAAAGGAAAAGGCTGGATGATGATAACCAAGGGAGACCACCCAGCACTGAGTGACTTGGGGTGCCCTTGGGGCAGGGACTGCTCCTATTGCAACCATGGCTCCTTTTGTCATGGTTTGGGTTGGTTGGAATTGGAAGGGACCTTAAAGCCCATCCTGTGTCACCCCTGTCCATGGGCAGGGACACCTCCCATTATCCCAGGTCACTCCAAGCCCTGTCCAACCTGGCCTTGGACACTTCCAGGGATGGGGCAGCCACAGCTTCTCTGTGACAGGGCCTGCCCACCCTCCCAGGGAGGAATTTCTTCCTAACATCTAATCTAATCTAATCTAATCTAATCTAATCTAATAAATTTCTCCCACTGTGTTTGCTCCATTCCCATGAGAACATTGAACTCCCTCCTCAGTTTCTGGGTGAAACACAAACAGCCTCTGCCCCTCTGGCACTGCTCCCCCTGCCCTGAGCACTCACCAACCCCCCCAGCACTGCAGGGAGGGCTCTGCAAAAGGCTCTCTGTGTCTTTCTCAGCTTTGAAGGCAGCTGAGTTGGCCAAGCAGAGCCAGGCAGAGAGTTATGAGGTGGCTTACAAGCGTCTGCTGGAGCTGTCAGATGGAGACATTGACCAGCTCTTGGATGACTTCGTGGAGAAGGACAGGAGATTCTTCATCCTCTTCGCCTATGGCATTAGGCTGAACGTCAGGAATGAGGGCCTGAAACAGAGGATCAAGGACATCCAGGTCTGTTCCAGGCTCCTCATGTCTTTGCTTTCCAGGCAGTGCTTTGGGCTGGGGTGGGTTTGTTGGGTGTCCTGCACCACTGCCCACACCAGAGCCTGGTTTACAGCCACGCGGGTGGGACTGGGGGGATGCCAGGGAGGAGCCAAAAATACAGTTCCCGACGCTGTGTGCTCAGACCCAAACGTGTCTCAATGCTGCCACCGTGTACCCAGCAAAAATACTGCAGGATCCAGGAGAGCCAAGAGCTTCCCTAAATGTGTGGCTGGAGTGGGATGTGGGGTCACCCAAGCCCTGCCCTCCTGGCCTGGGGATGGCGGTGCCTGGAGGGATCAGGAGGGATGTCCCTGCTCCCAGGGCAGAGGGATGTCCCCAGCCTCTGTTTGGCATGTCTGGTAGGCATTCCATCAGCACCCCTTCCATGTGCTTGTGTTTGCACAGGACGACATGGCAGCCACCACGACGGAGCGGGAACAGGCAGAGGCAACCCGGGTTAATGTCCTGCAGGAGCTGGAGGTATGGTGGCCGGGAATTCCCTCTGGAAGGGCAGATCCTTGTCTGTCCTGGCACTTGTCCCAGGGAGTCTGGTCCTGTCAATGCTGCTCTGGCCAGTGGCTGGAGAGGTGTGGGCAGCAAAGGGCCCTGCAAGGGTTTGGGCAGCTGCCAGTGCATGGTGAGAGGATTACTCTGGCTCTGGCCAGCCCTGCTCCGGCATGGGGAGTTTGGGATCCCCTTCACAGACCCTCTTCCCTACAGGGATGGGAGCATCCCACAGCCTTCCTGGGATGAATTCTTTATGTTTAAAGAGTGCTGTGTGGGTGGCCAAGCACTGGATCAGACTGCCCAGAGAGGGTGTGGACTCTCCCTCACTGGAGATATTCCAGAACCATCTGGATGCAACCCTGTGTGATGTGCTCTAGGATGAGCAGGAAGTTTGGACTCAGTGACCCACTGTGGTCCCTTCCAACCTGACCCATCCTGTGATTCTGCCTCCAGTGGCCAGATTGAAACTGGGCAGTACTGGGGTGGTGAGACCAGCAAGGGGTTGGTGTGACACCTGCCAAAACCTTCTCTGATAGGCAAAACTGATGAAAACCATTGAGGAAGCCAACCACTATGAAGCCAAATGCAAAGAGAGCAGCAAACTGCTGGGCCAGCTCCGATCCCACATGGAGTCCCTCCTGACAGAACTCGACTGTGACACAACAAAGATAGTGAAGCCGCTCGGGAGCAGCTTGCTGATGCTTTTCGGTAGGAACTCTGTGTGTCCACCACCCCCTGTGTTTGAAATGAGCTGGTTCCTCCCCCTGCCCCATCAGGCAGGGTGTCCCCAAGGTGAATTTGCAGTGCTGAATTCCCGGTGAATTCAGGAGCTAACCTGGTTGTATAAACATCCCAGTGGACCCCCAAGCCCTCATCTTGGCTCTGGGTGTTGTAGAGGCGTGGGAGTTGGCCTCTTCTCCCAGGCAGTTGGCAAAAGGACAAGGGAATGGTGTTGGGGGAGATTCAGGCTGGATACTAGGAAAAATTTCTTCACTAAAAGAGTGGTCAAGCACTGAACAACCTCCCCAGGGAAGTGGTGGAGTCACCATCCTTGAAGTGCTCCAAAAACGAGTGGATGTGGCACTTCATGGTGGGGTTTAGTGGGCATGGAGGTATTCGGTAGGAGGTTGGACTTGATGATCTTGGAGGTCTTTCCCAACCTTAATGATTCTGCGATTCTGTGATTCCATGACGCAGCCTTGGCCCCTTGCGCTGGGGAGTCACATTGCCCACTGGCCCTGCCTCAGGGAAGCCAATGGATGGATCCCCTGCCCTGCAATGGCCTGGGGTGGGTTTGGGGGTAGGTTGACCCTGTGGGATGCTGCTCTTTCCCACCCAGGCCCCGTGGAGGAGAAGACTGATGACTTCCTGGTGCTGGAGTCGCTCCTGCGCTTCACATCCATCGACCGCGCGCACCGGTCGCAGTCCTTCATCAGCCCCATGACCGGGAACTCGGGGCTCCTCTGGGTGCTGGATCGGGGCAAGCTCTGCCCAGTGCCCCCAGACCTGGACAGCACCGACCCCGGCACTGGTGAGTGTGGGAGGAGGGAGGGAAGGGCTGTCACCCAGCTGTTCCCCAGCTCCCCCATGGCCAGCTCTGCTGCCACACACGCCCTCCCCAGTCAGTCCCAACCAGCCTGTCCTGCCCCACCGGGTATATAAAGTTCATGATGCCACGTGTGATGGGGTGACCATTCTCTTGGGCAGCGGAAGAGCCGCTGGACAAGGGCCAGCTGCGTTGGATGGTTATCAAGAGGCATGAGGAGCTGTTGGCCAACCCCCCCAGCATGAGCAAGAGGAAGAGGAGGACCCTGTCAAAGAGCCCAGTTCGGGGGAAGTAAAGAAGTAATTTCATTCTTGAGCTTCTGTGTCCTGGACGTTATTCCATCTTCCTTCTCTGGATGGAGCCCAACACCTTATGCAGCCTTCAGAAGCTCACCAGGTAATATTTTGGTCGGGTTTCACCCACTGCTGACAGCACCCACAGCCAGGGACGGGATCAGCTGCTCTCTGTTGGGGTGACATCCCTGTCACACCACCCAGTGTGCTTCCTGCAGCTGGATTTGGGCACCACCATCCCAGTCCTGCACTGTGCGTGCCCGAGAGGCCCAGGGATGGCCAGTGGGTGCAGGGGCATGACTGTGCCTGCCAGGTAACTCTGTGCTGCTCCTGGGCTGGTGGGACCAGGTGGGGTGGCCGCAGCTCAGTGTGGGACAGGCTGTTTGGGGCTGGAAGCAGGGACACAGCCAGGAGGAGGGACTCAGGGACACAGGAGGGTGAGGTGCAGTAGGACAGGAGTCTGGGGTTTCTGTGGGGCACAGACACACCATGCAGACACAGCACTGAGCCCAAGCACTGCTCACACCAGCAGCTGCATTTCCTCTTGCCAAAAGGCGGTTTAATGTGGATGCCATTCCTGTGCCAAATTCCCAGGCATGTGCCTTTCCAGGGGAAGAGGAAAGGGATTCCCTGTGTGGCCTGGGGAGGGGTGATCTCCCAGGGCCAGCCCCAGCCCTGAGTGTGGGCTAGTCCTTCTCTTCGCCGTGTGTGATGACATGGACCAGGTTCTTGTAATCCAGGTTGCCAGACATGTCTGGGGGGAAGGCTGCGAACATCTGGTCAATCTGCCAAGGAACAGACAGGTTGAAAAGGTGACACAGAGAGGGTTTGGGACCAGGGATGGGATGAGGGATGGGATCTGTCAGGACAGAGGGTGGGAAGCAGCTCATACCTCTTCCTGGGAAAACCTCTCTCCCTGTGTCATCAGCATTTCTTTGATACTGCAAACAAGAGAGTGTGGTGAACACTGGGGAGGCCTCGGTGGGGACACCCCCTGCTCCCCCCTGTACTCACTAGGCAGATTTCAGGCCTTTCCCCTCCGGATCAAACACCTTGAATGCGTTCAGGATCGTCTCCTCCGGGTCGGCCCCTGAGGGTGACACAGCAATGGCCATGCGAAATGGCAGAGCAGGAACCCTCCTGCTTCCCCCAGCCTTTGGGAGGGGAAGCAGGGGCCCTGCAGGAATGCTGACCCTGCAACTGGAGCCTTGAGAGCTGGTGGTGGCACAGAGAGGAGCAGCAGGGTTGTGGTGTGAGCACAAAGCAGGCTGTGTCGCCACTGCTCCGGCATCCGGCGTTTATCTAATCTTTGTGGTGTATTTATAGAGCTCCAGGCTCAGCCCTTGGGGCCCTGGAGCCTCCTGGAGCTCTGCAGGAGCTGCATTCCTTGGGTTAAGTGCATGATACAGGGTGTAGCTGGATGGGACGATGGGTTGAAGTCTGGCTGGAGCCAAAGTGGCCACTGGTGCCACCATTGGTGTCAGAACACTCAGAGGTGCCACAAGAACCCCTGTACTCCCCTTCCTATTCAGGCAGCAGCATCACAGCCATTTGGGTTTGTAAAAGGCTGGGGAAACTGAGGCATGGAGGCCATCTCATACCCCCCAACAGGTATGAGATGGGATGAGATCCAGGTCCTTGGACTTTGGGACTGTTGGTATTGCAAATCAGCAGGAATTTGGGGGTATAGGGATGCCCCCAGGGCACATGACACTAAATTTGTCCTATCTGTGGTGTCTTGGGATGAGGAGGCAGGAGGAGAGCCCAGAATCAGGATTTGGAGGACGAGGAGTGGAGCGACAGGATGTCAGTGATGGTGTGGGTGCCCACTGACCACCCCCAGCTCCCTGGGTGGCCACTGACCACCCCTCCAGCTGCCCACACTCACCCTTGAGTTTCTCCCCAAACATGGTGAGGAACACGGTGAAGTTGATGGGCCCAGGGGCCTCCTTTATCATCTCCTCGATCTCCTCATTCTTCACGTTCAGGCGCCCTGGGCAGAGCAGTGGTGGGTCAGTTCCAGCCCCTGTTTGGCTGCTCTGCTCTGTGTGCTGGGGCCTAAAACACACCATGGGGCTCTCCCTCTGGGGGCTTTCCTCCTACCCAGGGGAAGTGGCACATCCTGGGGAGCCACCTCTGTCAAAGAACAGCAGTGGCAGGAGACAGGTGGGTGAACCATCTCCAGCTCTGGTTTCTCAGGCTCCAGGATCACAGAAAAGAGGGATGCAAAAGACTGAGCTGTGCTGCTTCCCTCCCTCACTGCCCCATGGATCAGGCTGTTCCAGTGCTCCTCAGGGCTCCCTCTGGCCCCCAGTGCCAGAAGCCAACAAGACTGAAGGACTCCATTCTTCTTCCCAAGGTTGGGTTGTCCTTGGGACTCCCTGGCTCCATTGCTGATTGGTGGTGACCTCCCTGATGGGAGAGCCAAGCTCACAACATCACAGTCTCCCCCAAATTCCATAAATCCCCTTAATGCCCACACAGCCCAGGATGCCACGGGATGGGCACAGCCAGGTGCTTCTGAGCCTGGGAAAAGGCTGGGAGCATTTGGCTGATAACTGATCAAACTGATTTGTTAAACCAACACTGCTGCTCTTGGGGGATCTCACAGAGTAACAAGCCTGGGTTTGGATCAGGAGGGTTTGGCAAAATGGGAGATCCTGTTAATGATGGGGGCTTGGTTAATGAGGGCTTCCTCTTTGTTTCTCACTTAATGGGTCTGATGTTGGCAAAGCTGTTGGGGAGGGGATGGGAGGGAGGGGAGGACAAGGAGAGGAGGGAGAAGAGGCTGCTGAAAGGGCTCACCAAGGGCAGCAAATGTGTCTCTCAGATCCGCCTTGTCGATGAAGCCATCCCGGTTCTGATCCATGATGGTGAATGCCTGGAAGCACAGGAGGAGGGAGCACAGGGAGAGGGAGAATTGTCAGCCTTTCCAAGGGCTTTAGTGCCCTCCTCCTCCTCCCTTCAACTTGGATGGGACAATGGCACTTTGAGCCCTCCCAGGATGGGGCTCTGGGGGTCCTCACCCACCCTAATCCCTAATCCAGCAGCAATCCTGGTCCTTGCACCCCTGTGCAATGGCAACCCAAACCCTAATGCTGTACAAACCCTTCCCTTGGCCAAAGCCCTCTCACCCCAGTGTGACACCAAGAAGAGAAACCAGCCTAAACCATCAGCTCCCCAGCTGGGTCCAGTTATCCCTGGAACTGAAACGTGCCCAGGACCACATGCCCTCTGTGAGGGGGGAGCAGCTCCTGGCACAGCAAGAGATGTGCTCTGGCTCTCTGGGATCCTGCTGGCTCCTTTGCAGGGGGCAGGTTCCTTGGGAGCTCAGACACAATGCCATGCTTCTAAAATAATACCACCCCAAACTGGGTGTGCTGCCTCTTGCTGAGAACCAGCTGAGAGCACCAAGGGAAGAGCTGAAGGTCACACTGGCATCAAGGACCCTCAGTCCTTCCCACAAAACCCACCCTACCTCTTTGAATTCCTGGATCTGGGCTTGCTCAAACATGGAGAAGACGTTGGAATTGGCGCCTTCAATCCTCTTCTTGGCTTTCTTGGGTGCCTGCAGGGGTTCAGGGGATGTCTCATTAACTCACTGGCTTTTTATGGGGTGGAATAAAACATGAAATTGCCCCTAGTTGTGACTCCGTGGTAGCTCCAGGCTGGGGCTCTGTTCCCTGGGGGCTTGGTTGTTTCCCCCTGCAGGTCTGGGATACTGAGGGGCATTAGGATTCCTGCCTTAATTACAGTTCCTGATGAATTTAGCCAAATAGGTCCAAAAAAGATGAGATGGGAAATCTCTTCTGCCACTGACAGGTAAAAGGTTTGGCATTCCCTGTTGGAACCCTGGCTTTGGGAGTGCTGCTGAGGTTGCAGAACTGCTGCAGTCATTAGGAGCTTCCTTACCCTGCTGTGCACTTATTAGAGTGTTTGATTAATAAAAAGATCTGTCTCCTCCTGAACTGAGGCTTGAAACAACTAGAAACAGCTCAATGTATGTTGTAAAGAGGAGTGAAGGACAGAGCCCCTCACAGTCCCCCCTGCCCACCATCCCTCATTCCATGCCCACTCCAGCAGCCATTCCCTCTCATGGGGGCTCTGCCAGGAGGAGGGAGAGCAGGAGGGTTTGGGGGGACACAACAACCCTTCCTCTTGCTGCATGGAGGAAGGAAAACGAGCAAAATGGCATTTGGACTCCTAAACACTCTGCCCCAGTTAGAAGGCTCTGCCAGCATGACAGACACCTCTCTGTTCCCTGTGGGATGCTGCTGATCCAGCCAGATGCTCCCCAGTTTGCTCCCCCCCTTTGCAGGGCAGGAGGGACCCTTGGCCCTCAGCTCCATTGATACCCACCCATTAAAACCATCCTGGTGGAAAATCTGCTGGATTTGGCCTCTCCCCAGGGCAGCTTTGGGCTCTCAGTACTCACCATGGCCTTGCAGAGCCGCCGGTGCTGCTGCAGTGAGGGGTGTTCCCGAGGCTGTCCCTCACTCCCCTCGGCTCAAACAATAAATACCCCCCCCTCGGGGTTAAAAATAGCCCCATGCCCACTTTTGGCTGTCCTAGGTGAGTTGGCCGCCCCCAGCCCTGTTGTCTCTGCCTCTCTCTGTCCCTCTCGCTCTAATCTGGAATAGCAGCTTGTTGTTGTCACCGGCTGACTTGACATGTGAGCCCCAGAGGCTTTCAAGGTTAACCAAGTGCCAGGCGGCCCCGGCTCCCACCCGGGGGATGCTGACCCGGGGCTGCACGGGAGCCACCCCACCTGCCTTTGTCACTCGGGCTGGGGCTGGGCTGTCCCCTCTGCTGGCACAGGCAGGGAGGGCTTGGCCCCAGGGGACTCCCACTACAATCCCCCAAGGCTTGTGGAGTTTTCCCTTAGTCCTGCCAGGCATCTTTGGGATGCTTTTGGTGCCCCATGGCAGCGTTGGCACGGCAAAGCTGAGCCCTCCTGCCCCGGGATCCCCTCGCTTGGGGTGCTCCAAGAGCTGGAGCAGCTGCCTGGTCACCCTGTCTGTGGCCAAAAGGGACCATCCTGCTGCAGCCCCACCCAGGAGCACTGGGACTAGGCTGGAGGCAAATGCTGAGCTCCCACAAAGCTGGGCAGACACAAGGGCTCCTCTCTCATGTGCACCCCCACTGAGGCACCTGTCACCCAGTTAAGCCAAACATTTGCTTGCCCTGGTCCCAGAGACACACACATTTAACTCTACGTATCCTGGGCTCTGTTCCTGGGACACATCCTGCAGCACCCAGGGGTGATGGCACTCACACTGCCTGGATGCCACAACTCACCAGCTGGACATGGCACAGCCACCTTGGCCGTGGCACAGCCACCTTGGCCATGGCATGGCCACCTTGGCTGTGGCACAGCCACCCTGGCCATGGCACAGCTGCCCTGCCCACAGGCTGTATTTCTGCAGCAGGATCCATGGAACCTGCAGGCAGGCAGCAATCCCACAAACTCCTTCCATGCCCACTGCTCTCACGGAGCAGGATCTGTGGCTGTCAGGACCAGGTTACTTCGTGGTTCCCATTTGTCTTCAGTACTTTTACCCTGTTCATTTTCTCTCCCCTCCCTCTTGCCCTGCCCGGGATGAGGCCAAAGGTGGATGTGTGGGCATGTGGGGTGGGAATGGTGCTGGCAGCCCAGTGATGCCCATCAGCCCCCAAGCTCTGTGGTGCCTGGCACGGCCATGACCCGCTGGCTGGGCACAGGCCTCGCTGCTGGCATTGTCCCCTCTGCTGGCATTGTCCCCTCCGCATGCCGAGGAGGTTGGAGGGTTGGGACAAGGCTGGGAACAAAAGGGACTGTGAAACCAGATCCCTGGAGCTCCGGGCTCTGCCCAGACGCTGCCCTTGTTCTCCCTGAGGACACAAATATCGTGTTTAATCCCTGGCACTCCCCGCTCCGTCTCACCTCGCTGCCCAGATGGCATTACAGGGAGGATTTCAGCAGGCAGCTGGGAAGTGTGGGGGCAAAAGGGCCTGGAGAGGAGAAAACTCCTGATCCGGGAACGAACGCCTGGTCTGGATGGTGCTGCAGCTCAGGGAAGGGATTCCGGGATGGGGTTTGGGAGCAAAAGGGCAGGAGAGAGAGCCGGGGGCAGAGCTGGGGCCAGGAGCAGCCCCGGGCACAGCCGGGGACGGGGGGATCAATGTGGGCATGGCCGCTCCCTCCTCCTGCCAAGTTCAGCCGGATTCATCGGCCAGCCGAGCCCAATTACCTTAATTTGTGGCATTAAGGAAAAATCCATAAGCATCAGGGAAGTGATGTGTGGTGGTTTAACGGGACGGGTTGGCCGCGGAGCCGCCGGCGCCGCCGGGGCTGCCCCTTCCTGGCTCCGGGTCCTGCCGGGCACGGCTGGTGGGTGGGAGGCAGCCCTGGAGTCCTGGGCACCTCCCACATTATGATTTTTTTTCGGGAAGCACCATTTCTGGCTGCCCAGCCTGGAAGAGGCCAAACCCGAGTCTTTCCCCAGGGTGTGGGTGGGGTGAGATGGTGACTGGGGGCTTTGAGGGGTTGGCAGTGCCAAGGGGGCACAGAAATCCGGGCTGGGATGGGGTGCAGGGGCTGCCTGGATTTCTGATGTAACCTGTCAGACGGTGCATCTGCTCCACTGTGAGCTCCATCCTCTGCCCTGCACGGGCCAGATCCTGCTCCCTGCAGGGTCCTGGTCCAGCTGTGCACGGAGGCACCTCCAGGAACATCATACCCTTCTCCCACTGAGGATATTGGGGGGTTATTGGCACCCAGGAAAACCTGAGTGCTTTAAATACATCTGTGTGTCCATTCCTGCCCCTGGAGCCCTGCAGGGAACAAAAGAGCCCTGGGAAGTGGCTGCAGCCCGAGAGTGGATGGCAGGGAATAACACACGTCCCTTCTTATCTGCAAGAGAGACTGTGTTTTACATGAAAAAGCCTTTCTAATTAACAGGCCAACCCCTCTCGAGCTCGATAAAAAACGGAGTCAAAAGGATTTGATTAACACACACCCCCCCCCCCCCACTCTCTGCCAGGCGCGTGCTCAGCCTGAGCCAGACCTGTCCCTGTGCCCTGCCCAGCCCTGCCCGGGGCTCACAATGGTCCTGGCAATCCCAGCCCAGCACCCCCGAGCCTGGGCATCCCCAGGGCTGCTTTGGGGTGCCCAGACCCCAGCACAGCCACACGGCAGGGCCAGGATGCTCCAGAGCAGCCACTCACTCCACAGCAGCTCCTTATGAATATCTCTTGCTCCAACCTGTATTTCTCCCCGAGATCAGACACATTTGACTACACTAATACATATGTATCCACACCAGGACTTTCCCATCCAAACCAATGTAAATTACCTCTGACCAATACATTTTCCCAGGAAATCAATGCATTTTAACACTGGATAATATTTATGAAATTGAATTTTTTATTGAAGCTAATGCAATTCCCTTCTGTTTTATGCATTTTTATTAAACTAATGCATTTCAAATTAAACTGTTGTATATTAACTACAATGGCTGTTGGTACTTACAGTAAAATAATATATGTTTGCTGAAATCAATACATATTCCAAACCTGGGAATTTCCAGTTAACAAGGCCATATCAAATATAACAAACGTATGTAGCTACTTAATTTGATGCTTATATACACTGGCTGCTGTATTTGCTTATTGGCAAGGATTATTTTTAGAGGGAGAAAGCTTATTAAAGGTAGAAGGATGGATTCCTGTGCAGCTCAGAGCTGCAGTCTGAGGCAGTGCTGGTCACCCTGTCCCCACTGAGGGGGCCATGGGGGTTCCTGTGTGTCCTGGTGCTGGTTGGGGGCTGGAATTCTTCTCCTCTGCCACAATCAGCCTTGGAGTTTTGGGTTCATCCTTCCCTTGCTCCCCACACTCCCCCACAGCCCCTTTCTGCTGGCAGCATCCTCAGGGTGGTTTTGGGTGGTTTTATCCCCCTCCCCTTGGTGGTCAGAAGGTTTCCATGTTTAACAGCTTGTTCCAGACACATTTAATGCAGCAGTTTTGCCTGATTCAGCTCTGTGTTCCCTCAGACCTGCCACTGTGGTTATAGACAGGATTTGTCCAGCTCGGGACTCTGGGGAAGAGCTGCCACCCACCAAGCAGAGCCAGGGGGCAGCTGGCCCGAGGGTGGGGGCAAGGAGAGGTGATTCCCTTCCCTGAGCTCCTGTGCCCTGCACTGGGAACAGGATGGGTGACAGTGTGGCCTCCCGAGCCGCGGCATTGACCGGGAAAGCCAGAAATAGCAGCGGGCCCCGCCGAGAGCGGCCAGCGGTGCCCGAGTCGAGATAATTTGGGCAAAGCAATAAAAGAGGAAAATTAATTAAAGAGCAGCTGCTAATTGTACGGAGGATGTGCCCGGGAGGAAGTATCCGGTCGGCGGAGGGGCCCGGGCACCCTCCCTGTGCATCCTCGGGGGGTCAGCGAGGGCTGAGACCGGGCACAGCTCAACACATGCCCTCGGTCACCCAGGGGTGCTGCGCCCTCCGCCGTGCCCCACCCTGCACCCCTGTGCCCTCCATGTCGCTCAGCGTCCCCCTCGGGGTGTCCCCGCCGTGTCCCCCTCGGGGTGTCCCCGCTGTGTCCCCCGAGTGTCCCCGGCCCGGCCCGCGGGGACGCGCTGCAGTTGCCGCAGTGGCCGCCAGGTGGCGACGTTGTAGCGGGCGCTGTGCCGGTCCCGACGGGCGGAGAGAGAGGAGAGGGATGGGGGAAAGGGAGGGATTGGGGGGAAAGGGATGGGGGAAAGGAAGGGATGTCGGGGGGAAAGGAATGGGGAAAGAAGCCTGGGGAGAGAGGAGCTGAAGGGAGAGTACAGATGGCCATGAAGCTCCACCACCAGTGATGATCTTTTGTGCCATCACAGAATGGTTTGGGTTGAAAGGGACCTTAAAGATCAGCTTGTTCCAATCCCCTGCCATGGGCAGGGACATCTTCCACCAGGCCAGGTTGCTCCAAGTCCTGTCCAACCTGGCCTTGGACACATCCAGGGATGGAGCAGACACAACTATCGAACACTGAATCTCTGTGAGGACAGCAGAGAGCCTGGGGAATCCTGCAGGGGGAATCCTGTGTTCCTGGGCTGGCAGAGGCTCTGGGAGCAGCCGTCTGGGTCCCCATGAGGGTCCTTCTTCTCTGTGCCCAGGGCTGAGTTCCAGGGCCTGACACATTCCCACTCAACCTGATGGCATTGCTGTCCCACAGTGGGGTCCCTGCTGTCCCTCTGCCCATCCTTGGGACAGGGCAAGTGAGTGAGCTCCCCATCACCTCTGGCTCCCCATCACCTCTGGCTCCCCATCCCTGCTGGCACACGTCTCTTCCTCCCAGCTTCACTCCTCAACCCCCCAGTGGGGCTGGATCCCTGCACAAAGGTGGATCACAAACACCAGGAAGGCAGGAATAAATTAATGCCTGGAATGGGAGTGTGCTGAAATCCCTCCTTTTTTTTTTTTCTTTTTTTTTTAAGTACACAGAAAAGCCCCTTCCATATTTTAATTAAAAGCCTTTCAGGAGAGGAGGGAAGGGGCTGCCATTTACAACGGGCTATTGTCAGGCACACAAAGCAAACGGGGCTGGAGACAAACTGATTTATTAACCTGCACCTCGCAGCGTCCCCTGGGGTGGGTGAGCTCTGTGTGCTGGGGGGGGTGGGCTCAGGGTCCCCCTGCTCTCCCAGGGGTGCTCCAGGGCCACGGGGCAGTGCCCAAGGGGACACAGGCACGGGGATGGTTCGTGCCACCCCACAGCTCTGCCCCTCCTTGTGGCACAGGGCACTGTCCCTCTCCTCTTCCTTCTGGCTCCCATTGATTTATTAATGATTTGGCCAAACAGAAGCATTCCTCCAAAGCCCACAATTTAATTTGCTCACCAAAGATGCCAAGTTAGTTTTATTCCTGATTTATGAGCAGGCTCCTCTGTTCCCTGGGCAGCAGAGCAGGGGGGGGATTTATAGGCATGAGATCAGCTTTGTGGGCACAGAAGGTGCCCCTGCCTGGCACCTCCTCTGGTGGGGCCCAACAGGAGATCCCCAGAGCATTTTGGCCATGGACAGACTGGGCAATGCACAGAGGGGACACCTCACCATCTAAGAGCAGAAAACAGCTCACCCCCAGCAAAGGCCACCCATCCCACCTGGGTTTACTGACCCACCCATAAGGAAACCTCCCCTGGCCCTGAGGGAGGGATGGAAATGAATTCCCATGTGGGATCTCCCCTTGCACAGTCTGTGCTCCCACCCCTGGCTAATTACAGTCTCATTAAGCCAGAGGTGAAGCAGCTGCCTGGCACCACCAGCAGCCCCAATCTCATTACAAATCTCAGTGACTCCCAGTGGTTTCTGCTCCCTGATTGAGGGTGTAGGGGTAAGAAAATCTATTTATAGCACTTGGGTTCCCTGAGCAAAGGAGGAGACTTGATTTGGGTGCCCCTAAGGAGCAGCAGCACATGTGGGTGGGGGTCTCAGAGCGTCCATGGAATTGGCTGTTGATGCCAATGGGGTGGAAATTTCAGCTCAGCATTTTCATCTGGGATCCCCCAGTTCCAGGGGGATGTTTTTGTTGTGGGACCACGAGAAGGATCTGCCATGGGAACCCCTTCCCCAGCCAGTCCTGAGGGTGGGGGAAGAGGCTGACACAGCCTGCAGGAGCACCCAGGCTCTCTCTGGCACAAACTGCCTCGGTTTCTGCAAATCCTTCCTTTGAACTTTGATTTTCTGTTCACTTGTTCTTCTGCCTGAGGCGTTTTGCAATTGTGGGATTGGGAGCAACTCTGAGTTTCTCTGAGTGCAAGAGATGAGAAGAACAAGATCATTTCCTGGCTGTTTGTGCTCAGCGTGGGGCCAAGGTCACTTTGGGTGTCCTCCTTGCCCTGGTGGACAGTTTTGCTGGCCCAGGGGCAGACCTGGCCCTGTGACACTTGGAAGCACCTGCAGAGCAGGGAGCAGTTTGAAGGGTGTTCCTTTTCTTCCATATCTTCTGAACTCAAATGCTGCTTTTTAGTGGAGTCCCAAGAGTCCTGCAAAATGCAGGGAACAGCAACAGGGTGTGAGGGGCTGTTCCTTCCCAGGCTCCAGCACTGCAGCACCTGCTGCAGCAAGAGGAGCTGAGAGCTTTGGGAACAGTGCAGGACTGAGTGACCACTGCAGGGACACTCCTGGCTTTGCTGGTGTCCATGTTCCCTCCAGCCCTTCCAAGCACAGGGATCAAAAGGTGACACGTGAGACAGGGGGGCCTCATCCTCTCTGTCCCCTCTGCAGCTTTGGAGGCAAAGCAGCCTCTGGATCCCTGGGAACACTTTGGGATTCTATCCCTCTCCATGGGGTGGTGGTGGGGAGTGAGCTTGTCTTGGGGAGGGGAGCTGGGATGTGGTTTTGTGTCCCAGCCTGGCAGGAGCCCCTGGGCTGTCCCCAAACAGGGATGAGAATGTGTCTGCAGCACAGCCCGGGGTGTTGGGGGTTCCTGGGAGGGACAGGCACCCCAGACCGGGGTGTTGGGGGCTCCTGGGAGGGACAGGCACCCCAGCCCGGGGTGTTGGGGGTTCCTGGGAGGGACAGACACTCCAGCCCGGGGTGTTGGGGGTTCCTGGGAGGGACAGACACTCCAGCCCGGGGTGCTGGGGGCTCCTGGGCAGGGATGTCAATAAACCTCTGCCCTTGCTTGGTCTGCCAATACCTGCAGGCAAAAAGCCCCCGGCGGCAACTCCTTCCTTTTCTGCACAAACCCAAGTCCCAGCCAGCGGGGTTGGGGTCCCTCCAGGGCAAACAGGGCTCTGCTGGGGGGGTCCCCCTTCCCAGGGGAATGGGAATTGATTCTCCGAGCCCTTTGTCTGTCGGGGTGCTCAGTACAACAGGCTTAGGGGGCACCTCGGGGCCGAAACGGCACAGTTGGGGTTTTGTGGTGCTGAAGGAGAGAAGGAATTGCAGGGACCGGCGCTGCTGGGTGGGCTCCTCTCCTCTGCTCAGGTTGGTTGGATTCTCCAGAACCCACCGCACTGAGAGATGTAAAAACGCAGCCCTAAAGCAGCCGGAACTCGGTGTATTTTTGAATGTTGGTCGGGTGTTTCTGGAGTGTTTGCTGTAACCATTCCCAGCAGGTCAAAGGTGCTGGATGGGTCAGCTCAGGGAAAAACACCCAGTGAACTCCCCCAAACCTGGAAAAGTTTAACCGGCGGTTTCTGGCTGGCGATTTCCCAGCTGAACCCTCGGTTTGGCTGGAAAAAAAAACACAACACAGCCTGGAGAGCTCTGCGACCCTTTTCGGCACGGAGACCCTCGGGGGATTGTGCGGGGGGCGATGCCAGGGGGTGGCGATGCCAGGGGGTGGCCCCGGGGGGATCGGGGGTGGCCCGAGGGAGGGAGGGGTGGTCCCGGGGGGGAAGAGGGTGGCACCGGAGGGAAGAGGGGTGGTCCGGGGGGAAGAGGGGTGGTCCGGGGAGTGCCCCCCGTGCCCGCCGCGGGGCCGCCCCCGGTGGGGCGGGCAGACCCCCCCGCCGTGCGCGCCCCTCCGCGCCCCCGGGCTCCCTCCGCAAGATGGCGGCCGAGGTGGGCTCGATGTGCCGATACCGGACACGGTTTGATGTCCGCCGGCTCCAGGTGGGTGGCGGCGGCGGGCGCGGGGCTGGCGCGGGCGGGAGGGAGGATGGAGGGGAGGGGGGGTGATCCGGGCGGCCGCCCCCAGCCCTCCCTCCCTCTCCCTCTCCCCCCGCGCCCGCCCCCCTCCCTCCGCCCGCCCTTCCCCATCGATAGGTATCAGCAATTGATCCCCAACGCCGCCGCCGCCGCCGCTCTTTGTTCGGCGCCGCCCGCGAAGATGGAGCAGCGCTAGCGGCGATGGAGCCGCGCTGGAGCCGCGGCCCCCGCCCCGCCGCCCCCGAGGTGACAGCGGGGCCGGGGGGCGGCCGCCGCTCCGCCCCGGCGGGAGGGAGGGAGAGCGGGGAGGGAGGGAGGAAGAGGAGGGAGGGAAGTTGCGCGGGATGAAGTTGCGGGGAGCGCGGCCCCCCGCGCCGCCCCGCCAAGTTTGTGGCGGTGCCCGCCCGGCCCGCGGAGCCGCCGGTGTCCACCACGGGCTGCCGAGCGCCCCCGGTGCCCCCCGCAGCTCCGTGGCCATCGGTGCCCCCCGCAGCCCCGTGCCCAGAGCCCCCCGCAGCTCCGTGGCCATCGGTGCCCCCCGCAGCTCCGTGGCCAGAGCCCCCCGCAGCCCCCTGCCCGCCGGCCCCGGAGCGGCTGCGGTGATGGATGCGGGGCTGGCTCCGCGGGGCTGCCCCGAGTCCCGCCGCCCTGCCATTGTTGTCCAGGGCCGGTGTGCGGGGCCGGTGCGGGGGCTCGGCCAGCCCTGAGCGCCAGCAGTGCCAGGCGGTGCCGCTCGGGCCGGGCATGGATGCGGCGGGGGGGCGGCAGCTCCTTTGTGGCTCCGGGCAGGTCGCGGCCGGCGGATCCCCCCGTGGAACCCTCGGGCTCTGAAATCCCCGGTAAGTCCTTTGTTACCGTGTGCGGGGGAAGCTTGGCCGGGGGCTGCTGCCAGTTTGTGACCTTAAATGCGCACCTAAAATAGGAGGCGGGTAATTAACACAATGGCTCTGCCAACATAATGGGCTGAAACCCAACCTGGAGCCGCTGCAACAGCCGGAACGCGAATTTCCCTGGGTATGAAACGCGTTTAGCCCCGTAGGATATTCCGGAGTTTAAAATGCACCATCTTTCGGAGGGGAGTAAACAAATTGAAATGCGATTTATGGGGCCCGGGTACCGGATCAACAGTTCCAGCGTTTAATACATTTTTGGCTTTTAAGCAGATTATTTGCTGCGTCTGCGCTGCAAAAAGTCGCGCAGGTGCCGCGGCCGGTGGGTCTGTGGGAGCGAAGGGATCGCGGAGCGCTTCGGGTACAAAAACCTTCCCCGCTAAACCCCCCTAATGACTTTTGCTGGGTGCGCGCAGAGCTTTATTTAAAGATAATTATTGGCAGGTACTTTGGCGTGGGTGTCTCCGGGGTGAACTTGGCCGGAGGGAGGGGAGGGCTGGGCTGGGAGGGGGCAGCGAGCCCTGCCCGGCGCTCCGGGGGCTGCGATGGGTGCGGAGCTGCAGAGGGAGCGCTGGGCACGGACTCCTGGCCAGGCAGCACTCACGGTGGGAAAGGTGACCTTGTGCCAGCTTGGCCTGATGCCCTCCATTAAAAAATAAAATCTAAAAAACCCATGGAAAATGAGAATGAAAAAAGAAAAGGGAAACAATCCATTTATTATCCTTCCAAGAGATTGTTCCTTTATTTTTTTCCCTTCTCCTTCCTTTTTAATGGATGTGTCTGAGCAGCGCTGGTGGCCTGGGGGGCTGGCCGGGAATGGCAGAGTTTGAGCCGCCCTGATGAATGGTGGGCATATGGAAAGCCAGGGCTAACGTGCTGCTCCTCGGCTCGAAACGGCGCTGAGCCCTTTCCAGAGGAGAGGCGCGGAAATGAGGGCAGAGAAAATTCCATCGAAGATAATACCGGGCGTATTTCACCGGGTTATGAGATGGCTTTATTGTGTACATTGCTAATGCAGTATTTTTTTACAGCTTTCTTGTGTGTGATAGTCAGAGTGGGATTCAGAGCTTCGTGGGGGTTGTTTTGGGTTTCATTTCTCGGCGTTTAGCGCGTTCTGGGTAGCCCTGCGTGGATTCTGCGCTCCGTGTGCTGCTTCAATCCAACCCATTCCATGGGAAAACGGCAACAAAACCCGGGAAGAGTAGCGAGCTGCTGATTTGGGCTAATAAATACAACGGGCGAGTGAGAGCGATTAGAGCCATCTTTTATAAATGTCTTCACATCTCGTTATGCAGATGAGCTCTGGCTACACCGGCTCCAGCCTTTGGTTTGTCAAACAAAACGTTCCTGGTTTTATTTCCCGGAATGCAAATGTTCTCCCTGTGCCGGAGTTGGGCACAAACTTCTGCCGGCTGGGGGTGAGCCTGGAGCCTCCGAGCGTGGTCTGGTTGGTGAAGTGTTTTTGCTGTTTAAAGTTTAGGGGAGGCAGAAAAAAAAAAATCCCCCACAACTGTGGATGTGATTAAAATATTATAACCTTATGATATTCTGAAGTGCATAAATTTTACATATCAGCTGCAGAGGGAGTTTAGACATCCATTAAATGATATGACAGCTTGACTTATCTAAATGTGCATCATTTAACAATGTGTCAAAATTCTGCTTTATATAGACGACAGCAGTAAATAAGCTCTCAGTCCTCTTGGCTGGAGCTTCATGCCTGGGCTTGGGCTAATAAACTTCCCTGCATTCTGGTGGAGCAGCAGGAAAACCTGGGGGCAGGCCGAGGTGCTCCTGGGGAGCTTCACCTCTGCAAATTCTCTGGGTGCCAGGGGGTTTGAGGGGTCTTAGAGACTGGTGGGACCTCCCAGTTTCCCCCAGTACCCAATGCTACCCATGCCCATCCCTGCTGGAGGGTGGGATGGTGCCCGAGGGGCAGCCCAAGGGGCTCTGGGTGTCCCCATTTTGGGGGGAATTTGTCTTTCCAAGCTGAAATCTCTGGGTTTGTGGAAGTGAGGCTGGCTGAGAAGCCCTGGGAGGTTGGGGATGTGGTTTCTGTGCTTTGCTGTGGCTCCAGCTGCTCCTGGGGCATCGGGGCGTGGGCAGCGTTGGCTGCACCATCCTCAGGTGTAACCAATTAATGCAGATTTGGTGGCACTGGGAGCTGGTCCTGGCACACTCCTGGCTCCTGGGTGGGTTGTCTGTTGGCTCTTTGTTGTGTGCTCCTCTTGAGAGGTTCCCAATGACCAGGATGGTCGTGGTGGTGCTCTCAGTGTGGGTTCTCTGCTGTCTCCTGCATGGCTGTGCTCTGTGGCCTGGCTGGTGGTGGGGACACTGGGGATGTCCCTCTCCTTCACCTGAGGGCTCTGACACCTGCAAATGTGTGTCCCCTCCATGTGCCACCAAGGAGGTTCAGCTGTGCTGGTCACTCAAGTGCACCTGGTGCTGCAGCATCAGTGAGTTCAAACCTTGGTGGCTGCAGGATTTGTGTGTCTGAATGTCACCACCTGTGACCACTTTGGTGTCCCCTCCCTCCTTGGAACAGGCTGAGGTGTAACATCCATCCCAAATCCTTCATTACAAGCAAACAGTAGATACTTCTGCTGTTTCCAGTTGATAAATGAGGAGGAGAAGGGCCGTGTTTGTGGTCCCACCTGCTGTGGAGTCTGTGTTGGGCATCTCTGCAAAGTTGGACCAGGAAGTTCCTGAAGTGAAATCTGATTTTTTTTTTTCTTGTGGCTGAATAATTGAGATGCTGCCAGACAAGAAGAGCTGCAGAAAATGAGAGTTTATCTTTAGCTCCACAGCTCTCACTTTAGAAACTGGTGACCCCAATTCCAGCCTGGAGAGTGACTTCTTCCCTAATTAATAAATCCATTAATTAATTGTGTGCGTGCTGCAGCCCATTAGAGATGTATGTGCTGGCCTCCTGATCCAGTTTAGTGGATTGTCTCTGTGGCCTTGGAAGGGGGGGCAAAAAAAAAAAGGGATTGTGGCCAAGAGGCAAATAGGGGACAGGGATGGAAATATAATTTGATTTTTGTGGGATTGGAGGGAAGAGTCTGGGCTGTTGGTTGGTTTTCCAGCTTGGAGATGGGCATGGGGACAGTGAGTGGAGCTCTTGGGGTTATTGTGCTCAGGGCAATGGGGGGTCAGGGGGTCCTCCTGCACTGATGGTGCTGAGCAGGGAGCTGTTTCCTCCCTGTGAGTTTGGCAGGGCTGAGCAGGGCTCTGTGCTGCAGGTGGAGCAGAATGGTAAAGGTTTGGGTGATCTGAATTATTATTTATGGGCAGATGAAGCAGGGAGGGCATTCCCAGCCTGTGAGTCCTTCAGGAGGCTCTTGCTTAACCAAGAACCTCGGGGAGCTCCCCATTCATCTCCCTCCATGTGTTGGCTCAGGAGCTGCTCCCTTCACTTAATTTTTCTTGCTGCCTACAGAGGTGTGAAATAAAAACACAGGCAAATTGTTGTGTGTGCTGGTCCCAGAGCTCCTGTTTGCTCAAGGGGAAGGTGGGTGTTGGCAAAAGAAGCTCCATCTTTAAATGCAGGAGGCTTTGCTTGCCTGTGGATTTGGGGGTCGAGGGACCATCTGCTCCCCCATTTCCCCTGCTGGCTGGAAAAAATCAGTGTATTTTGGTTCCTAGAGGTGTCTGTGTGTCCCTTGGGCTGATGATGGTGTTGCTGCTCCTTTCCTGGGTGCTGGTGTGGTCGTGGTGCTCCATCCCTGGCTGCAGGAATTCCCACATCCCAAATTTCGGGGAGTTGTCCCGGGAGCTGCCAACACAACGTGGGAAATTGGACTGACAGGGTTGTTGTTGGCGGGGAGGGAGGGCAGAGGGGAGGGAGAACAGTGAGGGGAGGGAGGACAGAGGAGAGGGAGGGCAGAGGGACCTGCAGCTCCTGCTCCTCAGCATTGCCAGAAATGGGATTCATTCAGGATTGGGAAGTGCCAGTTTGTGCTCCCCCCTCTCCACCCCCGGAGGCTTCAGAACCCCCAGCTCGGCTCCTTTGCTGTATTGATGGTGTAGCACGTTCCCTCTGGGATTGGAAAAGGCACATTAGAGACATCCATTCCCCCCAAAAAGCCTGGCTGAAGTTTCTCAGAACATTTTGTACCATCTTTGCTCCTATTACCGAAAGATGTAATTCCCCAACTTGGGAGATAATAAGCAGGTATTGACTTCAGCTGGGGTCATTATCAAGATTTATTCAGTCAATATGGCTCCTCGGGTCAATAAATCTTGAGGTTGATAAAGGAGGAATATATACTTGCAGACTTTATTAAAAAGTTTTCCCCTTTAGTAACACTTTCTCCTGTGTGTTGCAGCAGGATCTGTGACTGAGTTTTCTTTGATTATCTTTTTTTTTTTTCCTTCTCTGTGGTGCTCGTTTTCCTGCAGCTTTTGGTCTGTCTTTGCAAGGCAGCAAAACCTGGGAAGGAGGATTTGGCCCTGTGCTGGGTCTGGCTTGCTCCAAATCCTGCTGTGTTGTGATTCTGTCTCTCCAGGCTTGGCTTTGGGGGTAGTGGGGGCTGTGGGTGCCTCACCCCATCGTTTTGGGGCTCGTGGAGAGGACAAGCTGACATTGGGAGGGTTAAAACTCAGGATTGCTGTTCCCAGCCTGCTGTGAAATAATGGAATTGTGTCCCTCTCCCCATCGCAGGTGCCTGGAGAGGAAAAGGCTCCAGGGAGATCTGAGAGCACCTTCCAGTGCCTGAAGGGACTCCAGGAGAGCTGGAGAGGGACTTTGGAGTGACAGGACTGGGGAGTGGCTTTAAACTGAAGGAGGGTAGATTTAGATTGGATTTTAGGAGGAAATTCTGCCCTGTGAGGGTGGGCAGGCCCTGGCACAGGTTGCCCAGAGAGGCTGTGGCTGCCCCATCCCTGGGAGTGTCCAAG
>JAWWEV010000037.1:10884525-10896131 GCA_035583235.1 Hafferia zeledoni | reverse complement strand
GCATCAGGACTGGGGCGAGCCCTGTTGGACCAGGCTGGGTTTGTCCTGCTGGATGTGGGCTCTGTCCCTGCATCCCAAATTTATGCTGCTGTGAGATATTTGGGGAATTTCACGTTTTAATTTCAGCCCAAGGCAGGGGGACGTGGGCTTTGGTGTGTGGTGGAACAGTGGCAGTGGGGAGAGGGAGGTCTCCTCTTGAACGTGACCTCACCTTGCTCAGACACTGCTCTGGGGCTTGATGGAGAGACACACCACAGTGGGCAGGGAAATGTGGCTGGGAAGGGCAGTTTCCAAAATGCCTCTTTCCTGTGGGGAACCTCTTTGTGAACTCATGTGGAACTCAAATGGGAGCTGTGGGTCCACATGGGGATGCAGAGGCATCAGGACTGGGGCGAGCCCTGTTGGACCAGGCTGGGTTTGTCCTGCTGGATGTGGGCTCTGTCCCTGCATCCCACACTGATGCTGGGGTGAGATAGGGGGGTCAGGGGCTTTGGCACATGCAGAGTGGTGGCTGTGGCCCTGGCCCTGACCTGGTGGCTGTGGGAGCAGGAGGTCTCCTCTTGAACGTGACCTCCTCCTGCTCAGCCCTGATGGAGAGCCGGCGGTGCAGCAGTTCTGTGCTGCTGGCAGCTGGTGTTTTCTTTCTTTGGGAAATCTAATATATTGATTAGCTTTCTTCAGAACAGCATCAATAAAGCGTATAATGGCCTGGCTGGTGCCTGCGGCGTCTCCTCCCCTGGTCTGAGCCCCCCTGGAGCCGGGAAGGACCTTGGCTGCTCCGTGCCAGGCTCCGTGTCCCGCCGGCTGCTCCTCCCTTTCCTGGCAGCCACGGGCTCTGCTCTGCCTGGAGAACGTGCTTGGCTGGACACCCTGGTCCTCTGCAGGGGGGTTATCCTGGGCAGCCTTCCTCCTCCTCCTCCTCTTCCTCCTCCTCCTCCTCCCATCCCATGTCTCCGTGTCACCACTGCCTCCAGCAGCTTTGGCTCAGTCAGCTCCAACACGGAGCCACTTGGCCAAGGCCTGGCAAATACCTCCAGGGTCTGGCTACACCCTGGGTATGGTTGGGATGTGCCTGTCCTGGTTATCCCTGGGCAGCAAATGTCACCAGTGGAGCCCCCATCACCCCAGGGGGTGGTGGCTGGTTCCATGCCAGGGGGCTCCTTGCCCCCTGGATCCCTTCCAGGAGCACATGGATGCTCTGCCAGTGCCATTGTGGTGCCCAGCATGGACCCACCTGGCTGAGCCTGGCCCATGGCACGTGGATTGCTGCTCCAGGGGCCTGTGGTCATGGCTGGGAAAGATGGAAGGACCCATTAAAGTGCCTGAGAGAGTTTAGAGGGAGGTTTATTGTTGTTTTTGCGGTTGTTTTTCTTGGAGCTGATTGATTGCAGTAATGAATGGGGGCCCAGAAATCAGCCGGAGCGGCGGCTCGAGGCCGCTGGATTTAAACTCCTGCTTGGCCTCAAACCCTCTCAACTCTTCCAGCTTTCACTGGTGAAATACACACAAAGCCAGTGGGATCTTATTTAGGGCTCTCCCAAGCCCAGGCCTGCCCTTGGATGCCAGTGTGGGTATGAGCTGGTGCCTCGTGCTTGCCAAAAGCTCTGCTATAAACTGTGGGTTTATTTATTCCCCCGTGGTTCTCTGGAGAGCAAATCTATTGGGAGCAACGGCCCATTCCACCATTCCTTGACCTCATGTGCCAGGTAAAGACAGCACCATCCAGAACTGATCCAACTTAGGGATGCTTTTATTTCATTTTTGAGTCTGATCCACTCCTAAAGGGCTGGAGGAGCATCCTGGTCCCCCCCTGCCCCGGGGTGGGGGTGTCCAGGCTGTGTCCCACCATCCAGGAGCCTGCAAGGGTTCCCTCTGCTTCCCCAGCATCTTGCAATGAGCTCATTTCACAGAGAGATTTTCAGGGCAAATTGACAGCTGATGACTATGGGAAGATGTTTTCCAAAGGAGAAACAATTTGCAATAATTAGAAATTTATAAAATGTCTTTAAACATGGTGGTAATGGGGATAAGAAAACACTTGCTGCAGTGTAATCAGTTATTAGCAGCTGATCATTTATCTCGATGGATAGTTGCTGCTGGTACAGGAGACACGTGATAAAAGGACTCTTGATTAACTAATTTGAATATCTTTGGAGAACAAATTCCGAGTCCTCTCTCTTCTCCATTGTAACAGCTCTGTACATCTGCGAGATAAACACAGAATGAATATGGAAATGAATATTATTGTGGAAGTGTAGCCTTGGACGGCGCCGCCGGCCCAGCCCTGGCCCTGGGAAGGTGCCTGGGGTAGATCCCACAGGGAAGGGGCCTTAAGGAACGGGCTGGGAGTAGCTGAGCCCGTGGGATGGCCGGTGGGTCACAGGGATATGGGACCAGGCTGGCCCCCTCCATCAGCCCCTCTGGGAAGGAGCAGGATGGCAAAACTCTGGAGCAGCAGCACGTGTGATGACACCCCTTGATGGATGGGTTTTTTAAAAGCACAGCCTGTTCCTGCCTCCCTGGGAATGGGAATCTGATGTGTGTCTCCAATCTCTGCCCTCTGCGAGATCCCATTACGGCTCCTTTGATAACACTCTGCAAACCCTGATTCCATTGCAGATGCTGGAGCCTCGTGCTTGGCAGCTGTGCCCTGGGCCTTTGGTGGCCCTGGGGTGACAGTGGCAGCAGTGGGGACCAGTCCCTGCTCCCCCTGGCTGCTGTGGCACTTGCTGTGCACCCACGGGTGCCAGGGCGGCTGGGAAAGCCCAGCAAGCTCGGATTCCTCTTTCCTGGCACAGCAGGCAGAGGGAGGAGGTGGCTGCTGGTGGGGGTGAAGTGGGCTCTGGTCCAGCCCTCTTGGTGTCCCTGGCAGCTCCCAGCCCTGCGTGGCAGCCACCCGTGACCTCGCCAGTGCTGGGAGCAGCTCCTGCTGCCTGCGAGTCATTCATCGTCCTCAGCCACTAATGGACTCCATTCAGCTGCTTCTCCCTCGTGCCCCCCTCCCCAGCGCTGTGATTCATGGAGTGGCTGGAAGCAGATTCCTTTTGGCAGCGAGAGCCCCAGATCTTTTATATTTACGCATCATTTTCTTCCTAGAATCTCAGGGTTTTTCCCTTCTCTCCTCTCCCTCTCCTCCCTTCTCTCCTCTCCCTCTCCTCCCTTGGGCTCCATCCATGCCCACACCGGGTCGTGGCTCCAGCTCCATCACCACCATCACCTCCCTGCTTGGTGCTGAGGGCCAGGGGTGGGTCCATCCCCTCCTGCAGGGATGGGAAGGGGATGCTCAGAGGTGTTGGCTCTGCTTCCCTCTCAGCTGTATTTACTGCAGAGAGAAGCAAAGTCCACGTAGCTGTGGATGCAGTTTACAGGTAATTAAACTCAGCTTGGTGAGGATTTAAACATTAATATTGATGCTAAAGTTTTTAATAAAATATAGGGAGAGAGAGAAAGAGGTATCGATTCCTAAAGGCTTTTTATTTTTTCTCTCCTCTGGTTGTATTGTTACAGGGAGGGATTGATGTGTTGCTGAGCATGAAATTGGGGTGTCCTGTGCTGGCACAGCGTCTGCAGGGGGGGACAGGGATGATCTCAGAAGGACAGACTGGGGAAGACTTGGGAAAAGGCATTTGGGATTGATCCATGTGGTGAGGCTGTTCCTGACCTGGCCCTCCTGGGCATGCTGTGGTGGGCACAAACTTGGGGGCAGCATCCCTTTCTTGGGAATGGTGCTGAACCTTCAGGGTTTCCCTCTCTGCTCTCCATCACAGCTGGATTTTGGCACAACCCCTTTGGCCACGCTGTTGTCCGTGTGTCCAGGCTGTGCCCCTGGCATTGCTCCCACCCCCAGCATAGTCCCAGTGGGCCTGGAATGGGGGTCCTTGAGATGCCCCTGTCTCCCTGTGGTCCCCAAACCCCTCCCATCCCACGCTCCTGTGCCTCACCAGAGCCGTTAAAAAGATGCTGACGGCCGTTTTTCACTCCCTGCTTCTCTGTATACACACAGGACTGGCTTTATCTGCTTTCTCGCCAATATTTTTTTATATAACAGTGAAATATTTATATTGTCCAATAAAAGGCAGTAACTTGCAATCTCACACAAATTCACTGGAGACCAGGAGCGCCAGGCCTGGATTTTCCACCGGGCAGTGACTGCTGGTAATTGGCTCTGTCCATCTTTGGCATCACATATTCACACATGGCAAGGGGGGTGATGGATGGGCAGGGTCACCCATGGCCTGTTGTGCCAGGGGGTGGTGGTGGCCGTCCTACACTGGCTCTCCTGCCATACCCCCCGCCGTGGCACAGCCTGGTGGGGTTTTGGTGATGCCAGGGAGGAAGCAGCCCAATCCCTCACGGTCCAGGCAGGCACAGCTTAAATCCCACAGTGCCAGGATTCAGGGCTGACTCCATGGAGATCACAGTCCTGAGGATTTGGTGGGACATGAGGATGGAGCAAACTGCAGGTCCTGGTGGAAGCAGCTCCTTCCCTCCCAAAGCCAGTTTGCCCCCAAAATGCCCGTTTTGGGAGCTGGGCGAGTTGGGCTGGGACTGGATGGCCAGAGCTGAGGGCCCAGCTGAGCCCCAGGCAGGCACCTCCTGACCTCCATCCCCAGCACCTCGGCCCCCAATTCATCAAAAAGCAATTAATAGCCTCCCCCTGCTCAGGTTGTTCGGTGTCTGTCTCTTCCCACTGACTGCAGGGCAGTAATTAGACTCTGTCTAATGAGGTTTCCATAGCTGGAACACGCCCTCTCCCCATATCCCCCCACGAGACAAAACCTTTGCCACAGTTTGTGGTGCCAGCCTAAGTTTTTTCCAGCTCTTTTCCCCACGGTGCAACCCGGGTGAGCCCCGGGATACCCCCTGGCACTGCCAGGCTGGGGGGACTCACCAAGCACCACCCCACAGGTCTCTCCCCACCTCATCAACCCCATCCTTTCCACCCTCCTCTCCTTTTCCTGCGTTCCCCCCCAATTCAAAGCCCTCTCCATCTCCAGCCCGGTGCTGGGGGGTGCCCAGGCTGCGCAGGGCGGTGCTGGCCGGCTGCCCTCGCCGCTGACGGATGGGAGTTGGCACCGGGGCGGGCCGGGAGGCAAAGCTGGCAACACAATATGCTGTGCTTGACTATTTTGACACTCGGAGTGCGATGTTTTTTTTACAGTTACTGATGAGCTTATGGCACTGCTCCTTTTGGAGGAGCGAGGAGGAGGCTGGGGCTGGGAATATTGATTAGCCAGCTCCTGATTATCTCAACAACCCTCTCTGCTTGCCTTTTCTTTTGCAGGGAATACAGAATTCCTTCAATTATTCATAGAAACCCCCTTGTCGATGCTGCCAACGCGACACCGAGCAAAGCCGGTCTGGGGGAATCATGTTCCTCCAATTTCAAACCCCAGCCCCCCTAAACCACTTTTATTTTGGTTTTTCCCTTCTTTTTTTATTTCTCCTCCACCTTTATTTTGTTTTTTCCCTCCTTTTTTTATTTCTCCTCCACCTTTATTTTTGTTTTTCCCTTCTTTTCTTTTTTTATTTCTCCTCCACCTTTATTTTGTTTTTTCCCTTTTTTTTGTTTCTCCTCCACCTTTATTTTGTTTTTTCCCTTCTTTTTCTTTTTTATTTCTCCTCCACCTTTATTTTGTTTTTTCCCTCCTTTTTTTATTTCTCCTCCACCTTTATTTTGTTTTTCCCTTTTTTTTGTTTCTCCTCCACCTTTATTTTGTTTTTTCCCTTCTTTTCTTTTTTTATTTCTCCTCCACCTTTATTTTGTTTTTTCCCTTCTTTTCTTTTTTTTTTGTTTTGTTTTTGTTTTATTCCAGAAGGAACTTAATGCTGTTCCTTCAGTGGAAAGGGGGAAAACACAGAGTATCATAAACATTTAATTGAACTCAGCCAGGAATTTGAGAAAAACGTACCTGAGGTTCAGGAGATTTGCTGGAAGGGAATTTACTCAATAGGGCAGCAAATTTCCCTCCCCAGTAACGGGATTTGGGGATCTGTGGCTAAAAGTGACTAACAGAAGGGAAGCTAATTAGCCATAATGACAAATTTTAGTCCCTAACCTTGGGATTTGGGGATTTCTGGCTGCAGTTGGATGGGCAGAGCTGGGCAAAGGGCCCTGCTGGGGGTTGCAGCATGTCCTGGCTGTGGAGTTCAGTTGGATGGGCAGAGCTGGGCAAAGGGCCTTGCTGGGGGTTGCAGCATCTCCTGGCTGTGGAGTCCAGTTGGATGGGCAGAGCTGGGCAAAGGGCCCTGCTGGGGGTTGCAGCATCTCCTGGCTGTGGAATCCTCCCGGCTGGGTCTGGCAGCGAGGGAGGAAGCTTTGGGTTGGAGGCGTTTATAAAAGGCAAGCGTGGAGCGCTCGGCGCGGAGCTGTTGGCACCCAACTCACAGCCCAGATGGGGGGACATGGGCTGCCTGCTCACAAAATGGAGTAAAAAAAAAGATGAGAAAGGGGAGGGAGGGGGGGGAGAAAAAAAAGAGCAACTCTAAAATAGCTTTTCTGGGAGGCTGTGTGGGCTGGGGTGTTTGTGCCAGCCTGGCTGGGTGGGAGGGAAGGCTGGCAGCGCTACAGGGAGTGCTCACAGAGGGGTGGGCAACCAACAGGGGCTGCTCTTGCCCCTCGTGGTCCTGGGGTTGATCCCAGACCCTTCCCATCCCTCCAGTTCTTGGGGGGTTGGAATGGGGAGAGCCCTGGGAGGGACAGACTGGACATGGCTGGGTGTGGCCAAGGCAGGAGGTCACTGTCCCCAACCCTTGAGGGGTTTCTGCAGCTGATCAAATCCATCTGCTTTGGCTCCCTGGCTGGTCCTTGTGCCAAGGAGGTGGGGTGGGCAGGGCCCTGCTACAGGGAGCTCCCTGATGGCCCCCGCAGGACACTGGGGATGGTGGCCCTGCCTGCAGAGCTTCAGGCAAGGGAAAGAGCCACCACTGCTGGAAGGTACCGTGGAGCGGCCAGGAGGTGCCAGAGTATGGCCAGGAGATGCCAAGGTGTGGCTGGAAGGTGCCATGATGTTGTCAGGAGATGCCATGGCATGATTGGGAGGGACAGTGTCATGGCCAGGAGGTGCCATGTTAGTGACCAGGAGGTGCCATTGTGTGTCTGGGAGATGCCACAAAATAACTGGGAAGTGCCATGTTGTGACCAAGAGGTACCACAGCGTGGCCAAGAGGTGCCATGATATGGCCAGGAGGTGCCAAAGTGTGGCCAAGAGATGCCAAGGTGTGGCCAGGTGGTGCCATGATGTTGTCAGGAGGTGCCATGACATGGGCAGGAGATGCCATGATGTTGTCAGGAGATGCCATGACATGGCCAGGAGATGGCACAACATGGCCAGGAGGCACCACAGCACAGGCAGGAGATGCCATGACATGACCAGGCAGTGCCACAGCAGATGCCATGACATGTCCAGGATCTCCCAGATGAGGTTGCAGTGGGGGATCTGAGGAAGAGCCAAGCACCAGGGTGGGACAACAGTGCCCCATCCCACCCCACTCCTGCAGAGAACATCCCACTCCTCCATCCTCAGGTGCTCTACATCCCTGGAGGCTCTGTGGGTGCCTTGGCTTTGGTCCCTCATGCCAGGGGGAGCCCCATGGCAGTTCAGGGCACCTCTTTTCCCCGTGGCAATGCCGTGCTCTCCTCAGGAGCTGCTTCCTCTACTCCTCCCTTGTGCTTGGCAGGAAATCCCTGGAGAGCTCTGGAGCAGCACCACGTTGGGATCTGTCATCTGCTGAGCATTCCCTGCCTTTAAATCTGCCTCTTTGGAGCTGCAGAACTGCATGAGGAAATATTAAAGTAAACAATAAGTGGATTTACACAAATGTGACTGATTTCCATATTTTTCATCACTTCATTTTATTACTGGGTTTACGGATATGCTCATTTATTTATAGGGCAATCCAGTATTGATTCATTCCCATGCTCTGTGCATAAACACATAAAAGAGAATGATAACAATAGGAATACATTTTCAGTCCTTTAAATACTGCATTTTTTCCAATAGTCTTCATTAGATCCGCCACAGGAACATGAGCCCTGTCCTTGGGGAAGCCCAGCCAGTCCCTGAGCCTGAGTGCTCCGCATTTCTGGGGCTCTGAGGCAGAGCAGGATGTGGGGGCAGCTGCTCCCCCACCCTCCTCTCTCCAGGGAGTGTTTTGCCATGGGAGGTCTGGGGGGATTTGATCCCAAAAAGTGGATTCTGCTCTCCTGAGCTTGGGATTCTGGGGTGTTCCAGTGCCAGCCTCGTGGGGAGTTCAGGACTCTCCTCTCCCTCTTTTCCCCTTTTCTGTTCTCTTCCCTTTTTCCCTTCCCTCTTTTCCTTCCTTTTTTCCTTTTCCTTTCTGCTTTCAAATATTTTTCCTCCTTTTCATCTTTTCTTTCTCTCCTCTTTCTGCTTTTTCCTCTTTTCCTTCTCTTTTCCTTCTCTCTTTCTCCTCTTTTACCTTCTTTTCCCCTTTTCTCCTTTTCCCCTTTTCCCCTTTCCCTCTCCTTTGTTTCCCCTCTTTTCCTTTTCCCCCCTCTTTTCTTCCTCTTCCCCTTTCCCCCTTTTTTCCCTTCCCCCCTCTCATTTCCCCTCATTTCTTTTGTCTCCTTTCCCTCTCTTTTTCCTCTTTTCCTTCTCTTGTCTTTTCCTTCTCTTTCTCCTCTTTCCCCTCCTTTGCCTTATTTTTCCCTTTTCTCCTTTTCCCTTCTTTTCTCCTTTCCCCTCCTTTGTTTCCCCTCTTTTCCCTTTTTTCCTTTCCCCCCCTCTTTTCTTCCCCTTCTCCCTTTTTCTCCTTTCCCCCCCCTCTTTTCTTTTGTCTCCTTTCCCCCTCTTTTTCCTCTTTTCCCCCCTCTTTTTCAAATTCTGAAAATCTTCACCACTCCCATCATATTTTCCCCCCTCAAATCCCACTTTTCCTCTCTCCCCTTGAATATTCCCCAGGGAGAACCAAGTCCTGCCTCACCTACATCACAGGCAGGAGCCTCTAAAACTGGGCTGATGGATGGCAAACATTCCTTTCTGCTCCTTCCTCTAAATTGGGTGGAAAAAGAGAAAAAAAAAAATAAAAATTTAAATATTAACCTGTTGGTGGAGTGGGGTGAATGGGCTGTTTCTCTGCTATTCCCAAAAACATCTCATATATTTTTAGGCTCCTTACATAATTTTTAACTGGAGGAAGGAGCAGCAGGACCAGGAGAATAAATTGTAAGCAGAGAGGCTCAAGCAGCTTTAATTTCCCCCCACCAGGCACTGAAGGGCAGCTCCTTTCTCTCCCCAAAAGCACTTTAATGGCAACAGCTTGAGAGGGACAAAGTTTGAATATCCTTGTGCTGGAGAAAAGAGCAGAGCGAAAGCCCTGCTAATTACAAAAGTTGCTTTATGAAAGATAATTCAAAGCAATAATTTAGCAAACATAATCAAGTAGCGCAGATGGGGATTTTGATGAATAGTTTGCAACATGCAATTAGCAGCTCTTGCAGTTACATGTCATTAACCCTCAGAGCACAAAAATTATTTTCTCATTATTAGATGAAAAGGTAAAATTAAGCTGACTAGACAGTAAAGGAACAAACTACAATTAATTACCTTCATTTATTACAGTCATTATTTTAAACTTATTTTTTTTTACTCTGATAGATAGATGAAAACATCTAAATTAAAAGTTTTGTTCTGCTAAATGGGAGGTGAAACTTGGCGATGCTCGGGGTGTGGGGCCATCCCAAATCTATCCCAAATCCACCCCAATTCCATCCCAATTCCATCCCAAATCTGTCCCAAATCCATCCCAATTCCATCCCAAATCTATCCCAAATCCACCCCAAAACCATCCCAATTCCATCCCAATTCCATCCCAAATCCATCCCAATTCCATCCCAATTCCATCCCAAATCCATCCCAATTCCATCCCAAATCTGTCCCAAATCCATCCCAAAGTCATCCCAAATCTATCCCAAATCCACCCCAAAACCATCCCAATTCCATCCCACATCCATCCCACATCCATCCCAAATCCATCCCAATTCCATCCCAAATCTATCCCAAATTCACCCCAAATTCATCCCAAATCTGTCCCAAATCCATCCCAATTCCATCCTAAATCCACCCCAAATCCACCCCAAATTCATCCCAAATCCATCCCAATTCCATCCCAATTCCATCCCAAATCCATCCCAAATCCACCCCAAATCCATCCCAATTCCATCCCAAATCTCTCCCAAATCCATCCCAATTCCATCCCAAATCCACCCCAAATCCACCCCAAATCCATCCCAAATCCATCCCAATTCCATCCCAATTCCAGACACCCCTCACCACCCACCCCATCCATGCCAGGGATGCAGAGCCTGAGCCCTCCCTGCCTGTGCCCCCTGCCCACCTCTGCTTTCAGCTGCCATGGGAATTTTATCTATTTTTGCAGGAAAATCCATTTCCAGGAACGTCACCTTCCAGGAAAACATTTTTCCAGGGAAATAATTTGGGGAGCTTGCAAGAAACGTGGCCTTGCTGAGGATGAACCTGCCCAGGCAGCACCTTCTGCTGGGCATGGGCAGGAACCAGCCTGGTCCTGGCTGGGTTGGATGCTGAAGACTTTGGGGTTGGGGGGATGTGTTGGTGGCAGATGGTTTGGAGTTGCCAACTGTCAGCAAACACACTAAAAAAAATAAATTCAGAGGGGAAAAATAGGGAAAAAATAAGGAAAAACCCAACTAAAGCAGCTAGTGTAAAAAAAGTTAATTAAATTATGGTGGGGAGGGTGTTGAAATAAGCCTGAATATTCCCCTTGGTGCTGAATTGGGGGCTCAGCCCAGGAGATGCTGCGGGCAAAGGGAGGGAAGGGCTGGGGCACCTTCTCTTGGGATGCTGCAGAAAAGAGGGGGAAAAAATCACTGGATGAGCTCAACATTCCCTGCCTCTGCTCCCAAGAACTTTGCCAAAGCACCTCTGAACTTGGCAGGAATTATTACAACCAAATTAAGATCGGGATCCCAGGCTTTATAAAGTAAATTATTAACGCCTTTTTTTTCCCCTTTTAAGCAGTTATTTGCAGCAGTCTCAGTGTATTTCTCATTAGGAATAGCATCATCTGAAGAACTTTTATTGATTCTCTTTTTCCCCCTCCCTTTTTATTTTTTTAATCTCCGAATCCTGGACGTGAACAACATATTTCTGTGATGTTCCCTTTAACTGGAATTCTCGGGCTTTATTTTTATATTATTGATTTTTCTGACATGAATTGGGTTTTGGCCTTGTGAAAACGTTGGGAGCTGCTCCTGCCTGTGGAGGAATGGGGGGGGTTGTGGGAGCAGGGGGTGCAGGAGGAGGTCTGTGTGGGGGGGTGAGGGGTCTGTGTGAGTGTGCAATGAGTGTGATGGGGCTGTGTGGGTGTGCAATGAGTGTGCAGGGAGTCTGTGGATGTGTGTGATGGGTCTATGTGGGTGTGCAATGGGTGTGCAGTGGGTCTGGGTGTGCAATGGATGTGCAATGAGTCTGTGTGTGTGTGATGGGGCTGTGTGGGTGTGCAATGAGTGTGCAGGGAGTCTGTGGGTGTGTGTGATGGGTCTATGTGGGTGTGCAATGGGTGTGCAGTGGGTCTGGGTGTGCAATGGATGTGCAATGAGTCTG